>OX465377.1:9050320-9146817 GCA_950004255.1 Mesopsocus fuscifrons
GTCTCCACCGATTTTGGATTGCGTCTTAAGGGTAGAAAGCCCCAACCGAAGTGTCTTATTTCCTGGTTTTTATATACTGGGGCATGCCCCCTATCTTCTGAAGGGGGAATTTTTCGTCCTCCCGTTCGTCAGATTTTTTCGAAAATTTCCCGATTTAAAAAATTTGTAGCCCCCAAAAGCCCCAACGGCGGACAGTAAGACTCAGGTTTCCTGAAACTACCAGAGCCTCCCCATCGCTCCACGGGCTCAAACCTTTTCCTCCCCTTCGTCAGGAACAGACCCCGTGGGCCCCTGGTCTATTTAGAATGTTGTAAGCAGGTGGAGTGATGTACTTTTATTCTGATAATGCGGATAAAAATGTCATTCTCTCAAATGTAACTGATACGCTTGGGTGGGTATTTAATTTTTGGCGTACCAGCCAAACCGCAAGCCTGCAAACATATTGTAGTGAAGAAGTCAGTACCTACCTAACTTCTTGGAACCTTACCAGCTACCTACTAAATATATTGATTGAACCGAAGTACATCCAGACTTGTAATTGGCTTCGGTCTTATTGTCACATTGTCTGTGAGTCATTTTCTGGTGATGATCCAGCTGATCCAAAGTCATACTTATCTCGTCTGTCACGCTGGTGTCGAGGTGATATCATCTCGTAAACCGTACCTACACCCACACGTCTGTGTGTTGGTGGCGAACACCCGATGAATATTATTATTTTCTGTGTGAGTTGGAAGCTACATCAGTATTATTATTTATATTACCGTCCACATGGGATATAGAGTGCTCTGCGGCCCGCCGCGGACTGGCGCGGTTCGTAGCGGAATTTATAATTCTTTATTTAGTGATCAAAATACACAATATTATAAGTAATATACAAGAAGAAAAACTAAAGTCAGCCATCCGTATAATCCCGCAGGGGTGTCATCGGGGGAGGGGGGGGGGGGGGAACTCCCAAAAAAAGATTCTAATACCCCCACCCCCCAGTTAAAATCTGAAATGACGCCCCTTTATTCGAACACTAGGGCACCAAATTACCATTTTGTCAAAGTATCACAGATTTAATGCAGAGACAAAGTTATTGATTATGATGTGAGCTTGGATCCAGCTATTATTAAAACTAGGCTATTATACGCTGAATATTTTTATGTTATGTCACTTAATTCTTCTGCAGTTCATTTCATTCAGGGTGTGCCTCAATAAGCATACTGCACATTCTAGCCTTCATGCCATAAATAGAGTAAATGCAGGAACAGACTACAGTTACGTCTGGCCTGATTTCTTATCTTGGTGACTATGGTGACTAGTTGACGAGACTCCCCGGGAATCCACATTGCTTCACTACTTATTCCGTTTTAGCAAAAATGTTTAAGTTCTGGTTACGGTACTGAACACCCTATACGAATTGCAAGAGCCTGCGTCTACGTGGTTTTATTACTCGGTCTCAGTCTCCTTCGTTACTCACTCCGACATTGTGCAAACACTGACTGTCGCAAAAAGTGTTTCCACCAGTCTTGTCTAGACCGGGGTGTGAGTAGGAGGGGAGATCATGAGTGACGTCATATTTCTAGTTTTCTTGGTGAGTGTCTTTTTTGTGTTTTCCGGGACTTTGACCGTCCACAAATGTTGTCCGTTCGGATATCGGTTGTTGAAAAATTTTACTTGCGAGCCTTTTTTAAGTGGGTCACCAAATGGCACGGCTGGAATCAATTCGTCATCTGTGACAAATTCATCAAAGGCTGCTATTTCATCTGGAACAACAACTGTCACGACGCCTCTTGATGGAATAACTAACTCTACGTCTAGTTCGATAGAAACTTCCGATGATCTATCATGGTTTCCAAAACTCGCCCTTTACAATGATTCTGACCTAATGGAAAAGTTAACTGGAAGTGAACAAGAAAAGGTGATCAACTGGCTAAATAAGAAGGGGACCGTGCAGTATGGCATGTCGTTCTTCTCAGAGTGTCAACGGCTGGAGTTTCAGTTCTCTGTGTTCAACGACACTCGTCCAACTTTCCGAATACTTGTGAAAGATGAAAGTCATGTGGATGTTCTGACCACTTTATCGGAGTCGATAGAAACGGATGTTAAATTTGGTTAGTCTCAGACACCTACCTATAACCTTATAAATAGGAAACGGACGTAGGAATGTGTGTATCTGCTTACTATTCCTGTAAGTAGTTGCACGCTTCTCTGCTACAATCTGGAGATACCTAGCTGCTACAATATTACTTGCCAGATAGTATAGGTGAGTGAAAATGTTTGCTGCGGTTCTGAATGAATGCTTTGAAACTTCTGAAATGATGATGCATTTTTGACTTCCAAAAGATAAGAACATTGTGAGCGCCGTCTTATTATTTTTTTCTTGATCAGAACGTACCTAATGACCAGTAAAAGTACCCAATTTCCCCCTTGAAAAATTGAGTTATAGAATGGAAAAAAGTTGAATTCAAAAATGTTACCGAAAAATCTGCGGGATCTGGGTCGACACTTCGCAAGGAATTTACTAAGCGTACCTACGCCTTGGAGAAATTTGAAGTCTCCCTACCGAGGGAACAAATTAAAAATAATTGTTTGTTTCTGACCAATTTCTAGGCGATACATTCAAACTGCCTGTGCATGACGTATGTTTCGATTTGAGTTACAACAGTGGACGCAACGTGGTTGTGTTCTGCCCTCACCGCTCCAGTTCCAAGCCCTGGGTCCGCAAATGCTGTCCACTTGGAAAATTCCTGAACGCAGAGATACAAAAGTGTATTCCTTTCCCTCCGGGCTTGAAAATTCGAGACTGGAAACCTCACAATAGAGTAAGGTTCTCTTCCAAACTAATTTCTAGAATGTAGCTTTGTAAATTATTGGGGTTGGTACAGGTGAAGGTTGGGAAAAGATGACGTTCCGTGCACCAACTTGCAACTTCTCTTCTTTTTAGTATATAATATATATATATATTTTTTTATATAATATTTTTTTTAATTGCGTTTTGTTGACCATATCCCACCTAACAATTAGGTACCTACCTACCTACGGGTACTTCAAACCTTCTTCAATTCTTCTTCTTCCAATTCTTCAAACCTACAACATGTCGTTTGAATGTTAGTGAAATAGTTCGGTCGGTTTTTGGTTAGTAATTTCCAATCTATATTTACTGTTTTTATAATATTTCAGACTGGGGAGCTCAAGAATTACTTTTTACGCTTTCTCGTAAAAAAGCCTTTCCCGTCCTGCCCAACCCAGTCAAGCCTGGACTTATTCAGAGAGGTTGTGCATGAACATCGATGCAAAGGTTTCTACAATCCGAACTTCGAAATCAGCTTCCTCGCTGATGGCTCTGTCCAGGTTAGTACTTACTGCAAAAAATAAAGTCGTAAGTAACAATAAAGAACGCAACGCGATCTACAATTTCTTATATACTTACATACCTACCCATTAAAAAGCTTATAAGTATTTTGCCTATCTGAGTTGGAAAAACAGGGATAGATAGGATACCTATAAAGGAAGGTTTCATTTTTTGCGTTTAAAAAGGTTGCCCAGAGGATATGTCTTGGATAACATTTGTTTCAACTAAACAAGGTTCTGCCAACCACTGTAAATACCTATACCGTACCGTACCTACTTCCCTGGCATAATAAATTTTTTTGTAGTATGTCGTTGCATAAACTTTATGTACGATTCGGGGGTTTCTTTTCAGACTAAACGTGGAGTATTCCGTCCCGATCAGTATTGTGGGGAAAGGACTTGGCATCCTGCTGCTGGATACATCGAGCACAACCTCATTTACTGCCGTCAGAGTAGTACCAATAATGATCCGAGAAGTAATAAGTAGTTATTTAATGCTTTAATTGACTGATAACTTCGTAGGTACCTTACACCCAGTCTACATATTTCCTTTTAATGTGTCTTTGGGCATCAGCTTTTACGGGTTTGCCTGAATTATTTTTGTAGGTACTTGCCTAGGTAATATAATATTGTGGCGATTTATAAGGGGCATATACAAAATTATATTACGTTACAAAGTTATTTTATCCGTTTAAAGAATTCCTTTAAAGTTATCAAAGTCCCTAAAACGATCCTGAATCCAGTCTCATTACGTTCTAAAAACTGCTTTTTTGCTTTCTAGGCCTATATGGGGCTTTATTCATTATCGGCGGATTCTGCCTATTGGCGACCGTCATCATTTCTCTTCTGGTGCCTGAGCTTCGGCAAAGAATCCACAACAAAATCGCCATCACCCACAATGCGACTCTCATGACTGCTCATTTCATATGGGGAGCCACTTTGCTGTCACCCACGAATAAACTACCAATCTTCTTGTGCCAGACGCTTTGTGAGTTCTGCTTCCTGAGCCTTCTGAGCCCTAAGGCTCAACTTTTAGTTCAAAACAATTTTTTTTATGACCTCTTTTTTAATAAAGGGCCTGACAATAATAATTTACTAACTACTTGAACAGAGAGGTACGGGCTAAAATATGTAGGTACCTAGTTAAAATGGTGATAAGTGCATCCTCATGTGGGGTCAGTTTCGGTTATTGAAATGTAGCTTTTTTCAGCAACTGTTTCGCTCGTGTAAAACGCCACTTCTCAACGAGAAAAGTGATTGTAGAACTAATTCCATCTACTGTAGTTACACTCTATACTTATATAGGTATATTCTGTGTTACAGGTGTACTGATCCAGTTCACGTTCCTCGGCTCCTTGTTTTGGTTGAACGCTATGTGCATCAACATGTCTTCTACATTCCGGTGAGATTTATTACCTACTCTTACCACTTAGCTAAACTAACGTACACATGACATACTTTCAAGATTGGTCACATCACAGAAAAAAAGACAGTTCCTAATTCAAAATTTAAAATAACCTACCAAGTTACTAAATTCCCAAGCTCCTGGATATGGGATCTATCTTTAGTTGTTTGCTTCTGGTAGGAAAGTAGATGCCGTGTGTTTGTACGTGTCCTCCGCAGGTACCTGTAGGTATAGGTATTCACTTAAAATTAATTAGGTATAGGTATTATTTTTTATTTTAGGACCACGAGAAATCTGAGTGGGCGATCTGTGAGAAGTGACTCACGGAGGTACCTCATCTACAGTGTCTATGCCTGGGGACTCACTGCAATCATTTCCATCATCACCCTTTCCGTTGAACTTTCTGAGACGACGCCCTTCGGTTTACCCAGACCTGGATTCACTTGCTTCTGTGACTTCGCCAGAAGTAAGTACCAACTCAACTATTCTATACCCCGTCTTTTTTATGAGGGGCAATGTCAATTCTCTACGGTTGTCTTGGTAGTTAGATAGATAGGTAGTTACTATACCTACCGTTTCACCCAATGTTCTCTATCTTTACAGAAACGTTTTCGGTTTTTGTCTACTTCTATGGCCCGATGGCTGTACTACTCTTCTCCAACACGGTTCTTTACACATTCACTGTGTGGAAGATCATGACTGTGAGTAAGCAAGTCACTGGCGAGCTTCAGAAGAAAGATTCAAAAACCACTGGAGGTTCTATTCAGACAGACAGGCAGAGGTGAGCCACGTACCTACCTACCTACCTATTGCTTTTACAATACTTTTTACTTTCTCGCTAGCCATATATGGCGAGAAAGTATTGTTTTCGTGCAAAATTTCGAAATTGAGATTTTGGGTTTCCCATGATCCTGGGGGTCCCCTGATTCCAAAAAAGTGGTTTCTGGAAAAAGTCTGTCCGTCCGTCCGTCCGTCAGTCCGTCAGTCCGTGCAGTGCTCTAGCGCCTATACCGTTCATCCGATTTAGATGAAATTTGGTATGGACCTGTCTAAAATCACTGCCGAGGGGCATTTTCAAGGATTTTTTTATTGGTCAAAAATTGCGGCCGCTATTGTCAAAAAACCGCCAAAATAATTCAAAAATCGTGTTTTTGGTTACTTAGACAAGCGCCGACGGTACACTTTTCAATCTATAACACTGAAAATTGGTATGTGTGTTGACAAATAGATGCCTCGAGGTCATTTTCAACTAAAATTGAATTGGTTGAAAATTCCAGCCGTTCTGGACCAAAGTTCGATCGTTTCGGCGCCATTCACATTTATTGACCGATTGTCATGAAATTTGGTAAATTTGTGTAGAACCATGTAACTTAAACATTTGTCGAACAGAATTTTGTTATCTTCAAAATTACGGCCGTTTTTGTCAAAAAAGTGTCGAAAATGAGTTGAGAATGAGAAACCACGTTTTTGAATGGTCGGAACGCATTTGGGACTACAGTAATAAAATGAAAGACGTGAGATTTGGTATGAGTGATCTCAGATAGATGCTCGTGGGTCATTTTCAACCGATTTCCGATTGCTTAAAAATTACGCCCGCAAAAAAATCTCAAAAAACCCAAAAAAAAAAAAAAAAAATCATTCTGGGCGAGAAAGTTAAGTGCGACTGTTGTCGGACCCTTTATTTACTTTACTACGAAAGGAGTGTACATTGATAAGAAAAGTAGGTACGTAAGAAAAACCTCGAATTTATTTTCCTTTTCAGGTTGATCCTCTACACGAAACTCTTCCTAATAATGGGCCTATCCTGGACGACAGAAATCATTGGGTGGGTAGTTGACCCCGAACAAAATGCGCAAATGTTCTGGGTGTTCATGGATGTCATCAATCTGCTACGCGCTGTTTTCATTTTCATCATCTTCATTTGTCAGAGATCTGTTTTACGGAACATTCGCGGGCATTTGCAACAAGCAACCGGTCGCCTTCGCTGGTCGGGGAGCACAGTAGCAACTGATGCTATTAGTTTGTCAACTGTCGGTCCCAGCAGAAAGCATAGTCAGTACGATGAGGGTGTTGGAAGACGGAACCGGTCTGGAAGTGATGTAACCGATCACATATTGGCTAGTCGACAGTTCAAAGAGAACCTCGAAGAGAAGCTTTGCGCGAAGTATGTTGGTGTTGTCAAAGAAGCAGAAGAAACCGAAGACGATGAGCTGCGATGTGGATAGAATACCTACTTGAGTTTATAGGTAGGTAGGTACCAGCCGCATCTGCACGTATAGGATTCTAACCTAAGTATTGACTTTTCAGTTGCCATATTATCATTCTTATCCTTGCCTTGTATCACTCATTAGGTACTTGCTTATCATCTGACTCGAATATATGATATAATAATGATCTGTAATTTCGATTCAGTTCAGTTCACATCTGTCATTCCCAGGGGCGGGGGCACTTCTGCTGAATCTCTATGACGTAGCATTTTACTGCATTAAATACATTTAAGTACAATACTTTTAATAGTGGGCAAGTGTTAGGGACTTTTAATCGTACTCAGATACGTATCAGGAATAACACCGGAAAACGAAGGTAAGGACATTGAAGAACTGAACCAAGAAAACGATGATGCTTGTCGCAGGTGTGGGTCGCAAAACTAGGGAGATTCAAATCATAGGAATGGAAAATTCTCTACTACGACGCAAACGAAGTGAACTGGTGAGAGTTAAAGATAGTTAAAAAGGTTTTTCTCCTTCCTTGCAATATAAGTGTGGTAGTGGATAGTTTCCGTTTTTTCGAGTTTTGAGAGGGAAAACGTGTCACTAGATTGATCGATCTTGTCGGAAATGCAAAGTCGTCTGCTATGTTGGTCAACATGTCAACAAAAGTTCTTTGGAAAAAGTTTTTGTCAATTTTTATTTTTATTTTATTAGTTTAATATTTTATTACTATCTGAGTTTGTTGGAAATATTAATGTGTGTTCCTGTACCTCTGGACAGTTTCAAAAAAGTTTCAAAGGTATAATGTCGTCAGTGGAGTATTCTCTGACCAACATCGAGCACGGTATAGCCGGTGCTGCAAGTGGAATCTTCACTCGATTTACATGTCAGCCCTTTGATGTCATTAAAATTAGATTTCAGGTTAGTTCAGTTAAAAAATTTACAGGCGTGGAAAATCTTTTGAGAGTTATCTCAGCTATTGCTGTATAATCTCTGTAAATTAATAATTGGAACCTTGATGTAACTTCTGAAAACAATCTCTTGTTGAAACAGGTTCAGACGACTCCTATTTCTGCAGCCAAGTCTGATAATTCTAAATATACGTCCATGTTTCAAGCTGTGACGAGAATAAGCCGCGAGGAAGGGGTACGGGCCCTATGGAAGGGCCATATCCCTGCACAATGGCTGTCAGCGTTCTACGGAGCAGCTCAGTTTACGACTTATGAAGTCCTTACAAAACCATGGAAGAAACAATCACTTGCTCATTTTGGTGGCGGGGCTGTGAGTGGAGTGGTTGCCGTGGTTACTTCATTCCCTTTCGACGTCATGAGAACCAGACTGGTCGCGCAGGGTGAGCCAAAGGTAGATAAAGGTGATAGGGAGTGAGAAGTGAGTTTTTAGATTTTTTTTCAGCAACTGCCCTATTGTGCATCAGATGAGACTAGTAATCTTGTAGGGGCGTCAGTATTTTGACACCAGGGGAGGACTTTCGACTTTCGTACCTCGTTGTTACTGAATGGCCCGTCACATTGACAGGAAAGCCTAGCTGCTGACAACAACACACAATAGCTTCTCTGTCGTTATCTTACCCTCATTATTATAGAGATTTGTATTCGGGTTTCAGGTATACCACAGTATGTTGGATGCTGGATCTCAGATATTGCGAACTGAAGGATGGAAGGGGTTCTTCAAAGGTTTGGTGCCTGCTTGTATCCACACCGCTCCAATGTCCGCACTTGTGTTTGGCTTCCACCACATTCTTTCTAGGATATTATTCAATTTATCTAGTAAGTTCACGACTAAAAAATGGGAATTTAGTGCCACCTTCCCTGAACTGTGTCTGGAGGGTGTGTTTTACTTATGGTCATTCCAATTTTTTTTTTTTTTTTAACGTTTTGTTGACCTTGTCCCACCAAAAATAGGTGGAACTAAAGTATAAAACGCCTGGTTGTCCAGTTAAATTACAAATTTAGAAATTCCTCTAAACTATAAAAAACATTTTCAAGTAAATATGATTTTCAGTTGAGTTTTCCCTCTTGGTACCTGTCAGGGTTGAGTGAGCCCCAAGGGCCTGACATGTCTCATCAGAAAGAGCTTCGGGTTGTGACACACGGATATAAATACCCCACCTACTTAATGTAATTAATGTATAATACCTACAAAATATTTAAATTTCTCAGGGAGTGATCAGAGAATGGTCGATGACGGACATCGAGGCTGTTAATTTCTACGATAGGTACTAACTCTAATATCATACGTCTTTTCAGATTGGGAACCTTCGGCAATGGGCAGCCTTGGATGCGGCGCTGTAGCCGGATTCAGTGCAAAATTGGTTGTCTACCCGTTCGACTTGGTAAAAAAGCGCCTCCAGGTTCAAGGGATGCCGGAGTGGGCTTCAGCGTCGGGGCCATTCATGAGAACATCAGGACTGGGGCATTGTCTCTTAGTCACCGTGCGGTCGGAAGGTATTCGAGGGCTTTACAAAGGCCTGGCGCCTAGTCTAATAAAAGCCTCAGTGGCTAATGCCATATATCTTACCAGCTACGATTTGGCTTGTCAATTCTTGCATTATCAGTCAGGTAGAAGTAAGTAGTCAAAGTCGAGTGATTATAGGTTACGAATTCTGATTTTTCAATTTATCGTCAATTCGTCAATGCATGTGTTCCTAAAAAAATATTTCGCTACTAAAATAACCGTAGTCTTTAGTATGTTTCCGCTTACTTAAGGTTATTGATACATTGTATCTACGGAAACTGTTGGATACTTATTTATTCTTTGATAGAGCACTTATGTCTCGTTAACGACAGAAGCTAGTTTACAAGTTGATATTTAATGATCATTCAAGTGACTTTCGAACTCTGAAAGTTGACAAAAATTGTTTGATTATTAAATCTTAGCTAGTTTCTGACGTTAAAAAGACATTTTAACTACAACTTTGTCCTTTTTTTTCTAAATTTTTGTGATTTGTGATTTTATTGTACTGGTTACTTAGGTAACAGAGTTTTTATTGTTTCTTGTATTTCATAAAACAACGTGAAAAATAAGTACTGCTGACTTCGATACATGACCGCTTAGGTGCCTACAATTCTAACCATAGGAAACGGTATATCCGATTTTTGTCATAAGTGCTTCTTTTAGGGGTATTTCGAGCTGTTTCTCTAAGTATTTTGCTAGCAATGCCTTTGCGCCACGCAGGAACACATCTTCCATTTCGGTTGACACGTCTTGCAAAGGCGACAGGGGTGGAGATGGATATGCGCTATATAAAGGGAGGTTAGGTAGAGGATTGGACGGTGCTACCATTGAGGGAAAGGATTGCTGCTGCACGGGCCGAATAGGGCGGAGACTTTCATCCAATTCGGTGATAGTTGAGACGGCTGATGAAGGTGCTGCTGCTGCTGCTGCCGGCTTCCTAGTACCATAGTGGGGTGTAAAGATGGGTTTTTGATATGCTGCTGTATGTTCTTGTGAGAACGGACCATGAGTCTAAAAAAAAGAAGAGAAAAGTTTATAATAATTTTAATGGGAATCAATTTTTGAGCTGTGGGTAGTATCTATGGCCGAATAAGTTTCACATAAAGTCTACGTAGTGGCACTTTTGAGGAAATAAATAAAAACTCTCTTCTGGGAATGCTTTTTGAATAATGATTTGATTTTGCGTTGACAACTTAATACAGATTTGGAATAAACCACTGAAGGCATTGTTTTAGTTCTGTTCCTACCTGGAACACAGCATTGGCTTGCTGAGCGAATTGCTGCTTGACGTTTAGAACGGCAGCGAGTTTTTCAGTGGGGGTCGTATAGCTGAGGATCCGCTGTCGATGCATTTCACTGTCTCCATTATCGCCATAAGACTCCAACTCTGGCTCTTGACCGAGAGAAATGATGCGGACCTGTTGTTCTTCATCTCTCATGCGGGTAGACCTCCGACTTAGATTTTCCATTGGTACTGATCCTGAGCGACTGTAACAAACGTAATGAATAATGGATGTTGAACTATACCAGCCATGCAGACTTTTGTTGAAGGTTTTTAAGTGTCTCTCCCTTCTGTACATTTTGTTTTTGTTTTTGTGACCAAGACATAAAATGACACCAGAAGATCCCCACAACTAGATATTAAAAACAACAGCCAGGGGTATATTCTGTAGAATAGGATTGTGAGTTTTGACCTTACTAACCTGGG
The DNA here is from genome assembly GCA_950004255.1 of Mesopsocus fuscifrons. NCBI lineage: Eukaryota > Metazoa > Arthropoda > Insecta > Psocodea > Mesopsocidae > Mesopsocus > Mesopsocus fuscifrons. The sequence goes on from OX465377.1 coordinate 9,061,455, forward strand.
CGGAAAGTCGAACCACCCGTCTCTGGCCCATTGATCGAGCTTGCAGCCGTAGGCATGAACACTAAGGAAATGTGGATCTACGAAATTCGACTGTGTGCGAACTTGGATCCCACTCCCCCGGTCCATTACTTTCGGACCCCCTGTTAGGAGCGGGGCGGCCCTGAGGTCAAGTCCGGCCCGTCTTAGGCGAAGAGTCATTGTGCAGTGCTCAGGAGGAGGAGGCCCCTGTGGGCCCCCGAGGGGCAAATCCCCCGGCAGAAGTCGCACCACTCCTGACACGAGGAGGTCGTTGAAGAGTAGATTCGTTCTCATTTCTGCTTGCCGTGTAAATTGACATCTCTGAACCTGCACCCAGCTCCCTACACTTGGAGTCCGCACCTAGTGATGTCAAAAATGAATTTTTTACAACCATTTGGATGAGACCACTGCAGTAGCGAAGTGGGTACTGAGTAAGAGGACCCATTAAGGTACTACAGTGTCAGTGCAAGTAATCCTGACTTTCCGAGATTATTCATCTGCATGGAGAGTATACCTGTTATTTTTTCCGAGATTGGGGTAGTTGCTTATAATTTATAATGATTGGTAGGTACTCACCTTGATGTCAGTCACGTACATGTCGACAGGTGCATTGCGGAGGACTTGGTGGAGGGCATAGCCGGACAGATCTATGAGGGATGCCACTCTGCTTGTCGCTTGACGCTTACGCAGTTTCTCAAGGCTGTTGTGAAGTTGCACGAGGCATTTGTCACTTTCAGCTGACCCCCCCGCTGATTCCCCTAAAACTTAAGAAGTAGGTAGGTACTTTTTTGTGACCGTTAATATTGTACATTTATGCAGTTGTCCACATGGTTTAACTATCACACGTCAAATAACAAAACTAGTCCCACTGTACCCTGTTGGTTTTACCTTGCTACCCAGTACAAAAGATAGTTGTACATAGGGGAGCTTCGATTCGAACTTGCTTATCAAACCAGACGTGCTTTTAAAAACGGGATGTGCTTTTAAAAGGCTGGCATTCTCCGATACCTTTAGGTAAAGGAAAGGCCCCTACTTAGGTAACCTACCTATTAGGTAAAAGACATCCCACTTACCTGGCAGTGTAACCCGGACATCAAGCAGATCGTCTGAATTATTGCTGACGATTGCAAGTGACGCGGAAAGGAGGCAAAGAATGGAGAAAAGCCTGGACCATACTTGCGCCATGCTTCTAGGTACACTGACATTGACTCTTCAAGAAGGAGAAATGGTTCTGAATTTCCTGCCATTGTAACTACGTACTGGCATTGTAGCTGTGCTGGAAACTACCTAAGTACCTACAGAGGTACAGAGTGTGGTTTTAGGTGGTTTTTAGGTCTCTAAATAGAATCATCTGAAAGAATTTACACATTCTTTTTAGAGAACTTTCCAACCGTTATTTGAACTCATGTTGAAACATTTCATACTTAGTCAGCGCTGTCCTTGGCTGGTAGCATAGCTTATTCCAGAATTTTAAGAAACTGAGTTGCGCTCCTGAAACAAGTTCAGAGATGAGTTTCGAGCAAATCCCCTTCTTCATGGAATTGTATCAGTGGTTAGGGCTGCTTTATCGCTAGGTATAACATTTTTGGATCTTGAAACACTCTTGGATCTTGGAACACTCTGTATCTGTCAATGCAGAGAATAGGGAGATAACAAGCGTTCCCAGTCATTGTATGAGGTAAATGAGAGAAAGTTTCTCATGTCATTTGGTCAATTTTATCGGCTTTTAGTTTACATAATGAGTCCATTCGTTATCATGCACACACACCCCTTAATCAGACTAAATGAAAAGTGATTCAGAACAGCTATAATTTTCCTTCTTTACACTAAGGAGTGGCGCTGGGCGCTGGCTGGTTATTATTTAGATTTAGCTCGTCTCACACGAGTCAAGAACCTCATAATCATAACTTGCCAAAAGACACGCGCTCAGTGCCGTAGGGGTTATCTTGGCATATTGATAAATAGTGCAACCATTTACACGATGGAGTCCTGGTTGGTACCTAAAGCATCGATAACTTTTACGTGTAAGTTGAAAGGAATACCGGCTCCAGACCCACTCCAGGCCAGTCCTCCAGGACTCGATGCGCTCCAGCCAGAGCTGCGCTGGGTCTGCCTGTAGAGACCACTGAACTTGCGACCAACCGGCTCTCGTGAATTTTGTCTCGTACCTTTTTTTGACGTTCTGCTCAGTTCAAGCACCTCACTCGGCATTGGAACTTTTCTTTGTGACATCTTTTTCCTCCTCGCAAGGTAATCAGTATTTCTCACAGGGGTTTTGGTAGTTCAGTTCAAACTTCAGGCATTGAAGTTTGAATAGCTTATAAGTTTATCTCTCTTTTAGGTTCGGGATGCAGGCGAGTCTTTTCCTGGCGCTTTGCACCCTGCTAGCCCCTTCACAGCCATCCACCCTTCGCCTGCCGGAGAAGATTCGCCTTCGCCTGCCCGAAGTGCCCCCCATAGTCTACCCTCCGGTGCCTGATGATGCTCGGCTCTCCGATGAAAATATTCAGACTCTGCAAGAAACCGCAGAGGACCCAGAAGCCAGGCCAGGACTGTTCCAGGGTGATATGGCATTAACCAATGAGGTGCGATACAGGTAGATTTTATTGTCTCCATTACTTTCCACCCCAATTGACTGTTGCGGGTATATGTCCTATAATTTTTCGTGATAATACTCTGGGATTTTACTGTTAAGGTTTTTTTTGGAGTGGGATAATTTTTGTCCTGTTCCCGGCAGAATTTCTTTCTTGGGATCGTTACTGATTTCATAATAGGTTATTACTTTTTTTGACATCAAACGTGTCTAAAAGGGGGATTGACCCATTCCTTACTTACTCTCCTAGGTACTTACTTACTCGTGCCCTTTTTAAAGCTCTTACGATAGCGAGAAACAAGTCAGGGCCGGTTCCCTAAACTACGATTAGGAATTACCTCCGCACTTTTACTTCCTTAGCTCTTGATTCTATACCTAAGTATCTGAAAGAGTCATCTCTTTGTCGATACTATAATTTGTTTGTGATTTTTATATGAATTACAGATTTATAAATACTGGAGGGTGGGTCTTCGCTGGGACGTGTTTCCTGAAAAACTGTGGACCAACAACACTGTGCCTTACGTTATCAGCCCCCTCTATGGTAAGGGTCCCATGCAAGGGTATGGTAAATACCGAGGTAAACACTTAGGTACTTACTTCATTACTTTCATTAGTGCTGCATTATCAGTGTACTTTGCTTTTGATCGTGTCATACATCAGTTCCATCACACTCATCTTTTATGTATTGTAGGTACATACACGGTGTATGTACACCCCGTAGGTACAGGTCAATCCATTGGTTCTTATTCAGCTATAGCTATGTATATAAGTTTGGGATCATCCGAAGAACCAAACCTAAGTAGCTAAAATAAGATTAAAGGTGCTTTTTTATTGAGACATTTTTCATCTGTTTTTATTTCCAGAGCCGGATGATTATGTAACAATCTACACTGCCATCCGGACTATAAACTTCATGACATGCGTGAAATTTGTCCCTTGGGATGGAAAAGTGAAGGACTTCCTTCTCATCTGGCCTATCAAGTACCCGAAAGGCTGCTGGTCATTTGTGGGAAAGTTCGGGGGCCCCCAGATAGTGTCTTTGCAGCCACCTGACGCCAGTGGACCCAACTGCCTCGGGACCGAGGGCCGCTCCATCCACGAACTTCTTCATGCTTTAGGTTAGTTGACAGAAATTTGGTAAGTACTAAGAGTAAAAACACGAGTGGCATCAAAATGGTTTTTACTGACATCTTTCCAAAAATACTGCCGATTTTTTTTCTTTTTCCATTTCTTGTGCTGCTACTGAATTGAAGGTGGTGTAAGTACCACTAAAATGGTTGTGTAACTATCAGTGTCTACATTATTTCAGGCATTTTCCACGAACAGTCACGTGCGGATAGGGACAGTTTTGTGAATGTTCACCTGGACAATGTGATCCCTGAGCTGCAAGTCAACTTCGACAAACAGAGCCTTGAAAACACTACGTATACCTTCGAGTATGATTACGATAGCATTATGCATTACGGCCGCTACTTCTTTTCGTAAGTTCCATTTTTTACCAGATCTAAGATATTGTTTAAATTTGTGGTATATTTTTATTTTTTGTATCCTCTGTTTTCTTTGTTCTTCTAGGAAAGAAAAGGGGAAGCCCACTATTACACCGAAGATGCCGGGAGTTCGTCAGCTGGGCCAGCGACGCGCTATGAGCAAAACTGACTGTCTCAAAGTCAATGACCTGTACGGATGCCTGACCAAAAATGCCGCAATGCAACGCAAGTATTACAGTCTTTGCCAGAACCTGGGGATTTAGGAGTACGAATCGAGTAGAGTGAAGGAAAACCCAGCAACCAGTTACGACATCGGATAGAAGTCGGTTTAAAGGTCATGTTGCTGATGACTTATTTTACGTTCCTGTTACGATGACGCCTGAAAATGATCGCCCGTGAGGTGCCTGCGGCAATCTTCAAGTTTCCCATGTTTATTCCTTGGAGTACCTACACTGCCTACTGAACCTTTTAGTATCACCCTTTCGGAATTTTGAACGTTAATACCACTTATAGCTACCTAGAGCTTTTTAATATTCTGCACGTGCGTACTCAGTGAAACTTCGACAATAAAGAAGCAGTTTCTGTAATATTGGTGTTTTTCTCACTCATCCCTCAAGATTTGTTGCCTGGAGGTGCGATAAGACGTTATGAGGTACGAAGTCTGGAGGTGCTGGCCACACCAGCTCATGGTAGAATTGGCATGGTGGTGAAGAGCTGTGAGCTTTGACGAAGTCTTCTCCCGCTTGTAGCAAGGGGGATGAAAGGAGAAATTCCAGTACCGCAGCTTCCGGCAGAAATTGCTTGCATGTCTTTGATAAATTAGCCAAGATTGTTCTATAATTCACCTAAAAATCGCAAGGTCTCAATTTTTTTCTGACAGCCACATCTTCGCAAGGTAGGTATAGGGGGCATCAGAATATATTTTCCAGATTGGAGGCATTCAGAAGAAAATTTTTGAAGTTAAAGAATTAACTATTGTGTGACTTTCCAACTTAATTGAGGGCGGCGTTCCACCCTCGAAGCGCAGCAATTTTACTGGGTTCAAGAAAATATACGTTGTCAAAGCTCCTCAAACTCCTGGCCTCAAATAGGACAATTTCTACCGTAATAGTTGTAAGCTAATAACACGAAAAATAGTTATCACCTCCGACTGCTGAGAGAGGTAGTCAGAAAGCCTGTATAGCTTGAGGATGCATTCCTTGGCCTTCAAAGTATGATGATGCGGGTCTCTGGCTTCTGAAATATTGTCAATCAGGACTGGAGGCCGCACACTCACTCCTCTCCAGCTTACAAAGTATCTCTGAGAATGGGCAGATTGTAATGGTTAAGAGTAAGGTAATACATTATTTTTTTAAGACGTATATGCAGTTACTTCAACAACATATAACTGAGTCTTCTTTTACATAATAGTTGCCACCCAACAGAACTAAATTATTAGCTATGTGTAATTTAGATTACTTACCTACAGTGGCAATGACAGTGGTGAAACTAAAGTACCCACCTTGATAACATGCGGGACAATCACTAATATTTTAACTTTCAGCTCAGACTCCTCTTTTACTAAATTCACGAAACTCGTGACATGCTTGCTCAACAACTGTTCTGTCCCCTAAAATCAATAGTATTCTTGTTTACATCACTGAGATACGCGGATCCAAAATAGCAAGGAACACCTTTATGGGCGCAAACCTCAAGTATGTTAATGATGTGGCCAGGGTAGAGAAGTGCCAGACCAGCAAGTGGATCATCCCAACGGTCCTCATTAAGTCCTCTCAGGTTTTTCTCTAAAATCCGCAGCCACGATTCAGTGCCACCAGCTTTATACGGGCCTGCTAGGTAAATAAGGCGGTGGATAAATGTTTTCTAGAAGAACATACCAGATTATAAGTATTTTTCTGTATACTTAGTAGATAAAAGTAGGTATGAAAAAAAATACATACCCTGTTTGCAACGGCCAAAGACTTGATCGTGACATCCAGTAAATTTGTCCGTTTAGGCTCCTGCATACTCACACTTGGAATATCGATCAAACAATTTTCTTTCACCACCCAGTTTATTTATTAAAAAAAAATCACATCATTTCTTTTTTTTATGTAAAAAAGTTGGAACAGCTATGGTGGGTTTTATAAACTTGTCTTGGGTTTCAGTAGCAGTGGAAACATAGCCGTGACTGCATGGCAGGCTAACGGAATTTTCGTATCTACCCAGTCTGATAGGGGCTTTCAAGCTGGGTTTAGTTCTCCTGGAATTTTTTCTGTTGGTACCATTGACCAATATTCACTTAGCTTCGACCAAAAATCAGTTTCTTGGCCCGTAAGCACCAACAGGTGCGTATTTACTGTTACGTCGGTAATTTTTACTCCATTCCCGGCTAATACAATTGCTCAAAATAAAAATTCACTGCCTAATGGCTGTTCCACTCCAAGCTAACAAACCCACCATCAGAATGAAACTAAAGAAAGATTTCATTCAAGAATTTTCGCAGCAAGGAAACATATATTCAGGGTAGATACCTAGCTGGTAACGCTACCGTACAAGTTTTTGAGTTTTTACTGATAGTGAGTGATCATCTTGTTGAGCTATTTTTTACGCTTTTCAGTACCCGTAGTCAGTACTTGGCAACGGTGCGGCGTACAAAATTCTGTTTAACACATGTAGGGTTCTGAAGATAAGTAGGTACATAATTGACCTACCTAGCGTGTGTATACAACACGATCGTAATCGTAACAAAGTTATGGAAAATCTCCAACAGCACTCCAGGGTGGGGATAATTACAACACTATGATGTCATCGTTGGGCACGTCCCAGGCTCGCTTTTTTGGCGGAACCGGTCCCGGCTCACCATCCTCTAGCTTCCTCTTGCTAGTTGTGACTTCCTCCATGACAACATCTTCTTCCATGAGAATCAAGTCGTCGTCCGCTTCTGATTCTTTTTCTTTACCTGAAAAACGATGGATATTGGTTCGGCTTTCTGTATTTTAAAGACTGCCTAGTTTACGCAGAGTACTACACTTATGGAATAAATAGGTAATAGGTTTCAGTAAAGGCGATTGCGAGCTGTCATAAACGTTGTGAAATATACGTGCTTAATGTAGGCAATCGAACTGCACACTGAGAAAAGATGATTCTCGTGATATTCCCATATTAATCATCCGCATAAGTATCATGTATCATATCTCCGTATTTGTAATGCAAAATGGGCAGCAAACAAGAAAGGGTTAGTGGAAAAAGGGGGAACTTGCAGTTCACTTACCATTATTCTGTGCTGCTTCGGGTTTCGGGGTAAGGTCGACGTCGTCAGCATTGATCAAGAACTCAGGCTGATCTTTGGGTGCCTCATACTGCTTCACCAAGATCTCGAGTTTGTAGTTCTGTAAGTAGTCATCCGCCTGCAGCATCGACCCATCCTCTACACCCATTTCCTGTCAGAATAAAATTCATAAAGGTATTATATCTGCATTAAGTCGTTTCTTCGTTCAGAAGTGTTGTTGATTGTCTATTTTACGGTATCTCCATATCCTATTACCACTATGGACAACGTGGTGAATTATGAGAAAGAAACCAGGTCTCACCTTGAGTGTCTTGTCATTGTTTGCCTCCGTTTCCCCCTCTTCACTGCTGATAATCATGCTAAAGGAGCTTTTGACCATAACATCCGGGGCAGCCATGTTGAGCGTCTTCTTAAGCACTAATTCCTCCAGCTCTTTCACCTTGAGGCGGTCCACGTTACATGAGAGCACGACCTGCGGCTTGGAACAAATGATGCAGGAGGAGCTGGGGGGGATTAGAGTACGCTCAGGCACCAGCAGGCGGCCCTGCAGGTCGGGTTTACGTCGCAGGTAGACAGCCGGACATGCCGTAAACATTTCGCGGAGAACGTTGAAGGTGCGCAGCACCACCACGCCAGCGATTATTGCGTTTGTCGTTGCTATGGCAGGGATGATGTTACCAGCCATTGCTATAACACAAAAAAATGAAATTACTTACATGCAAATTACATTGAACATTTTTTCCACAGCAAAGCAAGGAATTTAGCAACATAAATGAACAGCAGTTAGGATTGCAATAACTTTCTACGGGACAAAAAGTACCACTATTTTATTTGGAGTAAAATAATGCTGTGCAATCCAGTAAGCTGGAATTAAAAATGCGATGCATGAAATGCACTCTAGTACCTTGGAGTGGCAATCCCCGTATGAACCTACTAAACGATGTTGCCTCCACCTTATGTTATATCTACTAGATTTGACAAAGGAGCAGCCATTGTCACGGGACATGCCAGAAATAGAATTTAAAAAAAATTATACTCTTTTCGTGATCCAGACAGGCAGATAGGATGCCATTGCAGGTAATTACGTAGTATTAAAAAACCAGACAAGAGCTGTGAACCATAGAACGTTAATTCATATACATACTAGAGAATGGAAATGAATAGTTACATTTGATTTCAAATCGAGTCTTTTGTTCGATGTGGAAGATGTAGGCTCGGATGTTAGCACAAGCTGCGACGAAGTTCATCGCATCGCGGTCATCCTTGTCCCAGATCAGGTGATTTTCGTCACCAAGGTTGTCCAGTTTCTTTTTCAGAGCCGTCATCGACTCTTTGAACACCTTTACGCAGTCTGCCACGCTCCAGTGTGTCATTTCCTTTAAACCAGGCCCGTTCTCTTCCTTGCTGCTTCCTGGGACTGAAAAAGGAAATGGCCCGGATTAGAAAATGTGAGGGAAGAATATTTCAGTTAGGTAACAAGAAAAAGGTAAAAATATGTCCAGAGAGTGAAAATAATTATTCTTCAAGCCTCACGAACGCAAGCGAAGTGCATTTTTCTTTTTTAGGGTTTGAGACTGAAGCCAGTAGATTACCAGAATCTGGAACGTTGTTGATGTCCAGGGGGATTGGAGCCTTGCGGTCCCTGTTCTTCCACAAAGTTGCCATCGTTAGCAAGTAAGCAATATCATCCCGGAAGAACTTGTTGAATAATAAAACCGGGTCGTAGCCGGTTTCTTGAGCCCACTCGCGCGTACTCTTCCTTTTTTCTTCAATCTTGTTCTCATCGTTTCCATCTTGATTGAGCGCGTTGAAAGCGGCATCTCCAGCCAGCTCCGGGTCTGCAGTGTCAGGTGATACGTCTTCGTCAGGTTCTCCAAACAGCTGACTGCACAAAACATCGATTTTTACTTTCTCGCCCGTATGAAATACATGGGCTGAGAAAGTTATGTCTTCGTGCAAAATTTCGATTTTGAGATTTTGGGTTTCCCATGATCCTGGAGGTCCCCCGAGTCCAAAAAAGTGGTTTTTAAAAAATGTCCGTCCGACGTACGTACGTACGTACGTACGTACGTCACTCTGTCGCGCAACTGGACGTCACACCGTTCGTCCGATTTTGCTCAAATTCGGTATGTAGGTACCTAATGTAAATATCTGGACCCGTTTTTTGACAAATTTTGATAACTCAAAAATTGCGCCTGCTATGGTCAAAAAAAGGCAAAAAATCGTGTTTTTTGACAGTTAAGAAGGGGTGGAAGCTACGTATATCAAGTTGGAACCTTAAAAATTTGCGAAAGTGTTTTTGAATAGATGCTTTTGGGTCTTTTACAATCATTTGGAGGTGGGCCAATAACTTGGCCCAGTTTTGGCCCAAACGCGTTGGTCGTCACTCCGGTAGCACTATTCGATCGATTTCAATAAAAATTGGTAGGGAGGTGTACTTTAACCTACTTTGATGATTTACCGAACGAATTTTATCCAACATAATAATTATGGCCAATATTGGCATTATCGTAGGAAAATTTTCCAAAAATGGAAATCACGTTTTTGATTGGTTAAGACGGATTTGCAACAACCCTAATCGACAGATTTCCTTGAAAATTGGTGAAAGTGGTCTCAGATAGATGCTTCAAGGTCATTTTCAATAGATTTTCAATTACTTGAAAATTAAGGCCGTGACATGGAAAATAGAAAACACGCACTTTGCGCGTCGAACGACACTTCACCATTTGACGGATATGTTTGAAATCCGGTGTGTAGGTGCCTAAATTTATTGTCCAGTGTATGGCAAAATATTTTTTCGAAAAAGTTAAAATTTTGGTCCAAAAAAAATAAATTACGTAAAAAAAAAAATCAAAATTTTCGATACCGCTGGCGTAAAAATTGCGAGAAAGTCAAGTGCGACCATTGTCGGACCCTTTATTTTGTACGTTTTCTGGCTTTAATTAGTTAAATCGATCCATTCAAGCCGCTCAATAACAATGATGTGAAAGGGCAAGTACTGAAGGGTAGAATAAATTCATTAACACCTAGATATGGCCTACTTTATGAGTTATGAAATGACAGACAATGAAGTCTACTAGGTTACAAATAAGATTTTTTTAAAAATCCAACATGCCGGATTCTTACTTAAAGAGATGTTTCGCCCAAACGATGCAGTGGATAGGTTCCGAGGGGGTGTTGCGAATGGTGCACCCTGGGAAATCTTTGGGTCGCCTCTTAGCGGTACATTCGTAGCAACTCGTCAGACCTCGCTTGATGAGCTCGACCTGGCCTTCATAGCCAGCGGTACCACTTTCGATGAGAGGAACGCCAGCCGCCAGGCACATACGATTCACATGGTACCTCGCTGACAAATTGTCCAAAGCATTTAGAACCACTCCAAAACGCTCAAAAAATGCAACATTAAAGTCGTTGCCAATAACACTGTCGTGGTAATACTTAATTTTGGCATTCGGATTAAACTGAAGCGCGCTCTCGGTGGCTACAGCAGCTTTACTTTTACCAACGTGCTGCTTATGGAATAAGAACTGTCGGTTCAAATTTGACACATCGATTGTGTCGAGATCAATCTGAAATAAAACAGATCAGTTTAAGATACCTATAAACGAGGCTAGGTACAATTTTTTGTTACAGAACTGGAACCAACGGCACAACCTATGAGTCCGGACTTTCTTGGACTAACGGGTGACAGGATGGACCTAGGGGTGTTATTCCTGTTCCAAACCTCCAGATTAGCATTGAATTACGACCGGTGCGAGCATATAGCATGAGTCCATTCAGTGCTACCTCGGCAATTCGAGCATAGGAGAAAATAACTGCATTGTGGATTAGTTTTAATTGTTACAGTAGGTAACTGCTCTGCCTAAAACCAAAAGGGTAAGAGAAACAGCATAAGAGAGGGGAATACGCCGGCATCAACATCCTAAACTGCATGGGTACACTTACAACTTCAATATCTTTGAAGCCCACAAGAACGAGGTTCTTAAGCAGCTCGCAGCCAATGCCTCCAGCACCCACTACAAACACTTTAGCGTTGAGAATTTTGGTTTGTAAGTCGCTGTCAAAAACGCCGTCCAGCGAAGCCGCCATGTTAACGTCCAAAACAAAACAATCAAAATGGCTGCGATCCTCCGCTTGCGGATCACAATCCAAATTTCCACCAAAATTTTGATTTTTCTTACTTTCTTCTCACTTTTGAAAATTTTTCCTATTTTAATTTTAAAAATTGCATTAAAATTATAATTAATTTGATCATATTTGCTTTCGGTCCGGAAAATAGTTAAGTAATAATTAATACCTACTACCATTTGCATACATTTACAGGGCCTACTGAAATTATTCAAATAAATTTTTTCAATAATAAAAAAACTGGAATATTACAAGAAGTAGGTACGTACAAAAGTTAAGTAAAAATAATAAAATTGACGGAAACTACAAAAAGACCGCCAAAAATTGGGAACTTCTGTTTAGGGCCCCGAAAAGTGTTAAGGCCCCAAAGAGTAGATATTGGAAATTCTTTCAAAATGGCGTCTACAACTTATGGTCACCGTAAAATTTTGTTATAACATAAAAATTAGACAATATTTATGTATTTTTTACAAATTCTAGAATTCTTTGGGGTTTACGCTAATTCATAATTGACGTGCTTGAATACCCGTGAAAATGATTGTGTTTGAGCCCGTGCAGGTAAATAAAAATGACAAGTGTTATCCTCCTCCCTAAGCTGGCTATTTGCCCCTATTTGTAAATAGGTAGGTACTGCTAGCATTCTTATTTATCTACATTATGTTTCAGGCTGCTATATGGCATTGTGTAAATCACTATGCCTACAACAATGCTATATTCCTGGCAGAAAGGCTCTATGCGGAAGGTAAGACCCCATTTCTCCCATTATCCATTCTGCCTCCCATGGCGCATGACACTTGAAAAAGTGTTAAATGTCTTGCTTATTTATTTTATGTTGTGTAAATTGTGTTTTTAAAGATTTTAAATCGTTCTGTCTATAGCGCCAACGGAAGAAGCTTTGTATCTTCTGGCTACATGTTACTACCGTGCTGGCCAAACGTCAATGGCCTATTCTATTTTGAGTAGAAAGAATACTTCTTCGTCGAAAGGCCGCTATCTTCAAGCCAAGTGTTGTGTGGATCTAATGAAGTAAGTTTCAAGTTATTAGGCAAGGGGTCTTGTGTCTTCAATCATTATTTGTCCCATTTTTTCGTTTTTTTCTCTGATTTTTCTGACTTCTTCACATTACTTAAAGCTTCACACCTCAACCCTTTACAATTTCGTCTGTGAATATCGCGAGCCCCACTTCTTTTTACAGGTATACCATATGTTAGGAGGCGAATTCCGATTGGTTTTAGGCATTAATACAGCAATCAGTAATAGAGCCTCCGAGGTAAACATGGACGAATACTCGATGTTGAAATAGGCTGGGATTGTGATGTGGTAGAGCGTAGAGCCCCAGATTCAGTTCCAAAGTGTTAGGAATGAAGCCTTTATTACACAGGATGATGATTTTCGACCTTAGTCTACCACTAATCTTAATCCTATATTTAGTATTCCAGAAGCCGAAATGATTCTGAAAGGTGATGTCTTCTTTCGAAATAAAGAGATTATTGAAGAAGAAGTGATAGCAGAATTTGGAGAGACGTCATGCTTCATTCTACAATTGCTGGGGACATGTGCCGCCAAAACTCAGAGATTGGATCTCGCTATCAAATGTTTCGAAAAGTCGCTCAAGCTTAACCCTTTTCTCTGGGACTCTTACGAACAGATTTGCAACTTAGGTGGCTCGTTGCAACCAGCAGATGTTTTTTCACTGACGAAAATAGACAACTTCAAATGCTGTCATGGCGTTAATCCTGTCGTCAGTCTGGTCAATCAAGAGTATAATCTTCACACTCAGCATAACAACATGGATGCACCATTCAAAAAGTGAGTTTAAGTAGTTTCATTTCCAAGGTTCCTGAGTTCATTTTAAGGGCTATGCAGACGTGCCCGTGGAAACAAAATGCTAGAAACAATGCCGTTTTTATACTAAAGGAAATTTAAGAGGAAACTGTGAGTTATGAATATGATGGCAAGTTTAATTGTAACCCTCTTTCATTTTGTATACGTGGTTACAGGACCCCCGTGCAAGTGAATGCAGGTAACGGTGCAACCTGCGCAGTGCGGCTGTTCGTAACACCAGAAGAAAGTATACCCATGACGCCTAGCTCACTCGGTATTGCCAACCTCTCCAATCTCACTGCCGTCAAACCCAGGAAAACCAGGTTAGCCTTGGTCACACAATAACACCCAGATCTTTGTGGCTCAGTTATACTAGTATTGTCCTGGAAGTGATTTGATAATATTTTCATTTATTACAGACTGAGAAATATGTTGTCTCCCCTCCAATTGCCAAGTTTTGGACTTCTTCCATTCAACAAGGAAGCTAAAACTCCCATTGAGACCCCGACTTTGCTATCACCAGAAATTATACACAGACCTTCGCGAAGGGTGAGTTGTAGGTAGAGGGGTGTGAGAGATAACGGAAGAGTTGTGGAGACTGTCTCTGTTCCCTCTGTCCAAACTCTAATACTGTTGTTGTTGCTGTGACTACTTACTCTCTTTTTTCTAAAAAAAAAAAAAATCTCACAGTTATAAATTATATTTTCAAATAGGTAAGTAGGTAAATCAAATTTTAGAATTGTCTGGAATTGTTCGGAGGAAACATCTTTTGGGAACATCTGACAAAAAAAAATATTATTCAGTTCTTCAAAGCCCTGCGTGTTGGCCTTGCAAAGACGCAGTTTTTCATTCTCATCGTAAATTTAGCGTTGGTTGAGTGACGAAAGAAGAAGTAAGGAGAGAGTTCGAAAGACGTACTTTTGAAATTGGGGACTATCCGAGCGAAGAGACGCACTTTCTTTACGTGACCTATTCTCATATTTTGATTGTATATACTCTGCATAAAAAGTCAATGTGATTTGCTTCCCCCTTATAGGTTCTCATGAAAGAAACGCCCTTGCAGCAGTCTGTATTCACCCAGTCAGGCAACACGGACTCAGCGAGTCCACCACGTCCCAGCGTCCGGCGGTCCACACGCCTTTTCTCAAGCAGCGCGTCCGTCAAAGAAAACAGTAAAAGCCCGAAGCACGGCAAGTTTGCGAGCCCCAAGTCCCCGTCACGGAAATCGAAGCGGGCAGCCGCCACGAAAACGCTGCCGAGTTACAATGAGATCGTCGCCAACAACGAGAAAAATAAAACTCCAGCTACCGATGAATCTGCTGATAAACTGTGTGGACAAGCTGTGCAAATACAGAAGGATAGTGCTGGCAAGTTTAATCTAAATCATTCGTTTCTTATTAATTGCGTATTGCTGAAGTATAAAATACCTGGCTTTCTGTAAAAAATCACATATTGAAAAATTCATTTGTAAACTGTACTAAACTATAAAAAAATGTAAGCACTTTGAATTAATTGTATCGACGCGTTTGAGCTGTTGGTACCGAGGGAAGTAAAGAAGCAGGGGTGCGACAAAGTCGCGAAGATGTCCTCAAATGGGCCAATGCTCATCACAATCCCAATACTTTTCTACACTTGCAATACATAAGGGCAAGTAAAAAGACTATCACTTTTACTTATAGTTATAACAATTGCTTTCAGAGGGACTAATGACGCTGTTCCGTCAAATAGGGACAGCCATTCAGCATCTCTCCAAGTTCGAATGCAAGAAGGCTATCGAAAGCCTATTGAATCTGCCGCCAACTCATTACAACACAGGCTGGGTACAGGGTATGATCGCCAAAGCCTACTTTGAGCTCCCTGATTACCAAAACTCACTCACGTAAGCAGAGTTTATTTCCGTTTAGCCGATAAGGGTAAAAATTTAAGAGGCACGATTATGGCTTTTGCTGGTATCTTTCCATAGAAACAGAAATATTTTATTTCTGCGACATAATATTATATTGTACCTTTTCTAACGTCAGGAACAGTTTCGCTGGGATTTATTGGTCTATTTTTGTGTGTCTAAAACCCAGTTACAGTCGAACAGTGTCAACCCCACCCTTACTGGAAAAGGAAAATCCATATATGCTATGTTAGTAGGTAGTTTTATTTTAGTATTATTTCTTACTTTTCGAAACCAAGAATTTCCTATTATATTCCGAGACTTTCAGGGTTCAGGGTATATTTTCACTCTTGAAATGAATTATTATCTAAAACCTGTGAGGAAGGAAAGTGCTGGATATGCATGGGTTTTCAGGCACTTCCGGCGGATGCGGGAGCTAGACCCGGAACGGGTGGCCCTGACGGAAGTGTTCAGCTCGGCGCTGTGGTTTCTGCAGCGAGAGGTTGAGCTGTCAGCACTGAGTCAGCATCTAGTGACGCACGCGCGCCACGCGCCTCAGACGTGGTGCGTTGCCGCTAACTGCTTCAGCCTGCACAAGGAGCACGAGACTGCTATCAAGTTCCTACATCGCGCTGTCCAGGTCAGGAGCCGTCTTGCTGTTTCGATCACTACTTTTCTTAACACACCATCGTACTAGTTCTCCAGTACCACTTTGCTACTTTAACATTAACAAGCACCTACCACTGCCTCACACAACGCAACACAATTTCTAATCACACAATCAATAATTGACCTTTTTATACCTTACAACTTCTACATGGCCTTTCACTTACCTTTCATAATCACCCATTTGGTTCGAAAAAAAAAAAAAAAATGCTTCTAGATGGCACCGTTACGATGCTGTGTCGTGATGTGCAAACACAGCTGGATAATGAATTGCCTGGTTTTTTTTTCGTTTTTGGTGGTTTGTTGACGCTTCCTGCCTAATCGATTTGTCTGGTATGATGATTCCGCATACATACTCGTAACACTACATTTGACGTCTTCAGATGGACCCATCTTTCGGTTATGCGTACACGCTGCTGGGCCATGAGTACCTGGCCGCAGAGGAGCTGGACAAGGCGATGACCTGCTTCCGCAACGCTATCCGAATATCCTGCAGAGATTACAGCGCTTAGTAAGTATTATTGACCTTGAGGATCCAGTATTTAATCCTCTGCATTCAAGCCCCAAGATAAGTAATTATATTTCCACCATTCCCACATGTGGCATAGCCTGTAACCAGACATTGAGGATTACAGCCGTTACAGACAGCCTAGAAAATCATTTTTCAATGGGGGTTTAGTTTAGTGTATTAGAGGCTAAAGAAATAGTTGACTGATCCCCTTTAGGTTAGAGGAAATGGGGTGCAGCTTCAGGGTTATGTCCATCCTGTTTATTTATTCATTCTATTAAGGCGACAAAGGCGAGTCTCTGTAAATTCATTACGGATGCCCACAGGCCAACGTGGGACTCGCACATGGATGCAGCTACAGGTGCAGTTCTTTCTGTCTGTTGCCTCGAAACAGTGGGAACAATACTTTAATAAGGCACGAGAGGCAACCGATTTTGGATCATAATAATGTTTCTGGCTTTTACTGGTAAAAATGTTAAGACATACATATTCTTATCAGTCATAGCCGAAACCTTTATTTTTTCAGCTTCGGTCTTGGTTCTGTGTACTCGAAGCAGGAGAAGTTTGAACTCGCTCAGGTGCATTATGGTCTGGCAGAGAAAATCAACCCGAAAAATGTGGTTATACTCTGTCACATCGGTGTCGTCGAAAATGCGCAGCAAAAGACCGAGTCCGCGCTTGAATGGTTCGGTAAGTACCTATAAGTTTGACATCCCTTTCTTGCCAATTTGGCATCTAAGTCATCCTCCTAGCTCTCTGAGTTGAGTTTGTGGACAACTCAAGTCTCCTTATTCACTTGTAATTGTCTTGAGTCACAGGGTTTGACTGACAGTGGCTATGTCCAAACAGCATTTTGAAATTCCACTGGTACCACATTCCTCACTGTGTAGGCGGCATAAATATTTAGACATCCCTCCGGATTCCACGAGGCAGGAGTACCATCATGTAGATATTATAGCGCCGTTTGATTACCTGTATTAATGACATTTTTTTTTAGGGAGCTTGTGGGTCGTGAACTGAAGAAGGATGATTTTTTTTTTTAGAAAAGGCCCTGGCGCTGGATCCGCGAAACCCGTTGTGTAAATTCCAAAGGGCCAACGTGTATTTCAATCTTGGAAGGCATACTGAAGCGCTGGAGGAACTGGAGCAGCTCCGGCACATAGTCCCCAAGGAGTCTTCTGTTTATTATCTCATGGGCAAGGTCAGAGTGCACATTCAAGTATACTTGTAAACTGTCGATTCTTTAGATTATTTTTAAGTTTGAGAAGGACAGCTTGAGCCTGTCCACACGATACCGTTGCTGACAGTTTTTAATTCTCAACGCACTTCTGAGGACCATTTTAACATTTATTTGTTCTGAAATATAATACTTAGGTATTTTCAACGTCAGAAACTAGTTTAGTGTGTTTGATTTTGTGTTTAATTTATTGAGGATTTTGAATACTGTTTTGGTTGCACAGATACACAAAAAACAGGGAGACACGGACAAGGCGTTAATGCACTTCAGCTGGGCCATGGACTTGGACCCGAAAGGTGTCCATACTCAGATCAAGGAAAGCATCGACCCGTCGCTTCCACGCGCAGCCGACGCCGACGCCGATGCCGATGCCGAGGGTAGCCCAGCAGAGAGAGACCACCCTGACCTCGAGCAACAGGAACAAAACGAGTCCGACGCTAGCTTCTAACTGTACGTAAACCTACACACTTCCTTCAGTAATGTTACCCAACCTATATATTTTATTGAAATCAGTAACAACGAGCCTTACATTCAGACGCAAAAATAATTTTATTGCGAGATAATCAATTCTCAATCAATTCGACGATCCTATCTACTGAGGACTGATTTTACAACCTGGGTGCGCCCGTTCGATATATTATTTTGTATTTCTTTACTCTTTTAATTATTGTAATGGTAGATTTCACTGAATTTTATCTTATAAAGGTAGTTTTAATGTGTGAGCCGAAGGTAGTGAACAACGCAGCAGAAGCCAGGTAAAGAGTGGGGTGAAGCCTGATGCATCATTATCATTACTGTATCCGCTCAGGGCAATAGTCGGCATGTCACTCGAACGTTGAGAGACACATTTGTCAAAAGAATATTAGTAACGTTTTGTTAAAAAGTACTCGGGACAGTTTTTAATCGCAAGACAAAATGTAAATGTTAGCTAACAGGTAGATTTGTGTGTGTGGATAGGTACTGTTCACCTTGTCGCTCCTAAAAATGGGGAGAAAGTCAGAGTACACAAGTACTTAGCGACATAGTATCTGGTCATGTGGATCGGTACAATAGTACCATATTATTGTTTCAGGTCTAACTCCGAACTGGCTGCGCCTGAATCGTGATTCGTTTTCTATTATTCATTTTACACCTAAAATAACAACCATCCATTTTTAGTCCAGAAATCTACTTGCTCGTACCTACCTACTTATTAGCTAAACACCATTTTTTAAATATTTACGTTTAATTTACTATACCTATATAAATTTTTAAGCGCATGTCAAGGAGCTTGAAATAAAAAATAGTTGTACGTTAAATTATGGTATGGGTGTTGATCGTGAACAATTTTTAATTACTCTTTAGCAATCCTCTGAGAGACGAAAATACTGAACCTGTAAACAAGAAAATGCTATCTTTCGCAATCTTTCCATCGTAAAAACTTCTAAAAATTTTATCTTGTGAGCCAGCTCCATAGAAAAGTTGCTTAGGTATTTTACCAATCCCTGCTGTATTAGTGGCGTACCACAAATAATTAGAAATGAAACGGCTTTGGTTTTTCCTATTACCGAATATTTGTTACCTCGACATTTTCCCCCCAGAATATCTCCATTTTGCCTAAGCATCCACCTATGTACCAGCGGTTTGTCCCCACTTGTCCCGAGTCATTTGCCAACTTCGTTCAACGAGACAGTTACTACGAGGAATTCAATTCCCGAAGGGAAACATTGGCAGGAACACTTGCTGACCTAGTTTTGCCAAGTGACACTTCACAAGTTTACAGAAGTTATTTTGAGTTTTTAAATTTCAATTGACTACAGTGTTCTTGATAAACCTGGCTGCCAGATGGTTCAGAATCATAGATGCCTGAAGATCTGCGCCAGTGGGAGCCCCAGTAAGAAATTAGATATACTTCTAAGGGCCGTTCCCATCTTAAGCAAATCCGCAGAAACAGAGATTAACTTGGGATTCTACCCTTTTCAAATGCTGAATTTAATCACGATATTTACTGAACTTCTATATTGGGAATGGGCGTTAAAGTTACATGTTTCAAGCAATCCGCACCTTGGTCTGAAAATACGTAAAGTTCTTACAGACGTTTTCGTTTACATCTTATTGTATACAAATGATTTAACAACATTGTCATGATAGGCTGCCTGTACAGAGGGATAGTTCAGGTGCTTCATGTACTGTTCGTGGTCTTACACTAAACACATAATGTTTTTAGAACATCAGAAGTGATAGTTATACATATAAGGTTCCATCTTGTGGCGAGTAACAACTGGTATGTGCTTAATGAGGAAGAAATTCGCTAGTAAAATTATTTCACATGAGGCATCTTCTCTTGCGTTGCTCTCCAACATTTACTCTGGCATGTAAATATACATTTTGTATATAGTTAGAATTATTGTTCCCAATATATAAGTCTTATTCAATTTACCTACTATCGGAAGAGAATTGTTTCCTACCTTGATTGTCAGCAGCACTATCGACAAGGTCCATCCCCTGTATATTATCACTATTATCAGTAATCAGATAGAAATATGTTTTACTCATGGGAAGATGGTAAGCGTCAGAAGAGGCACCGTCAAGGTTAAAGAAGGTACAGGGTACAGTAGCGGTCTAAAGAGAGAGAAATGCAGACGCTAACCACAAGGAATATTTACTCTCCTACCGACGAGTAGGTACATCGTTTTTCTGAAAATCACTGACGCCCAGATCGTGGTAAAAACATTACCCATACAAAATGTGTAATATCAAAAACTGTTGGGAAAAGTAGGCACTGTTCGTATTGACTGAGCAATCTTCTGCTTATGAATACTATTGTACTAAATCAATTTACCGTTACAACCCACGTGCTTTTTAAGCGTCACTACGGAATGTTTTGCAATTAATATCCAAGTTGGCTTGAGTGGGACTAGCACCAAGCGTACGAAGATAATGGTAAAACCGGTTTCGACGCTTTGTGTTGGCCCGAGCGCGGTCCTGTTCTGAGCGAGAGATTTCACGCAGTGCTGGTAAATAGTCACAGTGACGCGCGCTACCCGCCGAGTGAGAAGGCACCACTTGCAGCAGCTCCTTCATTGCCTTACGACGACTCGCCAGCCATCTAAAACAGATAGAAATATGTTTTACTGCAGATTCCAAACCTCACATCGCACTGTCATTAAAACTGTAGATAAAAATTCTGCTTCTCCGATGCTTACCATGATAATTTTCTAAGAAAATTGGTGGGACATTTATTCGTCTTGGAATATAGTATAGTTTTTAATGTCATAAAATAGTTGTCCAAGTTGTGATTTATCAAGGGGCTAAACCTCTAGACAGACAGAAACCATTTTTTTTTTTTTTTACGAAAATCACTCGATTGTTAAATTACAACGTAGCCAACTTATTATTTTTGTGGTCGGTACTTGTGTGCGTTGATGCCAAGTCAAGTCCAGGTACTGGTTTTCCTACTAATCCGTCCGTACAAAAAGACAGCAATATTCTGGGGAAAATTTTCCAACGGGCAGGCATTTTATACTTCAAGAAGTCCAATAACCAGTTGAATAATAATTATTTAACTGACGACGATGGAACCGACCTTACCTCACTTCTTTGTTCGGGATGCCGGTCTGGAGTCCGTCAGTCTTCAGCTGAGTCCTGCTACTTGACTGAAGGCATCGAATACTGCGCGCTAAGATGTCTGCTTCTATTTCAGAGACGATTTCTTGTTGTCGCCAGTTTTCTGACCACAAGTTTTCTTCCAAGGAGGAACTGTCTTTGACTTCAACATCAGAATAATTCAGTTCAAAATGACGATCAATCTTCTTCCCCTTTAAAACATCACTCGATGAAACGGTCTCGTAATAACTGAACATTCTCGACAGCACTTCGTTGTCAGGTTTGTGATTTTCGGTGGGTATTGGTTCTGGACTCGAAGAATCAGAGACACCGCTGCTGCGGGGCTTTGATAGAGGGGGGCAGTCGGAATGCCATAGGTCTTGCTGGAAAATCAAATGGTGAGAAGACCACCAGAGGCTGCCTGCAGTGAGGGGTATGAAGTCGGAAGCGTCCCACCCCTTGGACCCTCTGCCATCGCACTGCAGCCAGAATTGCAACTCCAACAAACTTCTTCTTATATCCAGTTTGTTTCGAGCCAAAAGCCTCAGAAGAGAGGATCGAGGAGGAGAGACCCCTTCAACAAGCGAAATCAGTTCCAAAATGGCGCCTGAAATCAGAGAATTATTAGATAAAATTAAGAATTTTGGCTACGTAGCGAAACTGAAGGATGAAGCCCAGAAGCTAGGAAGGTATAAATAATCCTGGAAAGTAATCAAATCAGGCACCATGTGACTAACTAATTGTTGACGTTATTATGGCGTCACATGGCGAGTCTCATCAGCATCCGCAAGCACGGAAATATGATGATTTAGGCATCAAAAGTTCTTAAAGATGTTCTCTAGGAAATTGTTGTATATTTTTAGCTCTGAAATATATCTTCTCAACACAATTAACACAATGATTGTTCCAGACTGTCACCTAGACAGTCTGGAACAATCACAGGGTAATTTATGTAAAAAAAAGCCAAAAAAATCACACTTGAAAATCAGAACTTGAAGAGTACTTACACGCAGCAGAAAGATGAGGGCGAACCATGGACAACTGAAGAGTGGTTTTGGTGCGGAACTTGTCAAGGTGGGAGACGGAAGCGTCACCGGTAAGGAGCACCACAGGTCTTTTGGCGGAAGATATCAGAGTCTGCAGACCGGAAATGAAACCGTCGTCTTGTTCTTCAAATAAGATATCAGCCTCCTCCACTACGATGACAGCCATACCATCCTTCCCATTCCCTGGCATAGATCTCCCCAGATTCCCATTGGCTTCTTGCAGGATTTTGTGAGACTGAGTCGCTTCTTGAAGATCCGATAGCATCTTTTTACCTAGAAATTAAGATTCAGCTCAAGTAAGCACTTGTGATAACTGATCTATATGGAATCAGTCTTCTTACATCATCTGTTTGCACTCTGAAATAATAATAAGAATATCGAAATTGCAGGTATTTTAGTATTACGCAGAGCTGTAGAACTAAATATGCCAATAATTTGTACGCCCCTTACAGTGACAGTTTCTGTCAATTCTCCTCGCTCATTTTAAGGAATAAAGTCAACTCTCATGCCTGGGACCACGTGCGGGGGTTACGGCATTTCTTAGAACCCAGCCCGGCGATCTTACTTTCTTTAGAACTGTTTTTCACAAACCTGATCGTTTGGACGCAGAGTTGATTTCCAAAATATGAAAGTCCATTTCAGAAGCCAAAGCGTGGATAAGAGCAGTTTTTCCGGAGCTAGGAGGTCCTTGAAGCAAGCAAGCAGTGACGGGTGCGCGAGGGCTTTCCTCCTCGTCATCTGAAGATACAAAGTCGTCCGAGCTTTCGCCGCTGCTCCTGGCATTTCTGACGCCAGTCTGAAGCTCCTCACCATAGCGCTTCCATGCCATGAACCATTTCCCGAGCTTGGCAACAGTCTTATCATTTGATTGGAGTTCTGCACTTCCTGGCCGATATTTATCATGCCACACAGGGGATGGCTCAGTAACTCCGTCTTTTGACACCTTATTACTTTTCGTTTCTAAGTAATCAAACTTCTTCTTCTTAAGTGCCTCGTGAAGCGCTTCAACATCCACATTCTTATAAATCGATTTCATTTTTTCAATTGCAACGTCATCGGTTTTAACCTTTTTCAACTGAGATCTATTAGAATCAGACACTACACTTTTTCTTTGTACTACATGTGTTTTCCATAAAAGAACGGGAGTGACGTAATCCCCCGTTTCATTTAAAGTTAATTCGATATTTCTTTTACTCCATAAAGCTTCGTTGGACCGTTGTTGAATATGTGTTACGGATGGAAAGAAAGGTACTTCTTCCGCTTCTTGAGCCTTCATGATTTCTGACCTTTTTCTTGTCGCTGTAGGCAGCCCCAATTGCAGAAACTGCTGCCGAGCTATTATTACTTCAGGATCAACTACTTCTTTCTTAGGCTTTCTGACAAATAAGGGAGCCAGAGGAATTTTTCGAAGAGGCAATTTTTTATCGGGAATTTTTTCCAGAACAATACGACATTCTTTCTTGCAAGGGCTCTCAATAATTTGAGTTTCTTCTTTTTCAGTTTTCACACCTTTTGTGCTATCGGTGCTTCGCTCTCCCAACCTTTTTGAATGTCTCAGTTTTACTCCCTCAACTATACCTTTTTCCGTTTCTTTTCCCTTCTTCTTGAGTCTTACCTTCACACCAGTAACATTTTCTACCGTCTGACTTTTATTTTTCGCAACTGACTGACTTATTTTACCTGTAACTTCAACTTCTCTAGTTGGGAGACTTTCTTTCTTGTTACCTTCAACTTTCGCAAGAGTTTGATTTCTTTTCTTATTATCTTTATCTTCTGGGACAGGGTGGCTTGTTTTCTTAGTGACTTCAACTTTCGCAGCTGACTGATCTGCATTCTTACCAATTTCATTCACAAACTCAACGTTTTCACTACCAGGACGTCGTTTAAAATACTTTTTTATGGTCCCTCCTGATTGTTTCGAGTCAGTCCGTCTTATCAGTTGTTTCTGCTCACAACTACTGGTGCAGAGTGGGACTTGAACAACATCCGAACTTTGTGATCTGGTGCGAACTCGCTGCACAGGGGCTTCTGCTTCAGCTACTTCCTCTTTTCCTACGACTGCTGCTCTGTCAGACGTTCTGAGTTTCTTTTTAACCTGCAATAAAAACACTTCATGTAATCATATCGAAGCACCTGGGGAAATAGGTGCTTCATTGCCCAGCTCGGACAGTTTTGAGATCTTTACTCATTCCTTATGCAGGAACGCCTCAAGGCTATAACTGGACTGCGTCATCGCACAGATGATGTGCGCCACTTCCAATGATACTACTCCTGCTCAGAGATTATTCTGAAGTGAAATAACAGCCCGTTCAATAGAACTGCACAAGAACTCTCTTAGGGCCGCCCTGGTTCTGGAAGATGTGCTGCGCTAATTCAACAGCGTCCCGCATTAAGGGACATGGAATATGCACTTGGCGGTAATTTTATGCCACATAAGTAATATGAGTATAGAACGATCACATTAGGGTAATGTGGTGTTTTTAACTCAGTACTTTGTATGAGGTAACTCACATGTTCAACATGAGTTAAATAGGTAACACAGGAAGGAAAGTACTTTCTCCTTTGATGACACCTCGCACCCCCACCAACAATCTACACTTACCAAGATCAAGGCTTCATCTGAAGAGCTCTCAGAGTCATCCAAATGAGGCGTTTTGTTGGAGCGGGACCTCTTCTTAACTATCTGTTGTTGCCCTTTGAAATTTTTCTCAGCGGAAGCCATGAGAAGATCGAACGCATTTTCTTCTATATTAACGATTTCTTCAACATCCTGTATTTCATCAACGATATCTTTGGCGCTCTCTTCCCAAACTTGCTGCCCCTCATCATCAATAGACGTGTCATAAACCTCACAAACATACGAATCTGGTACATTCGGATCGGCCAAACGAATTTTTATTTTTCTAGTTTCGTAGTATACTTCATCATTGTCTTCAGTAACGATGCTTTCCACAGAATTGTCACAATCGGCGCTGTTTTTTCGACTACCCGGTTTATTTAACTTTTTGTTCGATTTGTTCACTTTGTCAGAAGCAAATGGTGGAGCAAAGTAATCCGTTATCACTTTCATATTTAAAACTCGACGTACCTAAAAACAAATAGAGTGTATATAAGTTAAGGACTCTTGGCTGATGCGAAGGCAATCAGAAATAAGTTGATACCCCTTCCCCTGTGTAACAAAAACCAGAATTACAACCAGGACTGCCTACCTACAGATGCACGTCTGTCATCGCGTTACAGTGGGCTAGGGCTATCAGCTTATGTCTGTTTCCGTTACTCTAAATATCGGCCATGAGTCGATAATCGTGTAATGCTTGATTTAGGTACATTAGGATTAGGGACAAGGGAGAAACACATCACCGCAGGTGTGCACAGTCGTTGCGCACAGTACCTACATCCAAGTTATTCATCAGTTACTGCTTGAGAAACCGGAAAAAGTAAAAGAGAAAGTTGTATTCAATTAACATTCACCTAAAACGTACAAAAAACATTTATAGTATCAAAAATAAGCGCGAATTAACATGATTTTCCATCTAACACACAACGTAAACAAGCAATTTACCGCCATCTAATGTATTTTTTAGGGCCCAAAATTTATTGTTCAGCAAAGTAATCTCATTTTTAGGGCCCCTTTTGACAACAAATCAGATATTTTACTATTGAAATGTGGCGATAACAATGAAAGAAGTGGCCATTATTTTGACTTGCAATATTTTGCCAAGTTTAAACAGTAAATCATTGTGATTAAAATGGCTTGGTTGCGGCAGTTAGGATCATTTGCATCGAATATTCTCCTGGCTCCGCCTCCCAATAAAGTGATTGAAGTGGCCACTGACAGTTACTCCGGACGAGTGATTCACTGTCGGGATGACTGTTTGCTCTTGTACTGCCCTTCACAGACTGTGCAAGGAAGTAATTATGAAACAGTCCTGCAAAGACCATGCAGCGAAACCATTACCAAAGCCTACAGTCTCTGCCGATGCGATACAGTTGAGTCAGCCGAGCTGTGGTTTAACCGCATTGCCGAAAAAGTGCCGATCCTTTTTGCCGCATCAAAAGATGTAAGTTCTTGGTCTTTCACTCATGGTGCAATGGTTTAAACTGTTTTTGACTTCTTACTGGCAATACGACAGGTTTACAGAAATATCTTGTATGACCCACATGCCTACTTTTTTAATATACTTAGATATCTAGTTACCTATGCAGGTTTATATTTATGGCTAGTATTTAGTTGTTCACTTGTAAGGAAAATAAACAAATCCGCGAGGTGAATGTCGTGATATTCAATAAACTTACGTTGATTGTAAATACTCTGTGAACATTTTACAGCCTAGTCTAACTCTACTGCAACGCCTCTGTGATACCATTGCTGAACATCCATCTTGGAACATTGCTCACCTAGCTGTGAAGTTGCAGCTGACTGATTGCCTCACAGATCCAAAAGTGGTCGACGCTTTTCACTGTGAAGACCCACACGACGGGGTTTCGCCCTTACAAATTGCGGTGGAGAACGAAAATCTAAAAATCATCAAGCATTTGCTCCTTCATGGGGCTCCAGTCGATCATTTTGACTACAACTGCAACTCAACTCTGCATTATGCAGCCCATACTAATAAAAAGATTGTCATGGTAAGTGTCTCTGACTGGCTAGCAGAAATGGAACATGGTTAATTCACCCAGGCTTTTTTCCCTATATGTACTGAATCCCTAGATCGTTGTCCCATCTTTACTTCAGCGCAACTTTCAAGGTATCAGCTCAATACGAAGGTAAACCAGACAGTCCCTTCCTTCCCTGGACCACGTGCCAACTTTGGCTGGAGTGTAGGGTTTAGGTATTTCCTCCTGCTTCCCGCTTATTTTCCAACAATGGTTCCAGCTGGTAACGGAGCAGTCAAAAAACACACTGAACAGCAAGAACTCGCAGGGGCAAACTCCGCTCCACGTTGCCTGCGTAAAGGATAAAAGAGAATGTGTGATTGCCCTCTTGGAAGCCGGCGCTGACGTCAACATCTCCATAGAGAACAATGGCGGTGGCGAGCCGGGGCTCGTCGGTGACTCACTACAGGTTAGTACACTTTGCTACCTCTCATTTTCTTACCTGTGCCTATTTCACCAACATACATATTAGTCATCATAGATAAAATGCTAACACTGTAACTGTCAACTGAAGCAAACCTAGATTGTAAATGATAAAACATGTAAAAGTTTTGTTAATTATTTTACCTTATTACCCTGTTTGGGTTTTTACAGCAATTTCCAAATAAGCTTTCGCAGGAAGACATAAAATATGGTGGAACTCCTCTCCACTGGGCATGCAGCCAAGAAGTCATCGAAGCACTGGTTGAAAAGAAATGCAATATTAATTGTTTGAACTTTCATCGTCGAACTGCATTACACGTGAGTAAAAATTAAGATATAATTTGAATCCTGGATGCCCAACCCGGCTAAGTTGAATAAGTCAGCGATGTTCTGCAGTTCGCTGTTAACTGTGTTATCCTCGCTATATAATATTCTATTGATTTATTTAGGACAATTTTCGATTTATTCTCATTACGACAGATGATGGTGATGAGGGGCCGATTCGACTGCGTCGTGTCCTTGTTGAGTAATGGGGCGGACACCACAATCCGTGATATGGAGGGAAACACTCCTCTCCGCATCGCCGTCCAGAAGCTAGATGTCCAGAGTGTCAAGGCGCTCGTTGTTTTCGGGGCTGACATCCACGAACTGTGAGTCAGATACTTAACTAATAAGGTGGTTGCACTCGCCTGAATATTTTCAAGTTAAGCATTGAAAGCGCAAATGCTACCAGATCAGATTTTGCTGACATCCTCTCAAGAAAATGGTTGGATATTTTTGTGTGTTCTGAATTTAAAAAAAAAATGTCTTTTTAACATCAAACAACATAGTAGACTTTTTTTTAGAATTTTTGCAGTCAAGTTTTTTTGTGCTTTTTTATATATTATTAAGTTTTACGTAGTCAGCTAGTTTATGCTGTTAAAAATATGTGTAGGTACTTCATGTTAGAGCAACAAAAAAAACAGTAGCTTCCTCGAAATGATGTCAGCTAAAACGGCTATTGTACCACTCGTCTTTTTATACATTTTAACGTACTCTAGACTCATTCATACCTCTTTTATAAATACGAATCAATTCTATCGTAGGAACAGCAGTCAGCACTCTCTGCGGCACGGTCTAGCATGCGGTCAGTCTCCAGCTGATGACATCCTGTACGTGCTGCACTCAGTCGGGGTCAAGCGATGTGGTGCGGACGTCCGTGGATGCACTCCTGCGTGTAGTGCTGTCGATTGTAAGTACACAATTTACATTGGGTAAGACACAGGATTACAGCAGTTAGCCAGATTAGAGGGAATACAATGAAATCGTCAATAGGGCTTCTTAAATAACTCCTGGGAAACAGGACCTGCAGAGTGTAGCAATTGGTCAACATAATGTCACTGAGATTGAAGAGAAAATTAGTTGTTACCCCACGCCTTGTAGTTCAGTTAGACTGGTAAGTCATGTTTGGTACGTTGCAAATAAGATTTTCTGCTGTACAGTGTGATGAAGATGACATACCTGCCTACCTGCATAATACTAGGTGAGGGGTATTATGGTTCACTTTTCCTCTCTAATTAGAATAATGAGTCACATTATATTGACTTTGATTTGGTAGTTTACATTTTCCCTTACTCTCCACCGACAGTTTTTTTTTCGCTTTACAACGTTTATGTATAACTAATCGTCACTATCCCGTACCCAGCAACGAACACCAGGATTGAATGTGATATTACTTTGGTTTTTACAGCTTATAACGGCGTGATTCCTCCCCTGGTTCCTACCTCGGCGTCGAGAGATACCCTCAATCTCATTTTGGAAGAGGCGGCCAGTCAGCGAAATTCAACTAGTCAGGTAACCAGAAACTGAAATTCTTATTAGGTATAGGTGTAGTATAGGGTACGCTTGTTCCCATTACTTGATCTGACCTCTCTTTAATCGTGATTTTTGTAAAATAAGGCCCCTTCTCCACTTAAAAATTTATGTTCTATTTTTTTCATTTTAACATAGAAATCTTACTGATTTATCGAATTAACAAACTCGGGTTTTCGCAGGGGAGGCTTCTTTGCTTGGATGGCGGTGGGATTCGAGGGCTGATATTAGTGGTGACCCTCATGGAGCTGGAAAAAGCGGTCGGCAAACCAATTATACAGTGCTTCGATTGGATCGCAGGCACTAGCACCGGTGGTAATGCTGCATTCTTCATGCTTGATGATTTAAGAGGGAACTTTGTGGTATTTTCTGCAATCCATGTTTAGTTAAACGTTAGTGGACCCAGCACCGCCTCAACCAGAGTTAGTATTAGGAACCCGAAGTAAGTTGATCAACTTACTTCGGGCCGGCTAACACCCAAGTAGGTTTATCTGTCTCTTTCCTTTCTTGTACCCCTCTGATGATGACCGTCTAGGTCGAAAGCGCTTAGGATTTATTATTACTTTTTCGTGGGTTTTGACTAAGTTATTTTTTGACAGTTTTTCGGTGGTGGTTCCTAATACTAACTCTGGTTGAGGCGGTGCTGGGTCCACTAACGTTTAACTAAACATGGATTCTTCATGCTAGCTTTATTTATACAACAGTCAGGAAGAAATCAATAGCTCGATAGTAACAGCTGTTAAAAGTAGTTAATATGAGCCCATTTTTTTCAATATGGAGGAGATAACAATGAGATAACTAAGGCAGACATTCCAGCTTTTAAATTCCCTATCACGTCTAGTATACTAAATGGCCGAAGACGAGCGTTTTCTTTTTATGGACCTGTTTAATCTATGAGTTTCTTTGTGCAGGTATCTTAGCTCTGGCTCTAGCGTGGGGCAAGTCGCTGCAGGATTGCCTGAAACTGTACTTCAAGCTGAAAAACACGGTGTTTGTGGGCATGCGGCCATACCCCAGCGAGCCCTTGGAACGAATTCTCAAAGAAGCGTTTGGAGAAGAAACCACTATGACCGATATCCACCATCCTAAGTATGTCTTTCAGTCAGTTCTCATATATCAAGTTCAGTTTAACCTCCACTCGTTGGAGTTATATAGGTTCTGCTAGGTATTATAGTGTAATTTTTTACGAATTGCGACGTCAACTAGCTTCAGACGTTAAAAAGACACTATATTTCAGAACATGTAAACATCCAACATTTTCTTCAAATAAAAATTGCAGAAAACGAACAAGATGTTCAGAAGTTTTCTGTTGAATATTTAGAAAATTGTTTTGAATGGTCTCAGAAATAAAGCAACTCTGTGTTTGTGAACTCGTACCAATAATTTTTGGTTTGTCAGTACCTAGTTGTCAAATCTTTTAAGTCTCAAAGGCACCTCACAATTTTCCATTGTTTTCCTAGGTTAATGATAACAGCAACATTGGTCGACCGCCAGCCCGTGGATCTGCATCTGTTCCGGAACTACCCCAGCCCCGGCGACATCCTGGAGGTGCCGCACGCGGGGCCTTGGACTGAGCCCAAGCCCCCTCCGTTGCAGCGCCTGTGGGAGGCCGCTCGGGCTACTGGGGCTGCCCCTTCCTACTTCAAGTATGGTTTAGCTTTCATACATTATTTAATCGAAGTGATCTTAACCGTGGTTAGATACCCTATAATGGAAAATGTAATATTAATCTTGAGTCAGGAAATGTCTAAATTCAAATACCTACCAGAAAAGTTAGTTTGACTTTTGGATTCCTTACCCAAAGTCCCGTGTCCCGAACCGAATCAGTACAGAAAATTTTACTGACTTCTAGTGTACAATAGGTCCGAAGGCAACAGACAGATAGGCTAAGAGGACTCTAAGAGACATTTTTTCCAATTGGAAGGTTGTAAAATTTAATAAAACTCTCCTCTTTTTTGTGAACAGTGCAGCAGGCTGTTTTGTTGACGGAGGGCTCATCTCCAACAACCCCACGCTGGATGCGATGACGGAGATTCACGAGTACAATGTTTCCCTCAAGGCGGTGGGCCGGCACCACGACGCCACGCCTCTCTCTTTCGTCGTGTCTTTAGGTATGTACACGTACGTAGGCAAGAGGTGCGAGTGACATTCGTCTTCTTCTAAACTGTTTGGGACGTTTTTTCCCCCATGTTTCCATTTTCCATAGTACTGACAAACACCACAGGACTGCCCATCTACTGCCTCGCTACTTTCTATCTACTAACCAGCTACTGCTTAACTTTGTAACCAGCTATTTCCAAGCTGATTCTGTATAGCTCACCACTTGTTTGCCAACGTTCTGTGAAAGTCACCAAGCCTAAACCCTTTCTTTTACTGATCGTCTCATTTCTCACTACCAAAGAAACAATTAAAAGTTTGCTCAGTAGCATTTTTTTTATTCCTCAGTTTCCCCTCAGTAGTTTGATTTTTTTTAGGAAAGAAACAGCTGAGGGAGCCATGTCATTTTGAAGCCGTAGCAACCTCCCGCTTTTAGACTAGAATGAAATTAGCACTTACCCGTCTTAAGTTTTCACTTTGCTCTCGTTTGAAATTTTCTCTTTCCATGTCCGCCAAACTTTTTATTTTGGAATTTGTGTTCAGGGACAGGATCAGTGCCGCGGACAGAAAACGATGCGGCGATGGGGGTTTTGCAGCGCTGGGGGAACATGTTTGATTTGCTGAACTTGTCCATCCTGAGCTTGGCGAGTGTCAAGGGTATTGGCCAGATCGTGACGATGCTGGTGGACCAGGCCACGCAGGCAGACGGGCGAGTCGTAGACCGCGCCCGGGCGTGGTGCTCTTCTCTCGGCGTTCCCTACTACAGGTTCGTTTGATCTTCATTTCGAGAAGGTTCAAGTTTCTAACGTTCAACTTTCGTGTAGATACTGGCTAAGCCTGTTCATATAGTACTGTTCATTGACGCTTTTTAATGTCCATTTTGTGAGGAAACTGGTAGTTATTTATTTGTTCTGACATAAGTATTGTATATCTTTTTAACGTCCAAAACTAGTTATGATTTTGAGATGGAAACAGCTAACAGTTTCCGTTGAGAGATGTCTTATTTACATTCTGGTGCTTTTATCCTTAAACATAACTTTTGTTTCTATAGGTTCTGCCCGTTACTTTCCAAAGACGTGGCCCTGAATGAGACCCAGAATGACCGGCTCGTGAACATGATGTGGGAGACAAGAGCGTACATGCACACCAAGATGGCGGACCTGACAGACCTGATCTCAATCTTGAAACAACCCGTCACTCAGAGTCAATGACCCTACTTTAAATCTGCACCAGTCGCAGAAAGGAATAATCAGCCCGCTGGGCGTAATTCTATAGGTACGTAGGGACCTCAGCTTCGATGCTGTGGATTCCTGTCATTATGCACCCGGTGGCCATTAGCGATGATAATAATTAGATAATCGAGGTGGTCCCAAATGCAGTTTTAGTGTGTCACTAGTGTTCATTCTTATTGTTCCATTGGTTACTGAACACATTTTTAGTCTTCTTCATCCTAAGCTATTTCTTGCAAATGAGCTAGTTAACATGCAATTTCAAACACTATTAAATCATACCCGCCGTTTTAGTAAGGTGCCTAGTGACATTCTTCTGTTACTTATCCTACAATTATATTAAATTAATACATCAACAACACCTTGGCAAGATTTAGAAAGCTCTGACCAGGCTCTGACAGTGACTTTTTTTCTTTTAAAAACGGCAGTGGCAATAGTGGTCTTAGGTCTTTTTTGATAGCTTCCATTTGCTGAACATAGTGATTCCATTAGATGACTTGTGATTTAAGATAAGATTAATGGTTGTCGATTGTGATGTTCTTATAAAGCCAGTAGGTACCTTGGCTTGTCTTGGCATAAATGAACAAAAGTACCTACCGGCCCTAAAAAAAATTTCTCTTCAAATGAAGGCACAGAATTCAATAATTTTGTCCATTCAAACTCAGTGTCATTTGTGGGAATTCACTCTAAACAACAAAAATTTATTTTGAGAAAATGACGATGAATAGCGGCAGCGTAATTAAGACGGGCACGTGCAAATAAACTGTTAAGTTTCCTAGGTTTCTGGCTTTGTGATGTAGGTTAACTCCTTTTTAGGGTTACGAATGTCCACATAATCCTGTTTGTTGATGCTTTTTCTTCCCATTTTTTGCGGAAGCTGTTGGATATTTATATATTCTAGAATATAACTTTATAACGTCAGAAACTAGCTAATGGTGATTTTTGTCAAAAATTACTCAATCGTAAAATCGCAACTTAGTCATAGTTTCTGGCATTATTTTCGAGTGGGTATTATTTATTTCATAAAATTTAAATATCCAACAGTGTCCTAAAAAATGGGAAGAAAAATGATATTGCTGCACGTGTGACCCGACTATGTGGACACGTAGGTAGGTACCATTAATTTTGTTGAATAAATTGCCTATTGCGATAAGAACTGACGGATAAATTACCTTGTACCACTCACGTTGACTTGTACTTCAAAACAAATTCCATAGATATTAATTGCTAAGGGTGCGTCCCACCATGCCCAGCTGGAGATTGAATTTAAATTTAATGTTAAATTTTAGAGAAAATCGGCGTTTTTCTCTCAACCGAGCATCGACTCGATGATACTCGCATCTAATATTTGATGAAAAATTAAGATAGATAGTTTTGCTTCTCTATGGATACGTAGCAACTGCACTATCATCCATGTATGAGGCTTATACGGTTTGCAAGCCACATACCCTCATGAAGGGCTTAAAGCAGCAATTAGGAATAATCGATAATAACTTCGTAACGCCGCCGAGGCAGTGGTGGTTTGGAACTGTAGGTCTGCACCACCCAACCACCTACTGCACGATGGCAGGAGAGCTTAAGTTTCTGACAGCTAGGATTGTCTCCAACTAGTCATAAGAATGCCTAGCAGAAAGAAACTCCCGAATCTGGATCAAAAATTGTAATTGAAACGAATTTTAACAAGATTCTACAAAGGAATGAATGAAAACAATGAAACACCCGTTGATTTTTTTCTTCCACTCTCTGACCTAAAAGTACCAAAGTACAAATTAAGAACAACTGTACAACAAAACCTCAAATTAAAACTTTCGCTTAACGAAAGAAGGTATTAGCTAGCCAATCTGGCCCCCGAAAAAGTAGTTTTAAAATGAAAGGAAAGCTACGTGTACTCTGGGAACACCCCTCCCGAGTCTGAAAGTAACAGTTAAATATGAAACTCAATCGCTTCCTACAACACGAGAATCACTCAAAACCTTAAGTAAGAAAAACTAAAAGAAATACGAAACATTACGAACTAATGAGCAAATGAAGTCTAAAATACTAAGGCGAGTTCCCACTGGGCAAATCAATGCCTCGGCTAATACTGCCCGGTACAATTTTGTCAGTAGCCGGAGTTTTCACAGAAGGAACGGATACATTTGCACTACCAACAGCAGCTGAGCTCACAGTAGCAGTAGCTTCCTGACTATTCGTGTCTGATGGCAAAGTGTCTATTTCCGTGGAGCTCCTCTGCTGCGCTTTTTCGACGTTCAAGGTGAGAACTGAAGTAGAAGATGGGGTGGAGCCTTCACCAGGATCAGTAACATTGTCTGGTTCACGTTGCGTTTCACCTCCAGCAACTTTCTGTGATTCTGAACTTCGAGAAACTCCGGGAATTATTTTCCTAAGAGCTGAACTCCCTACCGAGACAACAGGTGCATCAGTCAGTGCGGACATTCGCTCTTCGGGAGTATCACCCTGGAGTTGTGCGAAGGTTTCTTCGTTAACATCAGGTAGTGAAGGTGTATCCATATACTGCTCTGAAGCGTCTGGATCTGTATCAGCATTATATTCAAGGCAATCGCGGTCTTCCTCAGTGACAGGGACAGTATCAGCAGAGCCTGCACTAGCCCCACTTTTTTCATGTTCCCGAGACTGTGCATCATCCGGTGAGTTCGGGTAGTCTACAGGCGTGTGGCTGGATAGGCCGGAGTCGTCAGAGGCACCAGCCACAGCATCAGACATGCTGGAGTCGTTCATTTTTGGTTCCACATCAATTTCTTCAGCAACTTCTCTTTCATCTTGAAGTTCCGTCACTACTGTTTCCGAAACCGATTCTTCCTCTGCAGATACAGTCACCACATTTCCAGAAGTCTCTTCCTCTGGAGAAACAGCCTCTAAATCTACAACAGTCTTTCCCTCTCGAGATGCAGCAGTCTCATCTGGAGACTCAGCTTCCGCAGTCATGGCAGTCTCTCCATCTAGAGATGCAGCTTCTGCAGTCACGGCAGTCTCTCCTTCTACAGAAGCAGCCTCCACACCCACTGCTGTCTTTCCCTCAAAATATTCAATCCCTCCCTCATCCAGAGAGGTCTCTCCCTCAAAAGAAGCAGCCTCCGCATCTACAGCAGTCTCATCCTCTCGTGGTGCAATCCCTAACTGAGCAACTTCAAAGGCTTCCATGGAATCATCCTGCTCAGCCTGCTCAAGGACAATAGAAACGGTAGGAACGGCTTCATTAACGAGACTGTCAACAATACCAGTGATGACCTCTTGCTCGAGCTCACTGTCAGGGACGTTAACCATGGCTGCCGTTAGAGGAGTGTCTCCTTTTTCGTCATCACTTCTCGGTCCTTCCATTTTGCCTCGTTTCTGTTCGTCAGTCTCGTTTCGTTCCGCACGCTCGTCGTCGGTAACGCGCAGGGCACCAGATTTGTGATCGTCTGTCGTTTGCTCCGAAAAGTCACGAGCTGGCCACGGGGCGCCATCAGCAGCGGGAGAAGGATGTTCGGGAAGGGCTTCAGCAGCAGATCCAGAAGCCACGTCACCAGCCACAAGCCCGGCTGAGATGTCCATACCTAAGTCTGTCAGCTTCAGTTCGTACATGGCTCCTCGTAACATGACCTGCAAACGCAAGCTATATCAAAATATCTGAATATATGCCCATACCTCGAGTTGTCCACTAGACAAGTCAGAGGGAATGTGGGGCTCGAGTTGTCCACAAACTAGTCAAGGTGAAAATTGTTAACTGGACTGGCCAAACTTTATAAAATTTCGTATAAACACTGAATGCCACGCAATGTAGGTGCAGTATCCTTTTCATCGAAAAGGTAAGCAATTTTTTACCTGATCAACTTTTAGAGGCCGTCCATCCAGGAACTCCATGAGCGCCTCACTCGAGCCGTCAGACCAATGACCAGCGGGTCCCGCGGGGTGCAGCAACGACGCACGTTGCGCCAAGGGAGGAATCTCTTCGAGGTCAGCGGGTAGCTCCCGCACCTCCGACAGTTCTCCGTGGTTACCGTGGTCAATGAAGAACACCTGCAAACACACAATCAAGACTATTGCAGCTGCTAAGATTAAAATAGGAAGTTCAATACTTATTTTCCATTTAAACCAGGACTAAGGTTAAAAAATCGAAACAGCCTGGATCTTAAGCCGTGATAACATGTTTTTTTTTTTCGACCATTTTTATTTTATACTTACACCGAATCTAAGGCAAATAGGTCGATCGGTAAAATACCTACGGGCGCGCATATATGTTTACAGTTTTCATTTTTATATCAATAGCGGCAGTGATTTTTAAGTAATTCAAAAAGCGACCCCGATGCTGCATGAAAATATTGCCAAAACAGACTATTCAGATGCGTGTTTGTGCTAGAGGGGAGGCAACTGTCGAGATACGGTGGAAGACTATGTGACAATGCCTCTAGGAATTGAAAATTAAAAAATAGAATGACCATACCTGATCACTTTCCATGCGAGCGCGGTACCATGCCTCATCTTCGACGAACTTCGCAGCTACAATTTTTTCAGCCGGTTCTACGATAGCTGGAAACGTGTCAGCGGCGACCAAACGGTCAATCATTTGTTCTAGAAGCGCGGCATCCTCCTCACGCTGCAGGAATACCAGCGAGGGGCTCTCTACATGCGAAATATACACAGTTGATCCAGCTGATATTGGCAAACGGCCTTGCAGCCGGGCGACTACACTCTGTCCATCCATCAATAAATCCACCACACTTCCATTGTCCTCAACAAGCGTCAGCGGCGACTCGGCGGAGGTCACCAGCTCCTCCAGCGAAGCCTTCGCGCTGTCTGGCAGCTCGGCCATAAGACGAATGGGCACTGCCAGTGGGGGGAGACGTGCCAGCTCAGCTGGGAGTGGCGCCACCTCCGACACCTCCGACGTGTTCCCATAATCGATGAATCGAACACGTAAAGGCTCCTTAACTTCCAACCGCGCTCTGTACCACTGTAACCAGTATTCATTTACAATAGTTACTGAACCACTCATGAGTCATGAGTCATGATGGAAATATAACGAAATATGGAAAAAGTATTCTGAAACAGCTGCACGGCTGTCGTAAGAAAAAATGTTGTTGTCAAAGGACTGACCTGTTCATCATCCGGAAAACGGGCGGCAAAGATGGAGTCTTCAGGAAGTTCACCAGCAGTGGTCTCGGTCAACGCAAATTGAATCTCATCCAACTTGGTGACCAAAGTATCTGAGTAGGCATACAATTCATTGGACGTTTCGACATGAGGAATGAACACCGTTTTAAGGGCAGGATCGATGACGTAGACGTCTCCCTGGCGCTGAATCCTGACGCGAACCTCACCAAGTACGGGCCACATCAACTGGACTTGACGCATCACCGCAGGTACAGCGCGAAGGCCGGATGGTAGGGGCCGGAACACGGACACCGTCTCTTTCCGACCCGCATCGACAAGGTATGCTTCGGAAGGGCCCGAGCGAACCGCGCGGCGCCATCGCCCATCAGGACACTCCACAGCACACGGCAAGCCTTCTGCTATCTGAAAATACGTTTTTCCATTAGAACACATCACCACAATTGATTCTGATTTTGAAAAGATTTAAATGATTCAAACAAAGAAGGCAACATATACCTAGCAACCTAGGAAATATGTATTTTTAAAAACAAACTGCTGTGAATAATCACTCTTAGGATACACATTCCGAGGTCTAAGGGTATTCTCTTTAGTGTCTCCATATGGTTCAGAATATATAAATTATCTTCCATACCTCTTCGGTAACTTCTGCAGGGGCAGGGTCGATATCTGGCTGACAGGAGCCAGGCAAACTGATGAGAGCGACAGAAGGGCCAGTCAGCTCCATCACACAGACCGTCATTTCACTAGCAGTCACGGGCAGATCGGGAATGGGTGGCTCCGAGGGAGCGTCATTCACCCACCCTTGTACATCCACCTTTTTGCATTCGTCATCGTAAAGGGTTACAAACAGTCTGAAACAGAAATAAATAAAATATCTTAATTCTTTCCTGCGAAACGTAAAAAAAACTTTTCTTTGAAGAATGTGAAAAAACTAGGGGAAAGGCGAGCGAAATACTCGTTAACAATGAAAATAAGTGAAATAATACCAAAAAAAAACTAATAACATGATTCTAAAAAATCACAAAGCTATATAACCAGAGGTGAGGGACCATCCGCAGAAACGAAGTCAGGAAGTGAAGTACGCCAATGGTGAGGTAGGACTTTTTGTGGCAAAAAGCACAAGATGGACTCAACTTCAGATACTCCGCAGTTACCTACTTCAGACAGTCCATCTCAGAAAAACAAACCAGAAAAGGAAAATAGGAACTAGCTTCCACCATTAAGGTATCTCACACAAGACTCCCTTACTTTACCTAGGACTCCCGTCTTCCTCACGACTGTATGTATTATACATAATGTATACCAACCTTTCATTTTCATAGTTGTGGAAAACAAGTATGACCTTTTTCTGCTCAAACTGTTCCTTGAAAGCATCCTGGGCCTCGTCAGGAACTTGACTGGTGTCGCCGATCAATCCGCATTCGACGGCTAAAGGTGGGGTAGTTTCCAATCCCTTGGGAATTTGTAAAATCTAAAAAAAAGCAAAAAAATTATCAGTAAGAAATAAACGGTGTTCCTACATTTTTTATTTTTATTTTTATCGGTGAAAAAAACATAAGGAATTAATTAATCAGATATCATTTCCCCTACACAATCTTATCAAACATTCAAAGCCAACCATGCCTGACCTTCTAGGGAAACTCAGCTGCGTGATTGTGACCAAATTACCTAATGACATTGTATCCAGGCCATGACCCTTCACGTCCTACCCCGCCAGCGAGGTTACCCTCTTAACTGCCTGACCGATATTCCATCTACGAATTATGATGAGAACTTACTTCGATATTAGGAACTTCAGCTGCATCACCATAGTCAATGAACTGGACCCAGCAGGTTTCACCAGTTTTCTCCACGACTTTTGCGCGGTAATGAACACCGGCTTCATAACCAGCTATACACAGATAACCGGGCTCCAGATCCTTCTCACTCACTACGACTTTCTTCTGTAACAAGATATAAAACAAGATATAAGTGCCTCTCAGTGGCCGGGTGGTCAAGGGGTCCGCTTTGTGTCCTGAGCGGTCCGGGTTCGAATCCCGGCGGAACGGAAAAAAATTTCCGCTTCCGACATGGATGTACTGGCTTCGGCCACATCGTCTTCGGCTTCGGCCAAAACCATCTATCAAACCAACTCATCGGCACATATTTTCTCTGAATGTCGCGCGTAAAAAAAAAAAAAAAGATATAAAAACGGTATTTGATTAATCACCACAGCTATTCGCAAAAATGAATTTGGTGGAATGTTTTCATTCAGTCCGATTAGCACAGAACGCATTTCCATATATAGGTATCGGTACATACGATGTCTTTTTAGAAAAAAAATGGACACAAGAAACAGTAAGTTACAAGAAGGTCAACGCACGATTATTTTCTACTATATTTCACGGAATAACATTAAAATCATATACTCACCATATCATCACTGAACTCTTTGGCAATAAGGGCCTCCATTAGTTGAACGGATTCGGGGTTCAAATGGCAATAGAGCTGATCTACGCCGGCGATGTATGGTATGAATGTTACCAAAGTCTGTCCAGGCAAGAGAGCAGGATCCACAGGGTCAATCTCTGTAAACGGAGAGTGAAGAATATTGTGTATTACGACTGCAACTACACTAGCATGAATTCACCTTTGTAACATAGTAGGAGGAATTAAGCCTACCAAGAAATTCTTTTTTATGATATATGGGTGCACTCGGACTCGGAGCCTCCGTTTCCTACTCATGTTAGCTATACTGTAACATAACCCGCTGAGCCTATTCGGCGGGCGTTAAAAGCCCAGAGAATCCACCCCATCATTTCGGCAAAGTATCAGAACCTTTGTCGAAAATTTCGCGAAAAGCAAGAATTTAAAAAAATGTCAGAGGAAAGATGCGGGGAATCTGCGTTTCCAGAGTCGTAGTTACTTCGACCTGGTTTAATTGAACCCCTGAAATTCTTCCTTCATCTGTCTTACTTACGGGATGGATAAGGCACTGCAGTGTCTCCTGTGTCTCCAGTGTCTCCAGCTGGAGCTGCCCCCTCCTCCGCTCCACCGGCCGCGACTGCCAACCCAGCCGCAATCAAGTCAGTGGCCAAATCCTTGCCGTCACAGGCGAGTTTCACTTCGTACACTGCGTCGTGTTCAGAGAGGAACGTGCAGCGCAGCTGATCCTTCTCAAAATGATTGCCGGCATCACTACTCCAGCTATCGCCTAAAAATAAATAACATAATGACGTGGTTCGTAACTCTAATCGATTTATTAAGTAAACAACGGAATCCGGTAACTTCGCTAACAGGGACTCGGCATAAATTTTCACCCTGTCCGAAATACAACTTTTACTTATATAGGCCCTATTTAAATTTGATACAATAATGGAATTTATACTAGGGTCGCAGTGGATAATTAGTTTCCATAAAGCTGGATATAGGGGTGTCCTCTGCTAGACAGAGGGTACTTACCAACGCTAGACACTGGTAGGGAGAGGTTCTCTCTGGACCAGCTCCTAGATTACCAACACTACTATTACCTATCTATCAAACACAGCAACACTCGTGTTTCACCCAGTGACTGGATATGGTGACACTGAAACTCAATTACTGCGCTTCAATATGACTTGGCTATCTGGTATCCAACCAGATAAGCAGAATGTCTGCGGCAAAACTTGACTAAAATCTAATAAGAAGGGGGAGAACTGACCAGCAGGCTTGACGCCAGACAAAGAGCACCGAATTGATTGTTTGGGAATGTCAAGCAATTTCTTCATGACGGGGTAGGCATCTCGTGTGTCCCGGACAGTTTCCAAGTTGCCGTAGTCAACGAAACGCACCGTCAGCGGCTCCGCCGCAGTCACTTCGGCGCGGTACAGCACGCGATCTTCCGAGAATTTGGCTACCAGAATATCCGATTCCTAAATAATGAATTGCATACATAAACAGCACACTCATAACAAAGCTACATCTATATAACTGGCCTGATCCACGGACATCAAACTAATAACTGACATACCATAAAGAGTGGTAAAATGAAAATCAAGTCCTGAGCTTTGAATCCAAAGGGTTCAGTACAATGAAATTTCTTACCAACAAGATCAACTCATACTCATATTCATACCTGAGGAGTGTCAGTTTTGCGGATGCCAAATTTGTTAACATAATCGTTTTGAATTTCCTCCATTAGGGTAACGAAGGCGTCATTCTTCGTTGTATTTTGAACGTAGAACTCCGCAGGGGACACGAAGAACGTTACCACCACATCTAGTTCAGTGCCGGTGGCCACGGACTGTTCCTGGAAGGAAGACCCAGGAGGCGCGCGATCCTCTGGAATCACAGAAAACATGACAACTGCAGACGCGTAGGAAAAGAGAAAAGTAAAATAATCACTTCAAGCCTCTTCGAGAAGCACACTTTAGAACTTTCGAAACAGCATACAGAAGTCGAGCAGCTCACTCTGGGTTAACTCACCATTGCGGACAGGTTGCCTCATAGGTCGGCCGCTCGCTCCGCCATCTTCACCGAACTTCTTTCTAAAGCCACCACCCTCCTCGTTATCGAATCTCTTCTTAAAACCTCCTCCATCTTCATTATCGAACCGTTTCTTGAAACCTCCATCTTCATTATCGAACCGTTTCTTGAAACCTCCATCTTCATTATCGAACCGTTTCTTGAAACCTCCATCTTCATTATCGAACCGTTTCTTGAAACCTCCATCTTCATTATCGAACCGTTTCTTGAAACCTCCTCCATCTTCATTATCGAACCGTTTCTTGAAACCTCCTCCATCTTCATTATCGAACCGTTTCTTGAAACCTCCTTCTCCACTATCGAATCGTTTCTTGAAACCGCTGCTATCTTCATCGTCAAACCGTTTCTTGAAACCTCCACTGTCACCGTTTTCAAATCGCTTCTTGAAACCACCACCATCTTCACTATCGAATCGCTTCTTGAAACCTCCACCATCGCCATTTTCAAATCTTTTTTTGAAACCACCACCATCTTCGTTATCGAATCGTTTTTTGAAACCTCCACCATCGCTATTATCGAAGCGTTTTTTGAAGCCGCCATCATCACTATCAAATCGCTTCTTGAAACCACTACCATCATCACGGTCATCTCTACGGGAAAATCGGTCACTCCCCCCAAAGCGTGGCTCATCCTTTCCATTAGTTCTGGAAAAAAACGTCGGCAATTAAATTACGTATTGTTGTGATTTTACGATCCAGCACATCCAGCAGATCAAACATTCATGCTATAAACAAAAAAGTTGATCCGCAGCAACGTAAGGACATAATTGGGTACTTAAGTCTATCGACACAATCCTGTTGCGTCAAAGCCTCAAAGTTTTTTCATTTTTTGAGGAAACTTTGGAAATTTCTATATTCTGAAATATAACACGTTTTTTAACGTCAGAAATTAGTTGACTCTCTTGTGATTTTACGATCGAGTGATGTTTGTCCAAAATTACTCGATCGTAATCACAACTAAGCCAAACTGGTTCTGATCTTACATACTATATTTCAGTTTCTATCCTCACAAAATGGGAAGAAAAATCAAAAATCATTCTGCTACCACGTGTTTCACGACTGTGTGAATAATTTTAACACATACAAAAAGTGACAAAAAGAAAGATGCCATTAAAAATCATGCTGCAACATTTTTTTATACCCTTAAATTTCATGTGTAATCGCTTTTTTTCATGGTCATGCGAACAAGCAGAACAAAAAGCATTCGGCAGGCGGTGAATGGCTTGATTTTCGAGTTTTAAATGATACTGGTACGTGCTCGGCTGGCAACGGCCGTGGCTACTCCAAAAGTTAAACATAGTGCGCGATTTGAACTCGAAAAGAATGGCGAATAGCACACTATATTTAGCTGTTACTTGAGAACGAACATTATCGAACGATAGCTTGATTCAGTGGCTACTACAACTGAACATTACATCAAAGTTCAGCCTCAGCTGATGATGCATTTCTGCCACCCATAAGCGGCAAAATTATTTTCAATTTTTTTCCTTTGAAATCGAAAAAATCAAATCGGTGAATCTGCGTCGGTATTTTCATTAGAAATTACTTACCAACGCTACATTTTGGCGAAATTTACAGTCTTACCAACCATGGGGAGAAATTAAAAATAATTCGCAGCTCCCAATGCTAATCTTACGGGTTACTAAAGAACAACAACTCCGTGATAAAAACGGAACTAAAAACCCAACAATGTTCAAAGTCAACCGAAAAATCACAAACAGAAGATAATCAGCAAACAGACAGCAAGCGTGAGCCACACCAACAGACTCGCAGTTAGAGCGATCATGTTTACCGGCGTCTGCTCTCTGGACCGCGATTCGAGAAACTCTCCCTGTCGCGCTTTGTATCGCAGTCTACGTCACGACCATAGGCGAAGCGCCGTCCACCGTCAGTCCAATATTGTCCCCGCTTAAATCTTATTGGAGGAGATTCCCACGGATTGTGGTATGATGACCTTCAATACCGTCCACTTTTTATATTTCATTTTATAAGGTAATATTTGGTTCGATTTGAGACCCTAGAAGTACCA
Source organism: Mesopsocus fuscifrons (assembly GCA_950004255.1). NCBI lineage: Eukaryota > Metazoa > Arthropoda > Insecta > Psocodea > Mesopsocidae > Mesopsocus > Mesopsocus fuscifrons. The sequence goes on from OX465377.1 coordinate 9,105,602, forward strand.
CAGGAGGAACCATTTTAAATGACTATGTGTCAGAACTGTATCCCATGAAAGATATTGTATTCTATTTTTGGTATAATGGTTGAGAATGCTGAATAGTGGTCACTTTTTTGTATTACAGTTTACAGTTGGCTTTGATTCGGCAAACCAAGAGTGGGTTTCATCGTCCAGTTTAAATGTTAGTTAAATGTATTAATATATTTCACATGTGTTGTAAACTGGCTTGTGACACGTGCCAAACCAAGGACTACAGGATGGTCGGCTCTTCCCCTACCTAACCTATTCGTGATTTATTTAAAAATTTAATGTTGTTGACACAATGTTGTTTGTTGACGTTTCTTAACAAAATTTTCTGAGGAAATTATTGAGTATTTATTTTTCGAAAATTTTCGAAATCTCTTTAACGTTAGAAACTAGTTTAATTATGCTGTGGTAGGTATTACAATCAGGTGATTTTTGTCAATGTGCCTTTGTTAAAATTGGTCAATCGTTCAATCACAACATAATAAAGCTAATTATAAATACACTATTACTATTACATTTCAGAACAAATAAACATCATCAGTTTTTTCAGAAAAAGACATTAAGAAGCGTCCACAAACAGAACTATATCATCAGTCTTAAATAAATGAACTTACATGGGTTCAGGATTCCTCCAGTTTTCTTCGTCTAGCGACAACGGCGACCCCGCACTCGGCTCCACTAAAATTCATTAAAATTCACATATAAAGCAGGACTTGGCAATCTTAGCTCACATGTTTCATAGGGGGGATTTGATTTCGTATGACCAGCAAAATTAATGTTATCGCACCTACTAAATGGAGGTCTGGACGAACTTAAAATTAACAGAAATACAGCACTACGATTGGACGAAATAGCTAAACCGGAGCAAAAAAGAAGAAGAACGGTTTTCAGATTCGTCCGGTAACATGAAAGAATCTCTACCTTTCAGTTTTTAAATCACTTTCATTTTAGCATTCTCTTACTCACAGGAAGGCTTCTGGTTTAGCGATTGCATCCCGCCTCTGTAGCCTCGCATTTTTTCGCACAGCACATTTTGAGGTAGCTTATATCCGCATGCTACACAGTCCTCACGGATTGCCCACTAGTTTTAATAGCCCATCCGTAACAACGAAAATCAAGTAACTAGTTATTAGTTACTAAAACTTACCACGTATATTTAGAGCCTGAACAGCGGGCTTGGCGGGAGGTGCAGTCCTGAAGTCCACCCCATCCTTCAGCACTTGCACCACCATGCGGGCCGGGTGCAAATCCGTTACACACACAGACACCCCCTCCTCATTGACCAACTCCTGTAGTTTCTCCTTCACGGTCTGCCAAACCATATTATTCGTTATGAGCCCAGAGGTAAAAACACACGAAAATGAAGCAAACTGGAGCAAAATTGGCGGAAGTTACATAATTTGCTGGGACTCTGGAAGACTCTAAAAGTAAACCAGTGTCTCCTGATGGCAAGAAGTGAGTTGTGAGATTTTTTTCCTTCCGCTTTACTTTGCTTGTGTGCATTTCCCCGAGTGCACACACGGGTACATGGGTACAACATTCAGATGATAAGTTGGTTTCAAATCAATAAAGCAGTTCAATCCAAAGGTGGTGGCGTCCACCACAGAATTCCAATACTCCTCTAATGATCCACAGAAAATTATTCAACTGACAGACAAAAAAAAAGGAATTTGGACCAATTATTTAGGTAGCAGTGGTGGTGGCTGGTGGCACGAACTTCAGTTGAGACAAACCTGATCAGAATGACCATCCTCGAAACCCTGAAGACAAGACGCGAGGGCCATGGTTTTGTATTTGGTCACGATCTTTAGGGGGAGCTCCTTCAGCGTATCCGCGGCAACTGAGTCAGTGTTGCCGTAATCCACGAAAAATACAGTTATTCCGGTCTGGAAGAAAATTATGACATGTTACTTTAATTGTTGAATTTATCCATTCCAGGGAACGTGCACAATACAATGAATTTAAAATTTTAATTGGAACGAATCCTGCTAACTCAGGAAATGTGCTAATTTTTATTTCTTTATTTTCCCTAATTCTATTCAACAATGTTCTTGGCTTATTCCCCTATATCTTCACAAGAACTAGCCATATTTTATATTCTAAGGGTGCGTCCCACCATGCCCAGTTAAAATTAAACTGGAGATTTTGTCCTATGTTTACCATGTTAAATTTCCAGTTTAATTTTAACTGGGCATGGTGGGACGCCCCCTAATTGTTTCTCTGATACGTGAACAATCCATGTCAGTAAAGGCTGTTCGTAAAAGCACAAACAAGTAATAACTTGCCTCACACGGCATATTTTACAGTTAAGGATCACAACGCAACCGTTTATGTCTTTTTCACGTCCGAAATGAACTGGCTATGTTGTGATTTACGATCGTGTACTTTTGGACAATCACTCAATCGTAAAATCACAACATGGCCAGTTAATTTCGGACGTTAAAAAGACATATTATAATTGAGACCCTTCATATCCAACAATCTCCTAAAAACACGGTCGGAAAAAAAGGGAACAGAATTAATGGCAAAAATTTAAAATTTACCTGTGTGATCTGCGTGATGCGTGCTCGGTACCAATAGCCGTCACTGTAGAGCGACAGACAGGGCATGCCTACCATCAGGTCCTCACTGGACAGTGCTTGTGCTGAAGCAGCCATTTCCTGCAGGCTATCCAGCAGCGCAGTCGTCTCTTCCTCCCGTACACGGTTCTGAACGAAGAAACTGGGTAGGAAACGGAAATATATTCAAAAGACACGAATCACGGGTTAACTATACAGCAAGTTCGCTCTCACTATACTCATAAAGATACAGTACCTCCCGTGTTCCTGTGACAAAGAACGGCTTGACAACAGGTCTCCACCACACCGACACTTGTCATGGATGCAGTGCAGAGGTACGGAACACTTTGCACTCTGCCTCTAATGGCGTTCCCTGAACACTGGGAGCTAGTGCAGTGGGGCGGAATATATATATATAAATAAACTTTTTAACTAACGGTGGTTTTGGGATCCAGGGGTCATAAAAACAAGAACTGTGAAGACATTTTTCAAAAGTGAGACTACTGGTACGACTACAATAGGTAGATTTTTCTTCGAAATCTACCTTAAAAAATCCATACCTGGCCGGAGAATCAACATGAGTGAGGTAGACACTGAGTTTAGACCCTGCGACAGGGTAACCGTCAGGGACGTACACCTTCGTGAGCTGCTTGACTATCAGGTTCATCAATTTTTTAACGTTTGTGTTTGTATCTGCATCATACAGTTCACAATTCTGCATACAGCTCTCTGAAAATCACCCACAGACTGTTAGTATTATATTAGGAAAAATATTTGTCTAAGACTATAAATATCCAAATTAAGAAGCGAACAGAGTGAAAAGAGGAAAATATATCTCACATTACTTTCTCGAACTCTCAAGACACTTCCTACGTCGGCGATACCTCGGTTGGAATGACACTAGCTATAAGTATCAATGATATAACATAATTGTGGAGATCGTGTCCCACCTTCCAGCTTATCACCCTTCCACAGTATTTGGGACGATATTTTACATTGTAACAAACCTTCAGTTGGTGTGACTTTAAGGAGGAGGGTTTTGTGCTTGACGACCTCGATAAAACTATCGCGGAGTTCGGCTGAGTCTTGCTTGATCTGGGGGAGGCGGGCCAGGCAAAATTTCTGAGACAGAGTCTGAACGCGGAATCCGTATGAAGGAAGCTCAAACACTTCTTTCACGCTCAAGTCCTCCGTGCCCCCATAGTCCACGAAGGTCACACTGACTGAATGATGACCCACTTTTACAATCAGGCCTCTGAAAAAGACAACGTAAAATGTTGACAAACCGTAGGAAACTGTTGGGTTTTTTTTTGCCCTGAAATATATTGCGTCGTTTTAACAAAAAAATCCCTTTTGGTAGCCCCGAAAGGCGTAGGTAGATTTCGAAGATTACTACCATCCACTAAAAGCAGTCTAAAATAATTTAGAATGACGGTTAAGAAGATTTTCAGTTGACCCAAATGCATTCTCTACAATAACAACGGAGGAATTGAGTTTTGAAATTTCACCCCCCCCCCCCCCCCTCCCTGACAGAAAATGAAAGTGATTTTACAAAAAACTTTTTCAGGCAAAAGTTGTAGATATTATTAATAGAAACTCATGGAAAAAAGAATAAACTCAATATCTCACCGAATAAGTGAGTTATGACGTTTTGAAAATTCAACCCCCCACCCCCTGCTTAAACGGTGCGTCGGACGAAAAAATTTTTCAGACAAAAGTTGTAGGTAATATTGAGGCAAATGCATTACAAAATGAAAAAACTCGATAACACCCCTAGGACACAAGTTATGATTTTTTTTGTGCGCAAAACCCTGTTTTTCCACCCTTATTCAACCATTAAGGGTGGGATCAAAAAACGTTACAAAGAAAAGTTGTAGGTAGTACTGTTAGACGACCCTCAGAGAAAACCACGTTTCATTAGTTGCAATATTAAGGGAGTTATGGACAAAAAACCAGATTTCGAAAAAGTCCCATTCCCCCCCCCCCCTTCGTCCGATTTCCCCCATTAACGAACTCGACCGAGATTTTAGTCCCTTATATTTTATTAAATAGTCAAAACCAATTATTTTTCAAAAATACGGCTCCTAGCGTGTTCACAAGGAAGTGAAAATGATATATATAATATATAATATATATATATATATATATAAACTTTTGAACTGATGGTGGTTTTGGGATCCAGGGGTCATAAAAAGAAGAACTGTGAAGAAATTTTTCAAAAGTGAGACTACTGGTACGACTACAATACGTAGATTTTTCTTCGAAATCTACCTAAAAGAAAAATCCATCGGATTTTATGGAAAGAGATGGCAGCAAAAACCTTTCGGATACCTACCACTCCGTGTTCCAATTTCATCTATACCTGGACCAAGTGTTACAGCCTATCTAATCGGCTGTTTTCAACAATTTCACTTTTGGATTTTGGCCGATTCCTCCACCGTTTTGCATTTTGGTAGCTGGAATCGTATAGATTTATAGTTCATTTATGACTTACCTGGCATACAGATTCTTTGAAACGAAGAATCCAATGCAAGGTTTGCCAGGGAAAAGGGGTGGTCGAAGAGGAACCTTATCCGTTTTCTGCATTTCATCCGCCACCTTTTCTAGAAGCTTCTGATCGCTCATCAACTGGATAGAGAAGGACCAGGGACCGTCGGTCGCGTCGGTCACCACTACATTGCAAGTTATCCCTTGAGCCAGTGGCTATAATGACAAATATACTTGTTAATTATATCATCGTCCTCGTTAAATTTACAATCGAAAAATGTTTTGAGATGATTAGCCGATAACTGACAGACGTGTACGTCAGCAAAAAGTACTTCTTAAATATAACAGCAAGCTTATGTGCTTCCGAGCTATGTGATATGATATGATATATTATATTATTATTAGCCACATTTCACATATACAACACAAAGCAATACAATAAAATACAATATGGTTAGTAAGAATGAAGGCAATAGGCCATGACCTGTGCCGCCTCCTCATGTATCTGTAGTTATATAGGATGCATGTTAGTAGGGTAGTAGACAAATTCAAAATAACTGGTAGGATTATCAACTAAGTGTATACTTAACTCAAATCTGTTTATCTACATAGGTTTCTTTGGATCTCCTTATAAATAATTACTTTAAAACTATTGCGAGGGATGATATTTTTGATGAGAGCTGGTAATTAATTGAACAACTTTCAGGATCTAATTACAAACGAATTTTCATATAGAGCGGTTCGGGTTTTAGGGATGTAGGCCGGCAGTTAGTGTAATTGGTGGTGTGGGGGGAGTATTACCATAAGCAACCTGGCATCGGTCAACATTCGTCTACGTGCCACAAGAAATGCATCACTTGGCTACACTGTAAACTGTAATAAATGTTTGATTAAGTATTTCTACATGCTTACGAAAGGAGATTGGAAATGTGGGCCTTCCGAAGACGGGGCAGAGAGTCCAATTTGTCCTTTTACTTCTTCAGCGAGTGCTTTTATCAAGCCTGTGTTTTTCAAAAGTTCGTCTGTAGCAATGGGAATTGATGGAGGTGGCACTGGGGGAACAAGTATGGGAGAAACCATCGTCGGAGGCCGCGTTACCCCTATCAGTGGCTGAGGTATATTTCGCTGGACCATGACGTTATGACCAAGCATCGAGATCATCTTCTCCTGATGTGCCAGAGGAATTTCTCTCACGAGCCCAGACTGTATCCACGCGTCTCTTATGCTGTAGTTTCCTTTGTAAAAGTGAGCCACTTTCACGTTTGTCTCGTAAGAAACCATTACAATATTGGCATTTAGCTGCTGGAACAACACGCCTTGTTCCAAAAGACCATGTTCATTCCGATTGAGTGCTCTACTCGTAGCAAGATTCGCAACGAAGTACGGAGCGGCTTCATCGGGTAATGAGAGAAGCGGATCCTCTTGACTCGCGAGCCGCAAACTTCGGAAATCAACGCAAAACTCAAACCCAAAGTCAATACTGTGCAGTTGTACCAAACAGGTGAGAACTGACTTAATCCGGACCCTATAGAATTTGCCATCGGCGTTGAGGGCGAAGCATTTCAAGCCCGGGTAAACTGCTGACAAGTCTGAAGGGGGCATGCGAGCGTTGGTGTTAACATGGCGGTACAATGCTTCCTCGATCATGCTTGCAGAGCTCGGATCCTTCTGGCCCCACAGGACAATGAGATCTCCCTCAGTCGTGAGGGAAGTCACAAATACGGGCAATGTGTCTTGCGCCATTTTCGGCGTTACACTTTACTAACAACTCAAACTATTTTCACTTTTAATAACTTGTGACATGAAATGATAAGATGCCACATGTAGCTGCGTACTGCGTCCAACCTTGATCTTCTCAAGAACTTCTCGAAGAGAAGGTTGAAAACATAACAAAAAAATAATTCCACTAAGAAAAATAGTTCAAATTTGAATTTTTACTATTTTAAAAAACTTTTACTTATAATTTAAATAATTAATAATTATATAATTTATGATCATAACGTTTCACCCAGACTTATGCTTATAAATTATTTTATTTTCTTATATTTAGCTTCATAGGTTGGACAACCTGTACCTAAACAGTGATGTGAAAGATGCGCTGTCTGTTTACCAAGAAATACAATCGTGAAATACTATAGTATTTTTTTAAAAGCAAGAAGACAACTAATTTTTTTGCTATTTTCCTCATGGTTTAGCTCTGTACGAGGATAATACTTGGTTTTTCGATGGTGGTGTCAGATATGCTCTCATCTCAAGGAAACCTTGACGTACAGGTTGGTAGTTTTCATGGCGAAAAAATTACCTGGACCTTGATATTCCATTTTTGCTTGTTTGAAGTGTCAGTGCATTTAATATCGCTTTCGTTTCAGCACTGTGTCGCGAAGGCGCTGTACGACAACATTGCCGAGTCTCCAGATGAACTGGCTTTCCGGAAAGGTGACGTACTGAGTGTACTTGAGCAGAACACGGGAGGTATCGAAGGCTGGTGGCTGTGTTCTTTGCGTGGTCGACAAGGAATTTGTCCCGGGAACAGACTTCGGATTTTGCCTGGAGTATATGAAGTCACTGATGCTGAGGTCAACCTCCAAAACTTGGGGAAACGCCGTAGCTGGCATGTACAGCCTAATATGGTAACCTACTCACCACGCCTGCTTGTCATAACTTTGATCAATAAGTCCGAAATTAAGGATATTGGTCCCTAGTGATCAGTCTTCATATCAACTACGTTTTAAATTTAAAATGATGGGAAAGTTTAGGTTTCTATCGGAAACGGTTCCACCCATAAATAAAATAGAGAACCAGGGTACCTTACCATCAGATAGCACTTTTCGATCTCTGAAACTTGAAATGAGGCCAAGAGAACTATATATTTATTTTTTGTGAGTGACAGGACAGTGACAACCTAACATATCAAACCTACCTGAACATTCGAATACTTAGTATTGCTCTGATCGATGGACTATATTGAATTATTGTATTTCAGGTCTTGACCCCCCAAAAGTTTGGAGACATCTACCTGTACGACCTGCCACCTGGACAAGTTGTACCTTGTGATGGCTACGGGAAAGAAAGCAGCCTTCTTCAAACTTACGACGTGCCTCGGCCCCTGTCTAGTGACAATTCTGACTTTCCCTTGAGTCCTGCTCGAAGGTGTGTAAATATGTAATTAATAACCACTAATCATTAAAGAAGAAACCTGAGGTAAAGCTCTGCTCAGTAGCCAAATGGTTTTCTGGCACTGTTGAGTCACAACTTGGTCAACCAATTTCCGACGAAGACGGATTATGTTTCAGAACAAATAAATATCTTCAGAGACGTAAACAATCAATATAGCATCAAAATCATTGACAGTTGTTTAGAGTTGTTTTTTTTTATCCCAAGTATAAAATCTAGAAATAAATCTTTTGTGTTGGCATCACAGGTCGTGTCATTGCTGCTATGTTTTACCCTTAACTCTTTTTCAGGGATGATTTACAGCAGTGCTACGATACGCCGCGACCTCTCGGCGGCCCGCTGACCCCCAGCAGTTCTGCAAGCTCTCTCACGGCCCCCGACAGCTTGTCACTCCCCAGCTCCAACAGGTCCAGCCTCTTGTCCGGGCCCGAGTATGATGTCCCGAAGCCTAGAACTGCACCACTACTTCCTCAGGTATTATTCCATACAGCTGAGTGGTATAGACTATCGTCGGTTGACTTGAAAGTAACGCCCGAGTCACTGGTTCGATCATAATCATCAAATTTTCATCTCTGAACTGTTTTTCCAGTAACATGTAATGTGTTTTGAGGCTGTAGTGGTTTGGAACCCATCGAAAATTGTAGATCTCCATCACACACCGTGAATCACGTGGAGTACGTTTCATAATTTTTTTTTTTTTTTATTTATTTATTTATTTTTTTTTTTTTCTCGCACTGCCTATTAACGGCCACCATACATTCTCGACGAACTCCGCCAAAACCACTGTGCGAAAGTAAATATTCGACAAAACTAATGTTTACATTTTAGTACAACCGGAGACTGGTAATTGAAATATCGTATTGATTGTGTCTACTCTAAAAGCTAAACATAATGTGCTATTTGAACGCGAAACGAACGAGTAAAAGTAGGACACTATGTTTAGCTTTTACAGGAGAAAAGTAGAGAAATGCTGTTGAAATTACCCACTTCCGTAAGTGAAATAAAAATTGCCAAAATGCAACATGGCTACGGTAAATAGTACAAACATTTATCAAGCTTTTCTACTAAATGTGACGATAAAATCATACTGTGTTAGTCCGAATCGTTACAAAAAAATATTTCGCGTGAGGTAGTGTTGTGTTTTCGCGATCTGTCAAAAAACATGTGGACTGGTAGTTGACTGTTTAAAATCGCTCCTGTGGGCTTATTACTCCATTTCATGCAAAAATACAACACTACCTCACGACAAAGAGTCCCAGGTTTACATCCCCCTATAAACACTTTCCACTCGCTCTGTAACTTCGGAGTAGGGCTTGAAGTACTTAGCATTGCGAACCAAGTACATGTAGTCGAAAATAGCGAATGTATATTCAGCCTTAAGGCTGAATATACATTCGCTATTTTCGCATAATTTCTGCGCGGAAGTGGGTTTAAAGAACCTAACCTAAAACCTGACCTAACCGATACCTATAACCTATAACCTACAACCTACAACCTGTAGCCTATCCTATACCCTATACCGCGAAAAGGGGGGGGGGGATTATAGGGAGGAAAGGAAGGGAGTGGTGCGAAGGAATGGGAAGAGGCGGGCAAGGTGTGTTGGGTTATCCCCTAAGAGATGTGAGAGAAGAGGTGGGGTGGGTAGGGGAGGACGAGTATTACAGTGGAGTGGGCAGGAAAGGAGGATGTGGGACACAGTGACAGGGACGGAACAGGACGGAATTTCTTGAAAGGGTATATCCGGTAACTGACTGTATTATTCTTAAAAATTCGAGTCTTTGAACTGTAATCAGGACTCTAATAATGTATGTATGTTTTCTTCCGTGTGGCAATGCTGTTACGTGATACGTGACCCAGCTGAATTATTTTTTAGCAGACGTATGACATCCCTGCCGGCAACCCCAAACCGAAAGACTTGCCACTAGAGCTGAGCTCAGCCCTAGAAACATTGAATAGATTACAGACAGAAGCAGCTGGCGCCGTTCAGCGACTTCTGGGACTCGTTACACCGACCTGGAGACAGCCAGAGACATTGGCCTCCACAGCTTTTGAGGTAATCACTGTTCTGAGAAGGAATATCTCCTAGGGAGGGTCTTCTATGGGGCTGAATCCTGAACTCTGTGTGGAATGAGTTTTGCGATCCAAAAATACTACTCAGTTTGCATGATACTGGTAACGCAGAATTAATAACTGAAAAGATAGCTGCAGGTGTTCTATTGGTAGGATGGATGTCTTGCTATTTCGGTTGAACATTAGGAAAAGGCTGTATGTACTAAAAAGCACTCTGGCTTCTAACAAAAAATAAATGAGGCAGGTTTTCGTACGCCTACTAGACTTTAAATTTTATTTCTTTTACTAGGTGAAGTTGACAGCACTCCGCCTTCGGACCGCTCTCCACGAATTAGCCGAGTTCTGCGAGGGTGCGCTTGGTAATGCTCAGCGTGCCCCTGACGTGGGTTTGGCCCCCAAGTTGACGCCCATGGCTCGCGCGTTGGCGGACGCAGACAAGGCAGTGCAACAGGCGTGCTGCCAGTTGGACACGGCGGATTGGTCAGTTGAAGCTTTGGCGCGGGATACCGACACCGACGCGCCACCGGACAGTTTGGAACAGCTCGTAGCTGTCGCTCGCTCCCTTACCGAGGACGTCCGTCGTGCGGCTTCCTTCCTCCAGGGCAATGCTCCCTTACTTTTTCGAAAGGAAAGCTCACGGAAAAGGTAGGTCTTTCCTGGCTTGCTGTAGAGTAACAAAAGGCATCATTCATAAATTCATAGCCGACGATCTGGGGCCATAAAAATTATAAAAATTCCTTCCCTCGCATTTGTTTGCGATTTTTCTAAATATTTTGTTCTCTGGAGGACCTGTTGGTGCCTTGGGGAAAGGCCAAAAATTTCTAAACTGATATTGAGTAAATATTTTCAAACAGCTTGTTGACTTTTTCCTTTTTTTTTACTCACTGAAATATTATAAAATACTCTATTATACGTGTTTGTAAGATTCTCAACATAGGTAACAAGTTCTGTCGTTATTATATTTCATTACAAAGAACATCCAGCTGTCTCCTTGGATTGATGTCAGCGAAAACTTCTCTGGGTGCTGCCAATTTTTTCACCACTAACGTTCGTTTGTAGCCGTGGGGAGGACTATGACTACGTGAGTCTGGACGGTGTGCGAGAATCATTGCCTGACGACGTGCAGCCTGCTTATGATGCGGCGCTGAGCGATGCTTCGGATTCAGACGACGCACGGCTCCTCAAGTTCTATGCGGCTCTCGCTCTTAATCATATTTCCCACCTGACGGAGGCTATCGATGCTTTCCTGCTTACAGTCGAGCACAATCAGCCTCCCAAGATTTTCCTGGGTGCGTAACATGAGATTTTGAAGTATAGTGGTGGTTAAACTGAAGTTACAGAAGTAATAATAATTTGCTTTCTTTTTAAAATATAACCTCGTATACATTTTAGAGTTCTTAATCGAGTGTAATATTGCAGCTCACGGGAAGCTGGTGGTGCTGAGTGCGCACCGCCTGGTACATGTGGGCGACACAGTGGCGCGGAACGTGACTCAAACGCACATCAAGCAGCGTGTGCAGGAACAAGCGGACAGTCTCTCTCACGCGCTAGATCAGACGGTGCAGCGCACCAAACGCGCAGCGCAGCACTTCCCGAGTGTAGCCGCTGTCCAGGATATGGTCGATGCCGTGGTTGACGTCTCCCACTTTGCCAGTGACCTAAGACGAAGTCTAGTCTACGTTTAGCGTTTTAGTTGGTCTGTTTTTTGCCATACTGCGTAGTCGATAGTGATAGAACGGAAAAATTCGTAATTCGTTGCGTCCAGTATTTATCTGGCACGTATGCATTTAAGTATTAGAAGCATTGAGTTCTGTTGCTTACTGCTTGATATTTTGTAAACAGGTTTTTAATCTACTTATAAGCTTACACTTATCTTCAGTAGCTTTTAGCCTTTTATGGCGCGTTTAGGTTAACTGAACTGGTATTCCCAGTAGTAGGTCATTCCCAATTTCGAGAGAAATATCTGATAGGTCAGCATCAAAATTTATTTTTGAACACCTGGCTGTATTCCACTTGGGAAAAATGTCGCATCACAGAAAATAAATCTTCGTAAAGTAATATATTACTAATGTGATTCGACACTTGCCGCAAGTGGAGTGGCGCCCTTTGGACATTAATTCAGTTGCCAATCTAGAAAAAACCATCGTAATTTGTAACGGACTTATAAATATTTAATATTGACTTACAATAATTTTTAAGTAGGTCTAAAATTTAATTTTATCTTTTTTAACGTATTAACTTAAATCTGGTAATATATCGTATTTATATTTCGTACAAAATAAATTCTTTGCAGCGTTTTAAAGGAAAAATTCGTTCGCTTGTGACAGCTAAACCACTGACGTCAATACGGATTGGCAGGTTTGCGTTCAGTGCTACTGGAGGAGGAGGACATGTTTCGATTGGTGGCAATTTTGAAATGCTGTTTGTCCGAGAGGATGCAGTCAAGGGAACGAAAAAGCTACCTTTTTACACCATCGACACCACATCAAGATCATTAAAGTGTGAACTGTGGCACTTAGGCAGTGGCTGTGGTATTTTGTATGTATTGGTAGAGGTTCCTGCATAAAGATGTAAAATTATGCTACGCTGGCAAAAAGGAATCTTATTCAAATAAAATTAAAGACGGTGACTTCCGTATAAATTTAAGCCAGAAAGTAGTTACACACGTAATGGGGTAGATTGACTTGGACTGAAAATCAATGCAAAATGCATTCTGGGGTGGAATGTCTCCCTATTTCCAAATTCTCTGCCAATATTCCATTCCAGATCCAATAGAAAACTTGAATTGCAATTAGTGTGCCGAATGCCTAGACCGAGCGAATATAGGTACATATTATACAGTCCGTTACAGCGAGTACTGGATTAACCCTGTTGCTGGTTCTTCCACAGCTCCCTGTAGAGTGGGCTTTTATCGAGCAGGTCACGGTGCTTTCCCCGGTCCGCGATGCGGCCCTGATCCAGGACCAGAATCTCGTCTGCGTCCATTACGGTCGATAGTCGGTGGGCTATGCAAATAGACGTCCGATTCGAGGTCGCCCGCTTGAGCGCATTCAAAATGTTCTATAAAAAAGAAAAGGCTCTCATAAGTAGGAAATATAAGGGTCTCGTTATACAGTAGAGGAAGAAGTTGAGGAAAGACTGACCCTAATTTAAAAATAATAATTTAAGGGCTAGTAGTGAAGCACAAGGCACCACAGGAAGGGCAAAAAACATCACTAAAATATACCCGTTCAGTGATGGAATCGAGACTAGATGTGGCTTCATCAAACACCAGGATGGGGGACCCCTTGAGCACGGCGCGCGCAATCGCTACCCTCTGCTTTTCTCCACCAGATAATTTTAACCCCCGTTCTCCCACCTAAAAATTAAAAAAAATTCGGCGTAAGTAGGTACGTGTAGATACCTTCCTACTTTCAGCTGGAAAATTAGCCGCCGCTGAAATAGGATATTAAGCTAAGCTGGCAAGTAGATAACATACGTAAAGTCCTGATTGAAAACTACTAGCTGTACTCTAATAGAAGAAGTGTTAAGTCTGAGACAAGCAATTGCATGGCATGGCCCTATCCTTAAGAGATCTTGTCTAGAATAGATCACTGTAATGTCGCCATTAGATTTATATTTCCAGCGATTCGGAAGTAAAAATTATCGGCTATGGAGATGTTAACGTCAATAACGTAGACCTCTAGGGTTAAGTGAATTTAACCTTCTTACCTCAGTCTGGTATTTTTTTGGCCAAGACATGACACTATCGTGTAATTCGGCTAACTTAGCAGCCTCATATACGTCATGTTCACTCTTTTCCAAGTTGCCGTACTGCAGGTTGTAGAAGATTGTGTCGTGGAACAGCACCGAATCTTGAGGAACAATTGAAATGGAGCGACGTAGTGAGTCCAGGTCCACATCTTTTATTTTCTGTCCAGCTATCAATATATCTCCTGAATTTGGTTCAAAGAATCTGTACAGTAGTCGAATAATAGTAGATTTTCTGAAAGCATAAAAAGTTCATTGTGGAGCAAAATTAGCAAACTGATATCAAAAGACAGTTTTTGGAGCATATTTAATAATAACAAACAGCTAGGTGAGGTGAAACAAATAAAGCTAACACGGAATAACTAACTGAGAAGAACTCGCAAAATTCGTTACACCCACAGCAAAAAGGTAGTAAATAAAAGAGATAATTACCCAGAACCAGAACCGCCAACAATAGCGACAGTTTTTCCGGCAGGAACTTCGAAGGTCATGTCTCGCAGCAGTGGTTTATCAGGAACATATTGGAAGCTGACATTTCTGAATGCAATGCTGGCTGTGGAGGGAGCGACCGACAGCGGCCGGCTCCCCGGAGAACTCTGCAAATTCAATCAATTAATGAACCATTACGAGAAGTGGATCTACGACGGGAACTTCGGAGAGGTAGTGGAGAATATATTACTCAGAACAACTGTTTCAGGCTCATTCTAATTAACATCAGTAACTAGTTTAAGAGCACTCTTAACGAAAAAGGATGCGACAAAATTACACTACGTGTCCTGGTTCCTGGGGATGCGTTGATAAAATGTAAAGTTAACCGGGTAATTTTCTCATGGCCTTTTTGTTTTAAATAAAAAGTCAATACCTTGATTTGTGAGTCCATGGTGAGAAGGGTAAACATGGTCTGCATGTCAATGAGTGCTTGCCGTACCTCACGGTACACAGAGCCAAGGAAACCCAAAGGTACTGACAGCTGGAACAGCAGCCCATTCACCATTACCAGGTCACCCACAGTCATGTTACCTGTCCGAACAAATACATTACCCTACCGTTACTGAATGCAGTTGCTTAGGTACAGCAAACATGTTTTGGAAACCGAAAAACAGAGAGACAGTTTTTTCCAAACCGGCAAAACAAGTAAGTTATGAAGTTAAAAATAGGGTCATACTAGTTTATCAATAAATCCAGTTTCTCAGAAATTGACACCTACATCTGAAAAATTATTTTTTACAAGAAACAAAATAAACATACAAACCATTGACAATTTCTCTGGCAGCGAGGACCATAATCAGGGATAGAGCTCCACTGAATATGGCACTCTGACCGAAGTTTAGAAGAGCCAAACTCGTCGACGTCTTCAAACTCGCCTTCTCGTACTTCTCAAGTGACTTGTCGTAGCGCTCGGCCTCATACTTCTCATTGTTGAAATACTATTTAGAAGATAATTTTGAATTATTCCACCAGGCGCTGTTATGAATGAAACAAATTACAGGTGCATAAGGTGCGAAACCTTTTAAATAGCAAGACGACATAATCATCAAACCATCCTCATAACTTTGCACGTTTCTGAGGAAAATGTTGGATCCCTATTTGTTCTGATATATATTACGTATTTTAAAACTGAAAAAACTACTTTAATACGTTGCGATTTTACAAGCGAGTGATTGAAGAAAAAACGCTCAATTGTAAAATAACATTATATCGAACTTAAAAGAACATATATTTCAGGGCAAAGAGATAACGATTTCCTCAGAAACGTAAAAAGAAATGTTTCAGACAAAAATAAATTTAAAGATGAACAAATTCCTTGGCAAAAGAACATTTTCAAACGTAACGTTATTCAGCTTTCAAATTAAATAATTTAATTAAAAACCGTTACCGTTACCGTTACCGTTACCGTTACCGTTACCGTTACCGTTACCGTTACCGTTACCGTTACCGTTACCTTGACAGTCTCGTAGTTGATGAGTGAATCGACTGCTTTATTTCCGGCATCGTTCTCGGCCTGGTTCATAATGACGCGGAATTTGGTCCGCCACTGCGTCACAGCCAACGTGAACACAGTGTACAGCCCGACACAGCCCAGGGACACTGCTGCGAACTCTCCGCCGCAACGAAGACCCTACACAAAATATAAATAACTACGTTACTGGCATTAAAAAATGTAGGTACATTTTCAATTTAGAGCAGCGCAGGTACAGGCGAATATACTGCCACTCATGTTTGCGCATCTTCTTCCTCCAGTCCTTTGAATCCCACAAAAGAGAACATTGATATTCATACACGGGTAAATATTACTATCTCCATTAACTAAGAAGCTAATAAGGTAACCCATCTCTACACGGTATATAACGGCAGCATAACCCAAAAATAAGGGAGATTAATGTAAGCGAATATAACTTGAAATCCGGGAAAACAGGAACAGAACCAAGTAGCTTAGAATCTGAGATAAGAGCAAAGTAGTTAAAACTCACCAAAATTGTGGTAACTAGTCCCAGTTCAAAAACTGTTGGTACGACGTTGAACACCATGGCACTTAAGACGAAATTTATTCCTCGGCTACCTCGGTCAATTGTCTAGGAGGGAAAAATCAGATATTTTGGTGGTGATGCAAGGAGGGACCGAACGGTAGCAGGACCAAAACGAACCATACCATTTTGTGGAGCCCGCCAAGGTACGTAACTATGAACCGGAAACAATAGTTTTGGTCCGCAATGATAAATGATAAGTACCTACGGGTGGTTTGGTCCAACCCGTTTACAACCACTCGCAGTGACAATTTAAGTGTATCTAAATAATTTTGAGCTAGAATGAGATCAACTTCGTGGAAGTAAAGAGCGGTCTTATACCTTGGATAACGCCCCAGTTTGGCGGCCAAGATGAAACTTGAGGTCAAGTGTGTGAAGGTGCAGAAACACGTTCTTGGCTATCTTCCTGATTGAATGTTGAGCGACACTGGCAAACACAGCATTTCTAAGCTCGTTGAATCCAGCAGCACCAGCACGAGCTATCCCGTCTAAAACAATAAAAACAGTGAAAGTAAGTAAGTATCAGGAATCAGTTTTGCGATCATGGCGGCCCTTTTGTTTAAAATATTCAAATAAAAGGTAGGCAGGGGTTGGTAGTGATTTACCTCCTTAAGTATGAGTAGAGAATGGAGGCGCGAGCACCTACTATACTCCACGCGCATCTTGGACGATAGTAAACTCAGACTTATCGAAGAGTGGATAAGCTACAGATTTGTGAATTGTCGTTGTTAAACTCTTTTAGATCATTGTGACCCTACTTCTCAAGTCTACTTCTGGTTCTGAACAAAAAATAATTTTGAGAATCCTGTGTTTTTTCAAAACAATATGTGAAGTTAGTGGCATCCAAGATGTGCGTGGAGAATAGCACTAAATCTCCTGTTTGGGGCTAAGAGTCTCCACCCAACAGTTTTTGCCTACCTAACCTACCTACCTTAGTGTGACTACACCTAATCTATGCTTTCTGATAAAATAAAATAATTCTCTTCAGTAAATACCTACAGCCGATCATAAGAGATACAGCAGCCGTGAGCACAGCGTCAGCAGGAGTGTTCATGTTCAGGCCTGTATTCAAACCATCAACGGCGTGCTTGAAGATGAACGGCACCGTCACATTCAGGAGTTTGGCACCGACCAGCAGTCCCATTGCAATGCCCACTCTCTGTCGCACCTGTCTGTCGTCCTGCGTAAAAAATGTTAAGATAGCAATGCAATGGACCTGAGATATTGTGCTATCAGCTATAGCATAATGATTAATTTAAAGTTTAAATCTCTTTTCTCTAAGTGCCTACAGGAAACACAATATAATCAGTCACTCGCTACCTGCCTATATTTAGTCATCAGGCAATCAAACCTTCGGCCAAATGTATGCCAGCATTGCCGTGAGCATTTCTTTACTGGATACTGGTTTTGCATCAGTGATGGACATAGTCTCCCTTGATAGGGCTGATGCGCCAGGATGGAAACAATCCCTCTTGGGCTGGAACCTGGTCGGCCAGAACCTCTCGAGAATTCGGCGTCTTTTAGTCTTCTGCTCTTCGCCATGTTTAGTACTCGCAGAGTGCTGTACATAAAAAGGGGATCGAATCGATCTTTAGTTTAATTTAACAGGTTAATGCAATATTTAGGTTACGGACTTGAACGTCTCATAATGCGAACAGTTTGTAAACTAAGGATTATCTATCCCACCTTTCTATACGAAACAGGTAGGTACCTACAAACTGTATGTAGGTACCTACCTATAAGGTGCTGTTCTCAACCGGCAGAATATTATGTAGGTAACTAAGTAAATACCTACCTACTTACCAATAAAGACAGACTGTCTTACTGGAAACATTTCCCTTTCATCTATCACAGTTATAGTCCACCTAAGAATATCAAGAAACATAGGTACCTACTTTATTTTTAAGAGAAAACATAAACCTAAATAAGTAGGTACCTAACTTGATAGATATCACTTACTTGAAAAGATGAGGAAACTGATAAAACGCGAAAGAAACTGCTTTGATTACATGGAAACTTGAAGAGTAAAGCACGCCTTGTAGAAACACCCTCAACGAGACTAAGATTTAGTTTTAGTATCGGTACTAAACAATTTTTAGTTGATCTATTTCGCAGTAGCAGAAACAGAGACGCCATATTCCATAACAACACTCACATGACTATCGATCAAAAGTCGATCGAGATAATATTATATCGTTAGTTATTGAATGGCGCCGGCGGGAAAAGTAGTTTCAAAAGTTTTAAGTCCCGACGTTCCCAACCTTTAGGAACATAATAGCATTAGATGATTTTTGCCATTTTCAGTTAAATGCAAATGAATTTTAGTGCAATTTCTTACCTTGGTAAGTACCTACCTACAGAGAAGGGAAAAGCCAACCACTTATAGGCTGGATTTCACTAGGTATAGGTACTTCAAAGTACTTTAGTATATTACTTATTGGTGCTAGTACATTAGCACTTGTCATAAGATAAACAAATGGGATAAGATAAATCTGTTCGACAGGAGACACTATAGTATAGGTACTTTAGAGAAGTGATAAAATCCACCGTTGGTTACCTAACGGAGAATCGTTAAATCTGAAATAAACTATACTTTTACTATATCTCGTATTTCTCATTCTGTATTTTCGATTCAAGAAGAGGCGGACTTCCTCTTAAAAAAATCTTTGATACGCTCAAAAATGCTCTTCTTTTTGTTCTCTTGAGGGGTGCCCGTGTTTGGGGCTGACTCCTCTTGACCTGAAACTGTCTCTGATGACTCCTCTTGCGAGCCAGATGCGCTAGGAATTGGCTGCTCCACCACATCAATAGGGGAAGTTGTGGTTGGGGCTCGTTTTGGGCAGGTTAAGTCCCAGGGATTCTCTTGGAAGTAGACATGGTGAGACATAATGCCATACTTTGCAATATAGGTCATCACCCAATCTGGAACGTCTGGAGCAATTGCCTGCGCACAATTTAAATCATGAAATTACTGCTACCCATGCATCAAGAGTGTTCCTAGTGTTTGCTTTCTTCCATTCATCTTGACCGGTTACTAAGTACCCTACTTACTTTCCTTAGTTTCTAGTTCAGTATATCTACTGTATTTATGCCTCATGCAACGCAATATTAGGTATGTAGATAACAGTAGATAATACTTATACATATTTCTCAGCTGCCTATAAATTCAGTGAAATGCCTTTTTACCTTTTTCATATGGCTGTACCTATTGTATAGGTAGGTATTTAAATATTGTGTGAGCACTGGCGCAAACGATTTTTCGCCACCTTCCAATAATTTTGACTTCCTATAGGTTCACGAATCAGTATCTACATATCTTACCATGATAGCAGGGGCGGGGACGTTTTCTATCCATGAGTTCTTTTCGTAGTAGTCAGCTTCCACCTTGCTTCCGAAAGCAATGAAACCAAAGCCAGTAAGTTCGCCCTCATTATTGTACAGGAGAAACCATGGCATAAATTCCTCCGGGGTCAAGTCTTTTCGAACGTCCCAAAAGTAATGTTGCCCTGCAAGTACCACGGATGTTCAAAGGAGTGAGAATAATGTCACAGAACAGTTCTGTTGGTGTTGGTACAAATATAGTGACTGCCGCTATAAAACCTGCTCGGCCACGCTTGCGAGATCACCAGTAGAAGAGCTAAGTCCTATATGTAGTTATTGTTGGATTTTCTCACTACCTCGGATGTCCCTACACCCAACACGTTCCCATAACTGCTGTGCAATCGGTAATATCGTGTAGTGACGTACGCTGGGCAGTCTGCGCCTTTATCTCCATGCATAGGACCTTAAGTCTTTCTAGGCATGGGTGTTGGGGTCACCTTTTGGAAGTCTAAATTTTTCACTCTGCCTTTCCAAATTTAGAGTTTGCCCGCAATGTATACTGTTGTACGTGCTGTCTTCTGCCTAGCCAATGAAATAACTGCGTACATTCCCGAGACAAAATCCTCAGATTTCTAACAGCTGTTAGGTGGGAACTAACTGTTCATCTGTAACTTTCATTACCCATGCGGATGAAACAATTCTGTTTATGGAATAAATTTGGAGTTGCATCCATGCTGGTTTCATGGAGTGGAGTTTCAAGGAGTTCGTCTCCAACTTGGAGCCACAAGCCAGTTCCGGTTTGGTTGTTGAACTCGCGACCACCATTCCTAATGACCTCTGAAACAACGGAACGATATAGATAGGAATACGATGATAATTACAACAACTACTCGTATACAGGCTGCTTCTAAAGGACTTTGAATAGCGACAGAGCCTTTCTCAGGGGCGGTAGGTCAAAGGGTACCAATTGGAAATGGATGGAGAAAGTAAGTATAGGTAGGTACCTAGTGTAAGTATTGCATAGTACCTTATGAATGTGTCAATGGGTGAAGTGAATGGAGTTATTTCCCTTACCTTGGCTCACGAAATAAATTTCGTTACTGTACCATGTGTTGTTGAACATGATCTGTTTTTTGAAACCCTTCTCAACGTAGTCGAACCCCGGAATGTGCTCCTGATCCACTTCAACGGGAATCTGCAATAATTTATTTTGGATATGGAAATTATTGAAAATCTGATAGGGATTTTACGCAATCGCCTACACCACTATTGTATATATTTAGCTGTATCTAACTAAGGAATTCCCGAGGGGGTAACCACTCCAGAGATTCCTTGAGATTCCACTGAGATTCCATAAAGATTTCCAAATATTCCCAACTATATTCATAGAAAGATGAACCCCGAAGGGGTAACCACTCCAAAAAAAATTTCAAGATTCCCTGACATTTCATAAAGATTTCCAATTATTCCCAACGAGATTCCCAACGAGTGGTTAACCCCTCGGGGATTCCTTTCTTCTTTGAACTTCGAGAGTAGAGTATTATTTACCTATTCCCAGTTAAATTGTAAATTTACCGATCGGTATAGTATTGCGATACGTACCTACCTGTACTAAACATACAAACTTCCTATAGCTATAGGTACACATATTTAGCTATAAATACTAACAGAAATCTGGTAGCCTGCAATGGAACCCATGTTATCCAAAATGACGCAAATGGTGCCTATCTTGGCATCATCAGGTTTGCAATATTTCTCAGTGTACGCCGAAGTGTTCTTCGTCTCGGGGGGAATCACCCAGCCTGCCGCAACTGCCTCAATGATGTTTTGTGGAACTTTGTAGAAGCAATCTTTTTCAGGAATCCCAGTCATTGAGTATTTCGCTGAAAGATTTGTATTATTATTTATGATACTTGTACTTATAGTTCATAAAAAATACTTATTGAATTCGCATGCAAAAATTGACTGACTATGTGTGTATACTCCACGCGCATCTTGGATGATAGTAAATTCAGACCTGTCGAAGGGTGGATAGGCTACAGATGTATGTGAATTGTCGTTGTTAAACTCTTTTAGGTCATTGTGACCCTACTTCTCAAGTCTACTTCTGGTTCTGAACAAAAAATAATTTTGGGAACCCTGTGTTTTTTTGAAAACAATGTGTGAAGTTACTATCATCCAAGATGCGCGTGGAGTATAGTTAGGTATAAGGCATAAGGTAACCTGTCAGCGGGTATCAGGCCCGTATCCAGAAACCTAAATCGTGCGAAAATACTGGTACTTACAATACAACTTTGGCATGTTAGCAGCGCTGACTGCTGCCGCAAAGAAGAGGAGACACATGAAACGCAGCATCTGCAAAATATCGATCATATAAGCAATAATTGGTACATGTCTGAAAAAACTGAAAACCAGCTGAAACTTAAAGTTAACCACCCTTCCCCCCCCCCCCCCCCCCCTCATGAAAATCACTTCCTTCATAATACATCACAGGTGTATAGGCTTCCGTCTTGTATTCGTATACCAACGGTACCTGACTCCGCTGGCCAATGCAATGATGGAATTCAAATAGAGCTGCAACGCCAGTAGCACTTTAGAATTGAACTTGAACTTACCTTGAAGTTTGTGGAGCGTGAGTAAGAAAATGATCGCAGACGCAGCTTTTTTATACACATTGAGATAGGTATTGTTCTTTCATGACATAAAGTTTCCAGGCACGATCATTTGAGTGACAGGGTGGTAGACATGGAATAACGCAACAGTCTTTTGCTTAGGGAAATATTTAATTGTTCATCATGTTATTTCAAGACACGAGTATGAAACAAAGGTTACATATCCAAATCTCATTATTCCGGTGAGCACTGGATCTAACTGGCAGATGTGTTCTAATTTCATATAGCTATAGCTATACTTCCCGTCTTTTGTTCGTATCTTGTAGTTAGGGTATAGGTGTGTCCGGGAACTGTGGGATGTTTCCTTTTGTCCCATCCTTGGGAAAGATTAAAAGTAGCTTCAGCCATAAAAAAATGCGTCATTTTTTTCACACAGGATACGTATAACACGTGAAGTATAGGTAGGTATAGATAATATCTACTTTGGTAGGAATTATTTCTCACTGGTTTCTATTGAATAATTATATGTACGTTATCGCGCTAAAGACATAATTACATATTATAAATAGTTACTTTATTAACTTTTAATTGTATAGTGGGTGACAACTATACTTAGTAGGTACCTAACCTACTTATTATACATTACATATACCTACCTACCTTTACTCATAAGTATTGCGGTATAGGTATATGTATGATGCAGTTATTGTTTTTTACAGCGCCGCTAAATTACTATACTAATTACCTACTATACCATTGGGGAACTACCTACCAGTGCCCAGGTTCTACTTACTGTAATGCGCCCCTTTATATGCATAACTTCCGAAATGGCTTGCTTTCCATTGAAATTACACGTACATACATGCATCCATCTAAACTATTAAAAACATTTTCAAATAAATAGTTAGTCTTTTGGCAATTTCTTCAGGTTCGACTTCAACCTGGAATGATATTATACCTACTTGCATTATATGTAATGTATAGGTATATGTAGGTATAGGTAGGTATGTAATTATTTGTAACACTCCTTATAGGTATGTACACATCCATCACATCACAAAATAGCAATAAGAAAAATTACGTTTTCGGTGTGAAACCTTAAAAACATTAACGAAAAACAACAGTAGTTGTAGCTGCGTAGTGCGTAGGTACCTTACTTAACTTAAAAGTACAGTGTGTGATAGAATAAATACTTATCACCTATAAAAGTAGGTTATGGTATAACTAAGTAGGTTGGTTGACTGAACTTTGGTATACCTACCTAACAGGTGCATGAGACGTAGGTATGGGTCCAACTGGGTAAGCTAATGTCCTATTCGATATTTTGATATTAAATAAGGTGGGTTGCACATGCAGTTTGCTAGGGGTAAATTTCACCAGTTTTACTTAACGATAAGATAAATAAGCACAAAGCATATGTTTAGCTTACGGGAAGAGGCATTGGCAGTGAGGTGACTGCATGAGGCGAGCTCAAAAGTTTAGTGCCTACATTATACAAATTGTATATACCTACAGTATGGGTAGGTACCTACCTATACGATCCACAAAATTGCATTGGAAAAAGAAACAATCTGAATTTATCAGGGGAGAACTCTTAGTTTGTTGTCATATACTTATATGGTGACACTGAATGAAAAAACTGATGAGCTTATTAAAAACCAAAAAACCAAAAACCAAGTTTTGTAACTAGGATTATCACAGACTGCAGTTACTCTGATGTTGGGGAAACCTGCCTCAACTGTCATTTCCATTTTTTCTCTAAAAAAAAAATTATAATGCCACGATCAAAAAATAGATATGATATCCTATATCCTAGTTAGGTATTACCGATTACCTATACTAAACATAAATAAAGGAAATAACAATATATTTCCTCATGCAGTAAGTAATAATAAGAACCATGCAATACATAGTGTACTTTACTGCGCGTCTAAAGATCTAAATATACGACGAAATATGCTGAGAGGGCACCGCAAAACGCAAGAAATGAGGCCACGGAGACGACGGCTGTGGTGGTGCCAGACCACCTGATGATGGACCCCATCCCCATGGAGAGAATGAACTGTGCAAGGAACACCATGCTGCCGACAATGGCGACGTCCGTCCCTAGGCCGCGCCGCGTCGCTTCGCCGGACGCCTCGCCCGCCTCATTCAACGCGAACTGAAAATAATAAATAAATATTTTCATTTTTAATCTTGTAGGTGGCAAAAATACATCATCATCTGAAGCTGAACCAATACCAGATAGATTTGGGATGCACTCTTAAATAAATAACAAAGTTTAAGGATCTCTTGGCGTTGAAGCATTTGTCAGAGGGTGTTGAAACCCTAAGGAGGACTTGTGGTCAGAATAGAACTTACAATTCCCGTAGCGTGGTAGCGCGCGACTAGAAGATATGGCATGGTGAAAAGGGTGGAGTACATGACGCCAGCAGCCCAGCTGAAGATGATCACTCCTGCCGGTGATTTCGTGAGGGCCATCAAGGCCATTCCAAATGAGTAGAAGAACAGGCCCCCGGTGTAAACCTTACGTGCCCTGCAACGACACAGAAAATTAAAACCATTAAATCTATAGGTAGGTACGTTATGCTTGCTTACTTATATAGGCGTCCTGTTGGTTTTAGCTTCTGACGGTGTAAGATGGACAGGTAATTACTGAGGGTGCCTAATTACTGAGGATACCTATAGGTACTGGACTGAGCATTTTTGTAGCTCATTTTCGTATACTCAAAACTTCCCTTCTCACGTAGACCAGTCGTGAACAATACAGTACAGTAAGTGGTGTGTTCTTTTTTTCAACTGCAGCAGTTACTGCCGCTTGCGTTGGGAATTCACAACTAATAATCATTATACCTTCAGAATATCCCGTTCTTGAGATATGATGACTAGTTTACCTACCCAAAACGGCGAATGAGCTTTTCAATAATCATTGAGTAGCAGGAACATGACAAGGAGTACATTGACATTCCCCAGCAGCCAAATCTCACTCCTTCCTCATACAGTTCCCGCTGTTCTGTGCCCAAAGGAGCCTAAAAGTAGAAACAGCTTAAAGTGGATACAAGTAAAAAATGCTAGGTACCTATTTTGGAGCTGCTATAGGAGGTGATGGAAAGGTACAATATCATACTTAATCTTTTTTTAGTTATACTATTTTCTGGGTGCATTACTTCTAGGCTAAAAAACATAGCGTGGTCGCAATATTGCAGGCGTACCTGCGGCTCTCCGTTGTAAACAGCTTCACCAACGAAGTCCGTGAAGTACAGAGAATAACACACGTGCGCCATCCAACAAAAAAGGTTCGTCAAGCACAAAAGCCTTAGAGAGTTGGGCATGTAGAAGATTGAAAGCAGATATTCTCTCAGTGATGGAATTTCCTAGAAAAGAAAAGAAAGAAAAATCCAAATGTAAGAGAAAACCACTTGGAACACTCTTTTCATAAATTTAGCTCGAGTAAGAGTTTGATGTTACCTCTGAAACAGCGACACCGCTATCCAAACTATCTAAAGGAGGACCATGAGTTGGACTAGATGTGATTTCTGTCGTGCCGTAAGTTTGAGGGGCACTCTCTGGGTCGTTCACTTTTGTTGTTTCAAGTTCCCCAGAAGCTTCTTTCATCTGCAAAAAGACTTTAGGAAAATAAAAGATATAAGAAAAAATTGCCTCCTAAAGATAATTAGTTCCTATACTTGGTATGTTACCATTTTCTCGTGGAGCTGCCTGTCCTTTTCCAGCAACTCCAGGGGTATCTCTTTGAAACTTGTCACAGTGTACAGAACGCACATCACGAAGAGGATTGTTATTAGAGTAAACACGGCTCGAACATGACCTCCAAGCATTTCCCCTGTGACAAAAAAAAATATGATTTTACACTATTATTACCATTTAACCCTTTTATCGCTTCCTAAAGTAGGTACACATTAGTATACTTTAAGAAGAGGTTTAATCTACCTAGAACCCTTAATGGCTACGGCTACGCGGCTATGATCGTTGAAAGTAAGTAATAGTAAGTACCTAAATAAAGAGAGTAAAAAATTCCACTGAATCCTGTAACTATCCCCCTATTTCAGCGGATTGAAAAAATAAATGTGGTAGTTAGAAGGAAAAGTATACAATCCGATTTGATTAGATTTGAACCTCAGGAGACGAGTGAGTTTGTGACGTATCGTATATTATGTTGACTTCATCTTCCGCTAACAAGTCCCTAAGGCCCTGCCTCCATCCTGTCTCAATGCGACTTAAAAGGAAACAACATTCCAGTTCACGAAAATTCTTGACATATCCGCTGATGAACCTAAAGTCAGAAGTCAGGTCCACCTGGATAATTCAGTCCCCTGCCATAGCCAACATTTGGAAGGAAAAGAGAACAAGACAAGTGACTAATTCTTTCAGTGGCCCTTCAGCAGGGAAGAGAGGTCTTCCAAATCCAAATTGATTATTTTCCAGTAGCGCGGGAAAATGAGGGGAGCGAGTTGTACGGCTTTGTAGGGCATCATAACTCCTAATGGGATTATCGAGTCAGCAGTATAGCCCGCTACAGCTCACTCATTGGTTACCTACGCCAACACTTTCCTTCTTACTTCTAAAGAATTCTTAGCAGAAACAAGAGGGTTGATGGAGAAGTGCGAATTGGATCGGCATCGGCATCGGCATTTAGTGAAAATCGAATGCAGAATGAACTATACCTACTAGTACTTACATACTACGCACATCATAAAAATTTGGTCTATTTCGCATATTTCGTACCAATGGAGGTGTCATCCCAGTTGATCCCCCCTAAGGCGTAGCCGAAGAAACCTCCAAGGCCTGCCATTATCGTAAAGGTGCTCAGCCCTCGAGCATGGTCCTCTGGGAAATAATAAATCCACGCACATAAAATTGTTATTTTTCTTTTCTTTTGTCTTCTAACTGCTATATAAGTATATGGTTGTTATAGCAGCTGTAAGTGTTCAGGAGCTTCCTATGCCTTCCTACATCAAGTCGTCACCTCAACTGACCTGGAAGACACACGTCAAGTAGATATGCCCGTGCAGGGCTCTGACAACTGTCAGCATTGAAATCTAGGAGCACTGTGCCTAAGATAGTGAAGAAAATTCCCCACGGGTGGGGGTAGTCTGCGTCATTGAGTGAGGGCGCGTCACTGCTGTTCACCACTGTCTGGTTCATGTCTCTGGAGGGATAAAAGTCACCAAGTGCGTGACCTATATCTTCTCCATTAGGTACCAGCAAAAGCCCTGAAATATAAGTTGGTATATGAGTTTTCTGGGTGCCACAAAAGTTTTTTCTACCATCGTTTTAACTTTATCGGAATCCCTTCACGTCACCTCCAATTGATGCGAAATCTGAAATATTGACCTTTGCTTACCTAAGAATACTCCTAAAGAGAGTAGCAGGATGAAGGGTCTTCGTCGTCCCCATTTCAATCTACAGCCGTCGCTGACCGATCCCAGCAGTGGCGTCAGAAGGAATCCAACTAGAGGGCTCAGGCCCCAAACCATAGTCATGTGCTGATGCTCTACACCTAACAAAACAGTAAATAGGTATAAGCCGCGATATACTAAACAAGCTTGTCAGTAAAAACAAAAAAATGTATACCTATAAGTATCCAATAATTTTACTGGAAAGATTACGGCTAAAATTGTTCCGGTGTCAGTATGACATAAAATAGGATTTACCGATTTTTAAAAGCGTCGGTGACACGAAGGCGGTTTCAGCAGCATAACTGAACTCTATTCCCATCACAGCAGCACTCACTCTTACCAGCTCCTGCCTTGTTTTTCGTCTAAAAAAATTTACAAAAGTAAATGAAAGAAAGTCCTAAATGCATGCGGATTTAGCCTGGTTCACGGAGAACGCAATCGGTTATTAATGTTGAGTGCATGGCTGGCTTAATTTTTTATTTTCAATTGGAGTAACAGACACATAGGATGGACTATAAACGTATATATTCAGTGGCAGGGTCATCAAAGCTGCCTAAAAAATCCCATCAGAAGTCGAGTTTACAGACAACCTTTCCGACGTAAGGTCACTACCGGTCATCGGTCACTCAACATCTCATGTATCATAATAATTTTCCATTGGGCAACAGTTTCATTGTACTCTTCCTGTGTTTTGGTCTATTTTTGATAAAGAGAAGTGATAGTTGCATCATTCTTATCAGCTTTCACAAAAGATAACCTTCACTGTAGTATTGCGGCAATGTGGAAAATTTAGACCTAGCATCTGTGCAAGAGTGCGGTCTAATTCAGTTCAGATAAGGACTTGACTTATTATGTATTTTTTGTACTTATTTGTGAATGGATGTTGCTGGAAATGGGTACCTGAATGCAGTAAATAGGGTTAGGGGGAGGGGTCATAAACCAACGCTGAGCATATACCTACCGATAAACATGTTGATAGTCTTGAAGAGTCCGCTCTAATTTGGGGGGACCTTGAGTTTGGGGGTCTCTCTTGAGCCATGACGACAGGCCGGCGGGGTGCTCAGCTTTCCATGCGTCTACTCTCTCCCTGACTTTATCCCGGACACCGTGCACCCTCCCCGTCACTCCTTGGTAATCGTTCAGTTTATCCATCTATATATAGTCCTCTTTTACCCATATAAGAAATTCAACATCGGACACTGGCACAGCTAAAATAACAGCAGAGAAAATGGATAAATAAGAAACTTAAATTACCTTAGTGCCAAATATGTGCCTATATCGTCCTAGACCTGTCAGTCCGAACACACTATAACTGCGGTTAGGTCGTTAATACATAGGATGTTAAACGTGGTTGCATTGTACAACCATCTAGGTATAGTTGACGCTCAGTACGAATCTTGGGCTATTATTTGTTCAACTGTGCTACTCGTACAAATACGTATAACAAGTGAGCACTAAAAGTGAGCCTAAATACCTATATCACATGCACCACCTATTCTATCAACGAATCTGAACTAAAGACTTCATGGAAAAATACATAGGAAATTGCATAATATAAGATACATGCACTCACGCAAATTAATGTCATTCACAAAAATTGTTCAACGAACTAAGCGAGTCAACAAACTAAAATAACATATTGTACACAAGTCCAGACGCAGGAGAGGTCTTGCCCGCCCGGCGTGTTGACTGATACGAACTGACGGACTTGTGAACACGGACACAGGACAGCAGCACTGTTACGTGCTGACAGCCTTTGCTGACAGCCTTATGCTCACGCCCTTTGTCATCCACACTCACTTGCGCCCTCAGTCCTTACTCGGCTTTGCCACTTATTGGTGTAACCGACGCGACGCTAGCCATTTTTTAAAAAATTGCCTGTACCTGTGTAGAAATGAAGCACAACTACCACCGCTCTCATCTTTCAAATTTTTCTAATTTTTAAATAAAGCTTCACGTGCAACATTAAGAATATTACACGTGCAAAATTTAATTGCACGTGCGACATCACGTGCCAAATGAAAGTACCTATATAATAAAATTGCACATGCATATGCAAGTGCAATATTAAAGGGTTAGTGCTACAATGAGAAAGTTGCACGTGCAACTATAAGAAAGTTGCACGCGCATGAGGTGATTTGGCCTTCGTTATATACTCACACACCTTACAATAATTCATTAAGCTATGTTTCTCAGTTGTATCGCTATACCTACGAGACTTCTAGGTATGTCTACGGAGTACCTACATTTATCTATAGATTGAAATAAATAAATGTAAATCCTTCCCTGCCTTGATGCAATATCCTGGGGGCGATAATAGCCCATGAATCTCATTTACCCTCACATAGTAAACTTGTATCTCATCATTCTTCTCTTTTCCAATATCAATCGTGACAAATTTGTTGCCTCCCGTCCTGTTCAATAAACGGTAGCTCAAATCAAACCGTTTTGTGCATCGAAATTTATCTCATTATGGTTTCATAACAATTTCATTTAACTCCGAAAAGGGTATTTTACTTTCATTTTCTTACGTTAAGTTAGTCGTAACGTGCTCGTATCAGTTTCATATTTTTAGCCTGTAATTGAGAAGCTGATCTTTATCGCTAGATGTGGCCTTGATTCAGCACGTACTGCTGATGGACATCTGTCTCATTGTTCTTCGAAATAAACTTTAAGACTAACACGGGTATCCCTTACCATAAGTCATGCAGCAATGTAGACATAACATTTGACAAGATTTGTGTCCAGACGCCACTCTCCAGTCCATACCCAGTCTCGCCTACACTTGCGTGATTTCTCCAAAATCTACCCTCACTTACTGGTGCTTACAGCCCATGCCTTTAGCTCTTTGCCTCCACGGAATACTCCTGAATTAACTATTTCTATAATTAGTAAAAAGAAAACGGAAGTTTAGACAATTAGATGCGTTCTTCACCAAAACACCTAAATATTTTTATGCAGTCAAGATTGCTACACTCTCAGTTTGACAGATAAAAGTCGTAGGAGCCATTCTAGTTAATTCATGGTATACAATTGATATAACCAGTTCACTTCCTATGAGATCACTTTCAGCCCAATTAAAGCTACCCTCAGATGTTAGTTATCAAGACAAGCCTGGTGAACTGGTCCTAAGGCTCATGTCGACATGACAGCTTAACATGCTCTTATCCATTTATACCTACTCATTGACTGGAAATTTAGAACCTAATCATTCATGGTATAGCAACAACATACATATACCTAGGTACTTAATGAATTGAAGATTTATTAGGTGCTCTCGCAAAGTTTCCATTGCATTCCAGGATTCTCCAGAATCTTACCGAAATGGTTGTAGGGATACAGGTTTCAGGTAATTAATATAATGTATAACATAGGTTACAATGCTCCTCTTGCAAATAGATAAGTATAGGTAGGAAGGGCTGTTAATGAATGTAAAATTGATTGTTGGTGGGTGTAGGTAGGTAGGTATACCTACTACATCTGTATTGACATCACACTGGTATGGTAACATACAATATTTTCTTGGTAACAAACTAAAACGAATAATGGAATAAATACAATAAATAAAATAAATAACGCGATGATGATAGGACTTAAAATAGTGTGATATTCTCGCACAGGAATAGACCTGGGTGAATAAAGTATCGTACCTTTTCTACTTTCCGGCACTTTCCTTCCCATTTATTGCCAATTTTGGATCCAAACAATCCAAAATATTAGGGACTTATAGGGACAGAAAACTAGACAGTGGAAATTCAAAAATCACACCTGTAGGTTTTGAAATATCTTCAGACAACTTTACTTCCCTGACAATAATTATTAACTCATTTTTACAAACTACTTAGGTCAAAATAATCCCAGTTTTCGGTAATACAGTAGCATTAAGGCACGCTTCGGACTTTTACCCATTATACGAGGTTTTGGTTACGTACACACTTGAAATAAATTATTTATAAAGGTTGACACTTAGTCGAGATCCGTCTTCCCCGTACTCGGTAGGGCAAAACTGAGAATTCCACTTACTGTAAAAAAAGAATAAGCGATGATTATTCATCCTGGAGATGTGAGTTCCTTTGAGTTGTATAGGCATATCTTTTTATTCCAGAGAATGATTTCCTGGAGATAATTTGAAAAAGAAGGAGGTTTTTTTTAGTCTTCAGCAACTATATCTACCTATCAAGTGGCAGAGCTCTTGGAAGTGAACCGCTCAGATTGATCCCTGTATATAGGTACCTATAGGTTATCTCGAACTGAAATAACCAGATGAAATAAATTGTTTTACCCCATCTTCAGGAATACTGCGAGTAGAAAGGGGGGGGGGCATAAACTACTTGAAGAGAATCATCAATTTGTTAGGTATGCGCTATCGGCTTTGCTAAAAATGACTTACAGAAGAGGAGGGAGGCGAACAGAACGATGGGTACAACACAGTTGAGGTCGATGAGGAACCCGAAAATAAGGCCGCCGAACAATGCGCCTCCTCTGCCGAGGGTAAGTGATAGTGCGGCTGCCATTACTCTGAAAATCAAACCCGATCAATCAATCAAAGGAAATTTGAGTCAGTCAACAAACCTAAAATACTGAGAACGACCGCTACTTAAATCTTATAAATGTCCAGACTTTTCATAAAATGCGTAAACAGAAATAATAGTTTTATGTACCTATACGCCCGGGAGGGCGTAGGGGGAATTGCTGACCTATTAGGTTTGATATCCTAGTTCATGGCAGGAGGAGAACCTGACAATCCGTGAGGGGACATATCAGATACGGGGGTAGAGCTGGGACTTGGTGACCCTTACGTACCTAAGTGTGCAGGGTGTGGGTGCCCGCAGAACTCCGCAGATGCCTATGCATCCATCCACATCTCAACGATTTAAAAAATTTCTTGCCTTCGGATTCGGACTCCTACTTCTATGGTAAATATACCATGCTCCTTTGACCAGAATATATCCATTGGAAGAGTCCCCAAGAGAACATACACTGAAAAAAATGGCCAACAAGAAATGCCTTGTTGATGAAATCTTGTTGTTTCTAATAGAAACTTCTATTTGAAGTAGAAAGAAAAATCTTGTTAAGCAGTGCCGTGTTGACACAATAAGCATCTTTTTGGGTTAGTGAGGGAAATCTGCTTAAAATCGAGTTTAAAAAAATCCAATTAGATTACTCTCATTGCGATAATGAGGTAACCGTTCCAATAAGATGGACCCCTGTGCTCCAAGAAGACGCGGTGTCGCCGTAGAAACAGATCGTCTTATTGACCTCTCAATAAGAATATGTTTCCGTGGTGAAGAGGCACTCTCACGGCTGCAATGACATGGGCTATACGCGGTAAATAGTCTGTCTTATTGACATCTCAACAAGACGATCATTCCGTGGTAAACAGTCAACCTTGCCACTGCACTAACATGGTCTGTCCGTGGTAATGACACCGTCTTTCAAATTCAGTGACGCTTTCTTGTTGGCCTCGTGACGTCACAACAAAGACAGCCTTTCTGTGGTAAAGAGAGAGTCTAATTGAGTATGAGACGTATGATGTTTCCAGTGAGACGTGCTCTCTGTGGCAAATAGAATTGGTTCGCGCGGGTAATTTAAAAGTTCAAAAAGTCTGATTGGAAAGAATTTAATTCCATAATTTCTACAAGGCAAAATATGTCGCTGGTTTATAAGAAATATTAACTTGTAGGGTCATTTCTGTTAAGGAAGTAATTTAAGAGGTGAATTTAGTCGAAAATAAGCAGTTCCTTGAATATAGGAAGGAAATGAATAATTGCATGTGGAATGGCATTATTGACATTGTCGCACATCGTATAGGATGTTGGCAAATCCAATAGGAAATTGGGGGCCACTTCGAAAATTCCGAATAGTAGGTAGGTAGGTACGCCTACATCACCAACAAGTAGTGTACCTACCTATACCTATACTGATTTTTAAGAAACTGCTAAAAGATTATTTCTTCAAAAACGTTTTTTATAGTCCAGGTGAATTTCTAAACATGTAATTTTAGCTGGAAATCCAGGCGTTTTATACTTTAACCCTTTCTTTTAGGAGGGACAAGGTATAAAAAAATAACTGATGTAGGTATACCCTACTGGGCCTGTATAGCCTGCACGCATGCAGTTTTCCGCTGCTTCTATACTGCAGCACCCCCCGTCCCCCCATCCCTTGCCTCCACTAAGAAAACAGGTGATATGAAGCCCACATGAAACTTCATAGTTCATAGGTCACTGCCCCCTACCAATATTTGTTTGGTTCTGACCTCGGCTATGTGACGCAAAGAGATTTCTTGTTGTATAGCAAGAAATCGTGTTACAAGAAATAGATGGAAAATAAGCTGATGCGTCATGAAAAAGGTTGGGTGACGCAAAGAGATTTCTTGTAAAGTCTTATTGGTGTGGGAAGATTTCCTGTTGTGTAGCAAGGAATCGTGTTACTCGAAATAGATGAAAAAAATCTACCTTAATGGAATAAGAATGACTTGTTAGATTCTCCTTTAATTTTGCTGGGTCAGGGCAATTTCAAAAAACCTGGTTGGATTACGAAGAATCCCTTATCAGCTGAACAAGGCGTTCTTTCTGATTCTCTAGATTTCTTGTTGTGGGAGCGTCTTTCTCACTGTAGGGAAATATGGCAAAATCGCGCGGGATACTGTCAGTTGCGACTGATCACGGACTGTGAAGTTGTTAAACGGTACCTAGGTATGTGAATTTTTTGTTTGTGTTGAAGTGCAGTCCTAGAACATAATGGAAGTGAAAGATATTCGGTGCTGCATCGGATACGGTGACGCGGCGGATGTTTTCATTGGTAAGTACCAAAGTAATACAATATTTACCAATTTCATCATTAAATCTAACCACACATGTGCCTTAATAGGCTTCGGCCCAATGAGAAAGGCTTTGTGGACTACTTAACAGTCCCCTGGCCTTATAATCAAAATGAAATAAATACAATTCTGTTGATGTTTTTTTATGCCCATTTTGTTGAGAAATTGTTGGATATTTCAACTGGTTTCTGGAATTACCTATTCTATTACTAAAATACTTGGGTTCTGAGAAATTAAAATTTTAAAACAAATAATTTTCCAAAAATTTCTTCATAACCTATTGTGAAATGGACGTAAAAGAAAAACACGCGTAAAATTTTGTTAAAAAAAGGCCGAATACTAACTAGGTACTTGTTATTCTGTTTCCAGCTACGAATTGACTTTGAGGCGGCTTACCCCACGCTCACTAATGCTGTGAACGAGAGATACCCTGAGTTCAAACAGCGTGCAGTGGCTCTCGCCAGTAACCGTCTTGACTACGGACCAAAATCAGGGCGATCCTTACCGAGTTGGAATGTAAGTGTGTTAAGGGTCTCCTGTAGCTGATGATTCATTACTGCCGCCAATAAGTTTAAAGTTCCGAGCGGCGAGCAGACCCTTAAGCATATTTCTTGCCAAGTTTACAAACGTATAGACTTAAAGTGGCGTCGTCAAGTTGGTAGCAACCTACTGTTGGCACAAGGTAATTCAAATTAAGGGTCACCACATGCACAGTTGTGTTTCTTTATATTTTTTATCTCTGCCTGTAGGTGTGCAATAAGGTAAATAGTGAAATAAATGGTCCAATGGTCGCACAAAGTAGCTTGCCTTTATGCCTTCCACTGTGAAATGCTGCTTTCTTAATGGAAATTGCTTGCTTATTTATTGATCATTTTTATCTTTGCAGTGGGTGAAGACTGAAGACACATCCGACCTTGCCGCCTTCAAATTGCTCCCTTCCCTCGTGGACTACGGTTGGACAGTAAGGGGAGAGAAAGGAATATGGAAGGCCACCAGGTCGGAGTCACTTATTATTGTGATTTTACAGTCGAGTTCTTTATATCAGTCAAATATTTGTCCAAATTTACTCGATCGTAACACCACTATAGCCCAGTATAGTTTCGAATAAGAAGAGACCTAAGTAGGTACCTATATTATATTCCATAACAAATAAATATCGAAGTGTTTCCCCAGTAAATAATCATGAAGAAACACACACGAAAATAATGTGCCATCACTCGAAGGTAATACTCTATTTTTTCAATAATTGTTCTATTCATTTTGCAGTTTGTCAATAAATATGTCAGCCGATATAATTGATATCTTGTTTGGTTTGTACAGGTGACTGCACGTGCATCTGCTTGGGAAAATGCCTCGCACAACCAACGACCCTGTGGGGGTCGAACCCCCACCCTCACCCTCTGAGGCCTCGCTATTATATTCTTATAGTACACTACGATCTGCTCAAACGACTCGCAGTTGATTGGTGTGTATCTATAGGCATAAGTAACGGTGCACAGGCTACTGAGAGAGTGAGGGTGAGGGTTCAGCTACTACCATTCTGGTTGCACGGGGATGAGGTATTCTTAGGGCCGGCCCTAAGAATACCTACAGCCGCAACCAGTATGGTAGTACGAGGCCTTGTTGACACAAGCAGATGAACTGCCAGCAACCAATAGATTTCCTTTCAGTGCAGTAAGAAAATCTACGTAGGGCTATGAGAAAGCTTACTAGGGCCAATGAGAAAGCTACTAGGGCCAGTGAGAAAGGTACCAGGGCCAATGAGAAAGCTACTACGGCCAATGAGAAAGCTACTTGGGGCCAGTGAGGAAGGTTATTGAGGCGATGAGAAAGCTACTACGAGCCATGAGGAAGGTTATTGAGGCAGTGAGAAAGCTACTTGAAGGAAAGGGACAAAAGCAAGAAATCTACTGGAGGCACCAAGAACATCTCTTTAAGTTGACAGGGTAGTCTGTCAAATTCAGCTAGCCCATCTTTTCAGGCTGAACAGCTAGTCGGTCGCTACTAACTAGACTCTCTGTTACACCTATATACGTCACCTGCCACTGTTAGCAAGACGTTCTCTCCAAAGCAGCCAGTCTGCCTTTCATTGCTGGCGAGACGTTCTCTATCACCCAAGCAGTTTGCTTTGCACCATTGGCAAGGTGTTCTCTCACAGCCAAATAGAAGGTCTGACTAACTTCGTCTCAGCTGAACACATACAGCAAGCAGTTCTGTAACCGCCACTTCGGAGACCTGTATGCCATGTCTTGACAGTTTGCAACAATGGAATAGATGCTCTGTCTCGAATCGAACGATTTCTCGTGGTCTTTTTTTTCTTATTGGAAAAAGGTCTCGTTGCTTCAAACAGAAGAGTTTAACAAGAAATTTCTTGATGCGTTAGCAATGCTGATCGTGAAGTCACAATTTCAGTCAGGAATTCTGCAGTGGCACAACAAGATATTTTTCTCAGTGTAGAAGACGAAGTACCCGAAGTACCTATTACCTAAGGCTATAAGGGTCACTCACCTTAAGTTTGTTGGGAAAAGTTCAACCATAATGCAGTAGACAGTACTGATTCCTAAACTGGTGAGCGCTTCAAAGATGCAAGACAGGATCAGGTTTTGAGTAGCAGTCTGAACGAAGTAGAGTCCTAGCGTTACTGCCGAAGAAACGAGAAGGGAGAACACTGGAAGCAGATTCCCCATTATTTTTAAATCATAATAACTACCGAGAAAGTAAAAAGAGACTTCAACAGCCTGAGGTGAGGTCTGAACAGACTGAAACTTCAGTACTCATTGTCTATACCTACTTTCAGGTATGGGAAACACTGACATGTACCTAGAATGACAACTCACCGAGGAAAAACTTGGCGCCAAGTTTATGAACACAAAGGGGGAGCCAGAAACTGGTGGGGATGCAGGCCAGTCCGATGATAAGAGTGTGGAGAAAGACCGAGTCATCGATCGGATCCCCGCAGAAGTTCTGCTCAACCCCTGTCGTCGCGTTTACAAACACAGAGCTTACTTCACAGACGGACGAGGTTTCATTCGGGTGCTGCAGTTCAAATTCTTCAAACCGGTAGAAGAGTTCGGGGAACCACAGCATGAGCGTGTAGTAACTGTAGTGGGATCCAGAAAGTTAATTATTAATTAGTGACATTCATTGAAATATAGTAGTGAAATAGGCTAGGCTGGACTGTAGGTATAGAGAAGAGTCTACGTGAGGCTAGGTCTAAAAGGAGGTAAGAGGAGCTTCTTAGGGAGCTTAAGTCGAGCACCAATGATACTTTATAGAGTTAAAAAATATTCCGAATAGGTATTCAGAACCAAAGTAAGCACGCTAAAATTGTTACGTGAAATTAAAGTATCAACTCTACTGTAGTGGAAATGATTTCTACCGAACTGGCGCAGGCTTGTTTACCTAGAAGTAAGTCCAAACTGAATAAGGCACGTGAGCACTGTGTATTTTAGGTGGGGTGGTCTGCAAAGTTCCTTCGTCTGCCACCAAATCTCGTCGGCCAAACGTTTAAAATCCTTACGTGACTTGATTGTTTTGATACTTTTTACACTGGTGATAGATTGCACTGAGACTACGGATACATTGCGAACCTTCTCCTTCAAACACTTCACCTGTAAAGAGAAACAAAACTCAGTGATACAGTGCATATATCCTCATAAGAGAGTGTAATTTGCTGAAAATTGATTGGTACCATATAGCTTGCCAGTGCTGGCCAAGTGTTAAAACCACTTCAGGAATCTTCAGAATCTCCCGAAATCTTTGGAAATCTTCATAGAATCTCAGGAAATCTTGGATATTTCTGCAGTGGGTAAACCCTCGGGGTTAATCTCTCCAAAAGTCTCGTAGGGAATCTTAGGAAATCTTTATTGAATCTCTGGAAATTTCTGGAGTGGTTATATACCCCCTTGGTTAAAACGTAAGTACCAAACATAATATGACAAAGCTATAACATTCTTCACATTTCTTTGCTATGCATTGGTATCTACTTCAAGAAACATATGCGATGTGGGCTTGATTCCGCTGACTGGGATTAATTCTCACCGGGTAGTCTTCAGGAGGGTTTCC
This sequence comes from Mesopsocus fuscifrons, assembly GCA_950004255.1. Taxonomy (NCBI): domain Eukaryota; kingdom Metazoa; phylum Arthropoda; class Insecta; order Psocodea; family Mesopsocidae; genus Mesopsocus; species Mesopsocus fuscifrons. The sequence goes on from OX465377.1 coordinate 9,144,422, forward strand.
CGTGTTTTCAGCATACATGCGTCTAAAAACGGTCAATGCTTCATCGAACATTCCTCCTTCAATAAGGTACTTCGGACTTTCTGGGAAACTACACAGCCAAAAGCCCATGAATAGGCTTGGGAGTGAGCAAAGAGCAACGAACAAGTTCCAGGAACGGAACACAAAATAAGATGATATCACGTCTATTTCCAGGGGAATAATGACCCACGCAACACCTGCAACCAAACAGTAGATACAAATTTTAAGAGTACAAAACTAAAAATCTTACGGCGGCGTTGCTTAAGATTTATATTCCTCTTTAATTTCTAAGTTTCCTCCGAAACCGTTCAGTGAGTTTGGTTCAAACTTTATTTTTAATTTGGGAGTTTCTTACAAAGGAAGATGAGGTTGAGCAAAGCCAAAATTTACCTGGAAGAGCTATAATTCCCACCGTCCAGAATAACTCTAACCAGCACAGAATTTTCTCTCTGTACTTGGTTGGCTGGAATTCTCCAAGGTAGGGGAATAGGATGCCCATGGCTCCGGTGATACTGTAAAATATAAGGTAAATGGTTAGACGGTTGAACTACTGAACTGTATAAATGAACTGTAAGATATTGGGGCTGAAAAGTTGTGCGGAACTTCAGAGAGTAATTACAATTGACAGTTAATCTGTTCTCTCAGTGTGACTTCTCTAACGGAAATGTGAAGAAAACTCACGCGAAACCATTGCAGAATCGGAAGAACATGAAGACGTAAAAGTACTGAGACACGCTGGAGGCCAGCCCACAAATGCCGTCCATGATGAGAGTAGCCACCAACACAGTTCTTCTGCCTCGAGTGTCTGCGAGACATCCCCAGAAGTACGACCCAATAACCATCCCTGAAACAAACAAACCTCTTTTTAGTTATTTGTATTTACGATGTCAAGTGTTTTTGTCCATTTGAGCAAGTATATATCTCCCACTTACCCAGCATTGGGGCGGCAGTTAGCCAACCCTTATCCTCAGACGTCATCCGGAAGTCGCATTGTGCTGAAGGTAGAACGAAGGAGAGCAGAGTTATGCCCAGAGCCGTGTCAGCATAAATAAGCCCACACAACAGCAGGAGAGTATAGTGGAACTTGCCGAACCCTGAACAGAAAAACACATGTGAACTCACTTTATCGGTGACAGTGGCAACGGTGCATTAATAAAGATACTCCCTGCGGAGGTCATCCGTGAACCAATTTGGGCGGTCAACCTCGAATGTACCTATCCGCTATCCGCCCAAGACGAGATTTAGGTTTACAAAAAAAGAGACTTCCGCTTTGTTTTCGGTAATCCCCACCTTGCGGCCCAAAAAGGGAGGTGGCCATAGAGGTTTGACACGATAACAAGGGATCTCTGACGGAAGGCAGCGGGCAGAGGTCAGCAAGAGGCCAAATTGCCTAGGCGGATGTCTTTATGATCCTGAACCCAAGTGCCAAGTGATTTGGCACATTCGACGTCCTCTTGGATGATTGACAGGGCCGTACCATTGGCCATCCGCACTGGTCCTCCGGTGCGTGTTGCCCACGCGTCTTCATCGGCCGATATGCCATTATACCTACCGGTCGGGCCGCTGAGACCGGCTGACAGGTAGAGCGGCTCACTAATTGTCGGACATGATTCGTCGATAAACAAATAGGAAAGGGCCCGACTCTGGTTTTTTGTTTCATCCTGATTAAAAATAATTGATCGACGTGGAACTATGACGGCTCTATTACTCGCTTCCTCGTGTTCAGTCAATGATTCATTATATATACCTACTCCTTTTATTAATTTGATTACGATTAGCACAGATTCATCAGAAGCAGAAATATGAAAATACCGCTTATTGTTTGCTAAGCTTTCGGTAATCGCCGAATAAGTCGAATTCGTACTTTCTCGTATGCGAAGTGCGTATATCAGTAAATAAATTTAATACATACTTATTACTTACCTAGACTTAATATAGCTAAATAGAAATAAGCTCGATATGAGAAAGCTACGGCACACGGCCCTATGTTCTCCGTGGTATAGCTACGTGGACGTAGGTTTATAAAATTATAATGAAATCAAAAGAAAACATTTAATTTCCCATTTTGAAGGACAATGAAATAAGGGCAGCAACGATTTTCAGTTGCAGCCTCCGTGAAATACAAACGTTGTTGTGTTATAGCAGAGCTGCCAGTGATTCATTTTTTCTCTCGGAGGTTTTTAAAAACAGAGAGGAAATTTCCAGTAGCACACTTGGTGCATGAGAGATCTTTTATTTCTAGGAGAAAACACCTGATTAAAACAAACGAAAGGCTCTTTCAGGTCAGACGATGCTGATAACACCCAATCGAAAAATAAAAAGTCAATCAGGACAGCAATCTATTGTCTTCCACAAGGAAATATTAGAGAAGTTATGCA
>OX465377.1:9747017-9964799 GCA_950004255.1 Mesopsocus fuscifrons
GGGACTGTGTGACACTGATGATAGTGCATGGTTACCTGGGTAAGGTATAATCGCTGTAACGTGATTATTTAGTAACGGGTTGCTTTCTCTTGGGAAATCAAAGACAAACTCTGTACTATCCGGCCCTGAGCTTGCTGTCTTGAGGCTTTCAGTGCTGACGATAGCAATTAATTTAAATTTATCAAAGGTTTAGGTAAAACACGAAACTAGACGCCACTTTTGAATATTATTAGTGAAATCGGTACTCATTTTGAGGATTGTGGATATACAGTAATGTCACTTGTTTGTTCCTTGAATGTTTCTGTGAAAATCGTTGTATGTTTATTATTTACTTGTTTGAAATTTACTTTGCCATTTTAATGTCAATAATTAGTTTAATATGTTTTATGATAAAAATCATTGAAACGTAAGATCACAACGAAACATACTAGCTTCTGATGAAAATGTGTCACATTTTTCAGAGCAACCTATCCAACATACCTGTAAGTTACACAAGTAGCATTGCATCTCGAGCAAAGACTGTAATAATAACAAATGATAAAATCTATATTTTGGCGAGGCTATTTGAATATCGCAATATTCTTCGGTATTTTACAAGGTAAACCCCTAAGTTATTCCCTGATATATAGATCAGATATAGTGGGATGCATCCTCAGCCAGCAATTCTATTATCTTCCCCCCTTATAAAGAAGAAGTAAAATGGTGGAACACGAAAATTATTTTTATAAAATAAAAGGAAAATCATTTTAGAAAATAGGGATGAAAATGCCTGGGTTTTATAATTTAGTTACAAAAAGGCAAGTAAATTTATTTAAAAGACCCAAAAAGTACGGTTATTCTGCGTGTTGTCCAGAGGGCTGTGTTATTCTTGGGATTTTCCTCTGGGTATGTGAGAGAGACTGGGGGTAATTGGGGTAAAGGGTGGCTGCAGGGAATGCGGCCTTACTGCTATCCCTGTCATATACTTTTGCGATAGTGCGCTGTACAAAATGTTTTGAGTAGTCGCTGTTTCTACAAAAGCAAACCACACTGTTTTTAACTGAGAAATATTTGGAAGCAACTCGAAAATTCCATCTTATAAAATCTAAGAACCGACTTTTCTGAAATTTTATAGTTGGGAGTCTTTCGAACCGTTCTTTGATTTACTGAAAAATTTATTCGACTGTAAATCGAATTCTACGGGTGGAAATGTGTACGTAGTGATTTAAGATGGTCAGGTATACGATCGGAGCCGCAGAGCGGCGCCCAGGAGCAATTTTCCTCTTAAATGGCCTTCTTAAATAATGCTTTTAAACGGTTTGGGATTTCTTAAAAGCGCGATAACTGGAAGTGTATTCACTTTGTTAAAATTCTCCGGAAACATTTTTCCGCCAAGGGAAATTTTTGGATTACCTTTGGGGAAATTTTATGATGCAAACTTTGTAAAGGACTGTGCGTGATGCACCGCGTCAATTGAAGAATAACCACTCACGAGAGCGGTTGAGCGTGTCGGCTAGTTTTAAAAAAATGTGGAACACAAAATGGTAAATTGATGACTTACTGTTGACATAGCGGACCATGCTATTGTGAAACATGTCATCGTTTTATAGTGTAAAGATTAATCGCCTCCGTATAGATTTTTCTAGTTCTATACGAATATTCTTCCATGGAAATGCTGGTCGTGGAATGTAGTCTTTATTTATAAAAATTTGGAGTATTAAAGAAATTCTTAATAGATTTTCACCTGAGGTCAATAATTGAAGTTGGGAATTTAAAAAAATAAAATAGTTTTGTTTAGTAAGCTCATTATTTTCCACTACCTCGGATAACACCGACTCTTACTGCCCAAATGTTGATGATTCGTCGGTAACGTATGCCAAAACACGTTTTGTTTCATGTTGCACTATTTTTTATTCGTCCGGCCATCTATAGAAAATCGAAGGACTTCCGTCGTCCAACATTTTCACATTTAAAATGAACTAATGTTTAGCCCTCTCTGTTCAGAAACCGGAACGTGGCGCGTTGTTTCCTTTTAAATTTAAAACCCGATTTCATTTAGAATTTTCCTAATGGAAATTTTCTTTCAGTAAAAGACCCAGAACCCAGAATATTGCCTCATTTATTTGTCAGCTTGCGACGCAGATTCCCCTGTCGTTACAACTACAGTATTAGTAATACCACAGAGGAGTAATACTACTTACCTGCCATTTATTGGAAAGGCACATTTAATCTATTACAGTTTCCTCAAAAAGAAGTTCTAGTCTTTCCCGAAGATCTAGCCCAGGAATGGAGGAATGGGAGTAATCGCGATTGGTATTCTTGTATTTAACCCTAGGGAAACTCCATAGAAAGTCTGACTATTGTCCTACGCCTCGGCAGCTATCGTTGGCGATGAATCCTGCCACCCTAAAACTCCCACGCATTTCCGATACCTCTTTTCTTCTCCCTTATCCGTTTGTTTTTGAGAAATCGAAAATCCATCGTTTGTGTTCCCAGCTTTCGTACATCCCTCTTGAAAATGGAAATTTTTTAAAGAGGGTCTCTGGTGTCTACGATTTGAGTGCCAAGTCGGTGCTCATCATATGCATATATAGGTCATCATATGCATATATAGGTCATCATATGCATATATAGGTCATCATATGCATATATAGGTCATCATATGCATATATAGGTCATCATATGCATATATAGGTCATCATATGCATATATAGGTCATCATATGCATATATAGGTCATCATATGCATATATAGGTCATCATATGCATATATAGGTCATCATATGCATATATAGGTCATCATATGCATATATAGGTCATCATATTTAGACTTCGAACCTTTTAGGAGAAACCGAATCTTTAGAGGTTCCTGAAGTTGAATTATTTGAATGATTTTTTAAAGTCTTAGAAAGTTTGACGTTCTGATAGAATGAGGTGCGGTTGATAATTTGAGTCCCTCCGTCTCCGTTTAGTTGAACCACATAGGGTTGAACTTTTTCAACTGGATTTCTTTTTAGTGTCCATATCCTTAAGTAATAGGTACTAATTTCTTTTTAAATATATCTCAGGCTTGTTCACACTTTTCGTGCACGGTTCCGTAGTTAGTGTGACAAAATTTATCACTTTATTAGACAAAATTACAGTAAGTTAAACCTAGCTTCGGGTTACACTCTACTCTGTGCTGAACTCAACCTGCCCTGTCATTCTTACTATTCTATAATTTGTACCTTAAATTCGGCATCCTTGGATCGGGACCCTAAACCTGAGTTCAATAGGGTCGTCTTGAATCTGTCGACTGTCGGACAATACGAAGGGTCGGAAAGTTGCGTGGAAGGATGGGTCCCCAGCGACAGTTGGCGGGACTGTCCAGCGCTATAACTCAATTACCGTTTACACTTCGGAAGCTCCATGAATTAAAATTAATATTCCTCCAAGGTACAGATTGAGAGGTGAGCCTAACTTGCTCAAGTTTCACTCAGTTGATTTAGTTTGGGTTTAACGCCTACTGAGTTACCATCCCTTGTCAAGTTGTACCTAATTTATTGGGTGCAACTTCACAACTTCGTCACGAAGACAACTGTTCTAAAAGTTTCTTTTTGAAAACTTTTTTTCTCAGCACTTGCAGTATTTCCCGGTGGCCTGAAGGTATATAGAGTGTGTCAAAGCCAAATTAATGATATTTTTTTATCAAATTGCATACGATAGTGGGAACCGAGGGGGTAACCACTCCAGAGATTCCTTGAGATTCCACTGAGATTCCATAAAGATTTCTAAAGATTCCCAACGATATGCATAGAAAGATGAACCCCGAAGGGGTAACCACTCCAAAAAAATTCGAAGATTCCCTAAGATTTCATAAAGATTTCCAATGATTCCCAACGAGATTCCCGAGTGGTTAACCCCTCGGTAGGAACCCTATGAAGACCAAAGACTCGCTTGGTAGAAGTGCTCAGAAACACTAAAAAAAAGATGTAAAATGTGTAAACAAACTTTTATTTTTTGTACAATTGTGGAAATGCATGTATATGGCAATCGTCAAATTTCCAAATAGCATCGTTTCAGGAGTAAATAGTGCTGAAAAGTATGGCCTCTTGACTGAGGCGCTGACATGACCCCTGCCACAGCTGACCCACTGTGCAGGCTGTCAGCAGTAAATCCGACAATCTGCAGTAGAATGGCTCTCCGAGCCTTTTATGGGGAAACATAAGTGCTTGCAACTTGATATAACGCTCCGGAGGTGCTATAAAAATGATGAATCTCCGGAAATTGCTCAGGTTTCTTTAGAAACCAATTGAACCTGAAACTTTTCTTGAAATCATTCAATCTTTTCTTGCGTTTATTGGGTAAAAAGATGGTCAGCAAATTGAGGTTAACACTTTACCTTATACGCAGTGCTTGAATATAAACTTTGAAATTTTTTTTAAAAATGCGAATCATGAAAACGGATTGTTAGGCTGGATTTAGCTAATTTCGGAATGGAATTTACCCGAATTTTTTTCTATAAGTTAAACAAGGTTGCCATGCGTTGCTAAGGTAAATAAAGTCGGAATTTTGTTTCCCTAGCAACCCATGGCAACCTTGTTTAACTTAGGTACAGAAAAAAATTCGGGTAAATTCCATTCCGAAATTAGCTAAATCCAGCCTTATAGAACCTGTGGGATAAACACTAAAGTTCTAAATGACTTTTCCCCTAAGATCCTGAGTCTATACGTTGATTTCTATGTAGAACCTGAATATGACTTTTTTGACAAATCCTGAATCATAATTATAGTCTTCAAGAATACTGAGATGTAATGTGTATGGCTTTGAAGGTTGGTCTTCGTTTTGCTACCCCATTCATGTCTTTCTTGTCCAGTGCATCCCTAGACACCGATTTGAGTTTTCTTCATTATCCTTATATTTTCTTCCAAAAGCTTTGGGTTTGATGAAGATAAAGAAGCTGAAGCAGGCATTTCCAGCTCACAGGGGAGTCTTCTTACCGTTTGTCCCTCTCCCATAGCTGGATCGATCGAACGGCCGCGTTGTGGGCTCGTCCATAGGGATTAATGCTTCTCGTCATTCCATTTCGTCATTCAGCTCCAACTTCTTAGCGTAAATGCTGACACCAACTATTTTATTAATTAAAGATTAATTTATGCATTAATTATGAGACAGTTGGATGCTTAAATCGAGCCAAAGTAAATCCGTTTGTTCTGACTCAATACCTTTCCTTAATACAAGTTCATAAATAGATGGCAACTATCGAACTTATACTCCCTTGAAAGTGCTGTCATATTTTAAAAGTTTGTCGGAGTTTCGTCTCTACTGGAACTTTCAGTCTTACAAGCAGCCAAAAGGCGCCGGTTTTAAGTTGGACAAAGTCAGGAACAAATGACCGTGTAGCTATGATTGTCCACATAAAAATACCTACGGTATATTTAAAAAAAAATAGATGTTGAATTTTTTATTGAAAAAATGGACCCTAAAACTAGTACTATAGTTCTATAAGATGATTTTGAAACCTTTTTTCGTTTAGTTCCTCAGATTTAGAGAAACTTATAAAGTATCCGTGTCCACACCACTATTTTATTCTATTTTTTCTCTTACGGAGTTTCTGTAGACTCGAACAATTATGAAATTATACTCCAAGTTGAATATCCCCTTACATTGATGACCTAGAATTTGAAACGGAAAATGTTTCGTGACTTTAAGGCTCCGTCGAGGACTGTGTTTGCGGCAATTACTTAGAAGAGTACAGAAAGAGAGTCCATAGAGTTCCCCCGTTTTTTTCAAGAAAAACGAAAAGAAATACCATTCGAGAATTTCTCCTTTTTTACTTTTTTGAACTCTTTTCCATGTAGGGTTTTCAAAGACCAACAGAGGTCTATCCTTATGCCACAACGTCTCCAGAGGATTCTCAAGACCTTTCAAACAAATTGAAGAACCGGATTTTTGTGTGGATTACTAACTTTGACTGACCTATACATACACACGAAATGTGTAGAGCTTACTTTTCGCTCTTCATCCTGCAGTAGATAATTATTGAGAACCTGACTGCAATACATTTTCGGAAGTAGGTAGGCCTGCTATTATTCTGACTAGGATTACTTTGCCTTGGCTTATAAATGCTTAACCATCTGAAAAACGTTTAAGTGGGCTCTGGTTACGAACCTTTAAGTGGGCTCTGGTTACGAACCTTTAAGTGGGCTCGAGTGTCTCGGAGCCACCCTCACCTGTTGTTCCTCTCGCTTTCAAAGCAATTAGATTTCAAAGAACTGAGAAAGACAGTACCTAAGCCCCCGATTACACCTTACAATTTCCAATCCAAATAGGATCATAAAAAAATATGATCAAGAAAAATTGTAAGGTGTAAAGTGAATTGAGTCAATTATGATACAATTTGTATCGGCCGGTACAAATTGTATCATAACTGCTGCGACTACCTTCCTCTAGGCTGCGATGTGTTTGTTGCTGTGGGTTAGTCCGTTAAAAATGGCGGCTGAGGTAAGTGGAATGGAAATGACCCGTATTTTAATAGAAAATGTGGAGGAGTCCGAATTTCTTATAACGATGAATTGAAAGAATATAGCAGAAATTATTTAACCTAAAACGGTTCAAAAAAGGACCCTAAAAATCTTCAAAATTCTATTTTTTTTACCATGTCAAGTTGGCGTCACTGATAAACATGATCCTATTTTTATTGTAAAGTGTATTACAGTTTTTCTAAAATTTTTATGATGCTAAAAAAATAGGATCATATAAAAATAGGATCATATATTTATTGTAAGGTGTAATCGGACCCTAACAGAGATATTTTTTTAAAATTTACGTTTGCTTTGATAGTTCGAGAATAAAGAAAGACCGAGTGGTTGCCGAGGCTAAGTGACGCTCGAACCCTAAACTCTCATCTTTTTGCTTCCGGTTGAATTAACTAAGTGCTCCTCGTGAGGGCATTGAAGCTGCTGACTCCTACAGTCTAAAGTTTTCTATAGCGCTGATGTACGGGGGTCGCCGAGAGAAACTAGAACTTGCTTTCATTCTATACGACCAACCGTTATCCCATTTTAATGAGTCTTTGCTATTGCTGACAGCTTTGCCATTTTTGGTTTCGGCCTGACCACAGCTGCTCTTGATGTACGAGCATTGTGAGTTCGTGGTTACCCGGTTCTTGACTTCCCCACCAGAGTCATTAAACTGGACACAGGACAGTGAAGGTCACAAATTTAAATTTTAGAGACTGCATGATAATAGCAGTTGTTGCATGGATATCCTATACCTGCTGTTCCAAATTTTAGCCACTGACAGTCCGCTGAAAGAACAAAAACCAGTACTGTGGCAAGCAGATGCCTTAGTCCTAAGGCTTTTGAGGAGGAAAAAGTGATAGATTTATTGGGGGTTGCGGGCTGTGGCCTCTCAACGAAGCAGATGGTGAACTTTACAAACGATAATTTTACGCCTATTTGACGAAATTGCATTAACAGTTTAGTATGAAACTCTCCCGACGCTCATTTACATACATTCGGACTTATAGATATGTACCTACATTCATTCTATAAAAACGACCTTTTTTGTCTGGGTTATCATTCTTTGTACAAAATTTTGCCCTGAAAATTAAAAAATCGATTTCTGATGGTAACGATATCGAGAGTCTAAGATGTTTTGGCGGAAAAATAATTTTGATTCATGTCATTTTCACAACAGAGTTTGTACGTAGGATGTGGAAAAGAGGAACGAAGTAAGAATTTCTTCCCACCTGTCGGAATCGGAAGAGTTAGATATAATTTATCCTGCAGGGGTGTTGGTAACTACAAACGCCCGAATGTCTAATCATCTTCTATGAATAATTGAACAGTTCTCTCCCTCTGGCTACCGGAAAACCACAGATGGAAATGGAATTAACCGAAGCTAACTTCCGATCGTTGATTTTTAATCAGCCTTATCCTATATTCAATTGATCTAATTCTGGCGATAAATTGGGAATCCCATGGGGAGTTTGGTAAACTGGGGTCGTGGGTCAACAGTTAACAATATATCTTGACTGCATTGTCCCCTGTAGGTGCCATTGTTTTCAGTTCACGTTCAAATGTCCCTGCGATGCAAACCAATGCGGTTTATAGGAAACCCTATAATCCTTCAGCTTCAGTTTTGCAATGCATCCTCCCGTTTCATATAAGCATAGATTTACGATTATGTTTAGAAAAATACCAGTTACTTATTTAAATTTCAGTTTGAGAGTGGATCTCCCTGAAATTGCTTTCTAGAATGAATGTGTTCGTTGCTGCCTCGAGTGATTCACGGAATAAATAAATAAGTTTTTGTTGATGTACAAACAAAAATGTCATTTACCGGTATCAGAATCACATGACTGCTTGACTGCTAACCTACGTTTCTTTGTTAGTAAGCTATCAGTACCTATACTTATAAATCTGTTAACACCTGACAGAATTATTTATTGCATGGTTTATTCTAAATTACCATATATATAAACTGCTGATACGTGAGGTGGTCCATGGCGATTTCATACGGTTGATAAGTAAATTTTGTCTAAACTTGAGGTTGGGTTCACCTTGGGATCAGAGAATGGCACAAATTCTGCTGATTATTTGGGTGAGAGATACCTGTTTCCTATATAAGAATAATAAAGAGCTGACGAGTGTTGGGATTTATCATTTTACCCTGCCCGAGGGGGTAAACCACTCCAGAGATTCCTTGAGAATCCATAAAGATTTCCAAAGATTCCCAACGATATTCAAAGAATGATGAACCCCGAAGGGTTCCAAAAAATTCCAAGATTCCCTGAGATTTCATAAAGATTTCCAATGATTCCCAACGAGTGGTTAACCCCTCGACCCTGCCCTAACACTGCATATCAGGAGCGAAATCATTTTTTATAATTTAAAAAAATATAATATTATTCTTACAATGGATTGGTTCTCCTGTATCTGACATCTGGTTGATGGTCTGAAAAGAACAGGTGGCGAATCAATTATAGCCCTGAAGTTGGGGGGTCCAGGCCAAGGTAGCAAAGGAGCAAATGTTGCGAACACTTGTGACCTCTCAGCGATTCCAAACTCAAAGCACGTTTTTTTCTCTGCGGAGAGAAAAGGAATTTCGTCATACAATACCATTTCAGTATTCGACTTCAAATTGGCGGATACAGCCCCTTTTTCCTTTCTTGTTCCCAGTGCTTTTCACGTGGTAAGACTGCTTCACTGCTTTCCCAATGGAATGTTTTGTTCGTGAATTGATTACAAGTCACACTTTTCAATCAATACTCGAGACATGATGGAAAAAATCATTGCGTTGTTGTTGTGGAGTAAAATCTGTAACATACGGACTAACAGACTAATAGCAAATTCCTCCGAAATACCTTCAGTTTAATTTTAGGCATGTTAGACAGGTGCATGCCGAATTTCGTCAACGTGATTGCCGCAGGTATAGGGTTCATACCGAGGGGGTAACCCCTCGAGAGATTCCTTGTGATTCCATAAAGATTTCCAAAGATTCCCAACGATATTCATAGAAAGATGAACCCCGAAGTGGTAATCACTCCAAAAAATTCCAAGATTCCCTGAGGTTTCATTAAGATTTCCAATTATTCCCAACGAGATTCCAAACGAGTGGTTAACCCATCGGTTTAAAGTTTAAATGGATTGACAGTCGAATTGGTAGACTTTTTCCAGAAACGACTGCTTTCGACTTAGGATCTCGATCTTTAAATTTTGTATGAAAACAACACTGTCTCGCTATAAAATAAAAAATGAATGTAACGGTTTTTACCAGACAGGTCTCGTATCGTACCTAGTAGATAACTTTATCCACATTGTAGGTTACTCCCCGTTAAGGGAACAGTTACCAGACAGGTCTCGTATCGTACATAGCAGATAACTTTATCCACATCGTAGGTTACTCCCTATTAAGGAAACAGTTCACGTATATGAGAGAAATGGAGGACGATTACGTGAACGTGTTAAAAGACAAATATAGTGAGATGCAGGACTAGTGGAACTGTACAGTGGGGCTGGGCTTAGGATCTCAATGAATGCCAAAAAGGGTAAAGTTTGAGCTCCGAGAAAATTGCTAGAAAAACAAATTACCCCTGAAAAGCCTGACAGAGGCAGTATCCAGACTCTAACTCGCAAGTCGTAATACCTCCCCAGTCCTCAGTCTCAGCCCTTCCTCAAACATCACTTTTAGGGATGTTTTTAATGTCAGTTGTCGTTGTATATGTTTGGGGGCAATCCTTTGTGACTGTCGCCTTCTATTCGGTTGTGTTTGATTTGGATTTTTTCGTTCTGTTTCAAGTTTCAATAATATGAGACCGTTTCGTCAAAATTACAAAACATGGAATTTCTTGAATTTTTTTAGGTCTAAGTACGTATCTCTACGGGAGAAAGAGAAAGAGAGCTGGCGCAGTGGGCGCCACTGAGCTGTGTAGCAAGAAGGTCTAGGTTCTCTTCTCATCTCGTAGAACCTTTTATTTCTTGGTGAATCAGACTTATATCTCTTCCCACTTTCCTAATAATAAATTTAGTTGGAAGAATAGCGTCATTTACCGAAAAAAAAGTCTCTAAAAGAAACATATTACAGTTAGTAAACGGATAAAATGAATGGACATGATGAAAATGGAGTAAAACTGCTGAAAGGAAGCGTTATGACAGAGGAAACTGAACACTCTATTAATAAGTTAACCAGCGGTGACAGTGGCTATTTGCGGGCATGTAGGTATATGTTTTTTTCCTCACGTGAGTTGCTTACTGCCTTTAGAAGGCATTGGCGTTGCTGGCTTCAAAAGCGGACGCACTGACTCGGTTAAATTGCGCTTTGTTTCCTGTGCAGTAGGTTTTCCTTCCACCCCATTGCCCATTGGCTTCGGCGAGTTATTTATGTTTTGTGACGCTGAACAACATGTTATGTGACGCTGAACGCCTGTTATAGGCTCTGGCGCTGACCTTAGTGGTCCTGATTACAGCCTAGTGAAACAGCGACACAACTCTTCTTTGAAGAGGGTGTTTTAATAATACGTTTTGAGCTAGTATAATGTTCATTACTTATACTGAAATCTCGCATACCAGTAGGTACTACTTACTAACTACTTAATAATATAGCTGAGGGCTGGGGGGACAAGCCCAGCAACTAGACCGTTTTCAAGAACTATCCATTGTGCTCAGCTGGTAGCACTATCAAATACCAGCTCCCCAGCTATCGAGTAAACGATGGGGACCTACAGTTTTAGATGGGTTCCGAACCACCACAGCCTCGATATTACATTTCACTTGACATGCTAAACATATCAGAGGTGAATGCCGAGAGAAAAACTTTTTGGTAGGATCGGGATCGAACCGGACCCGGCTCTCGCTGCTCCTCAAAAGTCGACCATAGTCCACTCGGCTATCGAGGCCGTTCTACTAACCACTACTTGGTTGTCCCATAAAGAAATCACTCTCTCCATGTTTCTTACGCTCTGCTGGTGCAGTCAAAAAGTTAATGCCCGCGACTACTCCCTTTCAGTCCCAAGAGTGTTGTTAAAACTCACCGTACCAACGATAAAAACGTTCTGTCGGGAAGATAAAAGATCCCGATGCCTTTTCCTTAAAGCCCTCTAACCAAATTTATCACCGAAACCGAAAACTGTTGAATAGAAAATAAAAAAGGTGCAAGCGAAGACTAAATTTAGAAATGGAAAAATATGTTCGTGTGTTGCTTCGCCGTTTATTAATTTTTAAGTTCCGTTCATAAAACGGTTAACCCTGGCTTTCGGGCTATGAAGGTATTTTGCGTGTTTACCGCTCCGTTTGGCGGTTAGGGTATCGTATAGTTTATTTACTTAGTAGTAGTCGGTTTTTAACTTGAACTAATTTGAATTTAACCGGGTTTAACTGCTAACTGATTATGGTAGGACCTACCCTTAGTATACTCCTTTATATTGAAGCGATTTTTGGAATCAGTAGAAAGATGAAATAAATCGACGAAGTTAGTCAAGCGACTGTTATTTTTTCCGCAGATTAAAATAATTAGCTCGGAAGCCGGGAACCAAAGCAACGTCAGTGGAAGACAGGAGCACCAGCATGTGTCGGTCGGTACATACATGCGGGATCTCAACATACTTATATAAATCCTAGCAAGTCGAAAAGGCAATCAGCGAATTCACATCACATGAATGCATTCCGTTTGTCTTTTTGCTAATTCACCTCCACTTGCCGCCACTTTAATTAACCTTTAATCAACGGTTGAATAAACACGGGTTGCTTTGATTAGCGGGGTGTTTCTCCCATTTAACGCAACATCGCGTTGCTCAAAGGGCATATTTGGCGCGGCGTTAGTAGCCTAAGAGCCAATCCTGCGTAACTCATTTCTAAGTACAGAGCTAAGCTGAGTATTTCAATCATTTTAAATATTTTTGAATCCCACCGACAACCGTATCGTAAGATTGCAAAACTTTGTCGCAGAAGTATTAATTATTCAAATGGTTTGATGATTAGTTATTTGCATTTCTCTGCTGCTATTTTTCCGCTGATTCTGATTGCATTCCTGGGAGTTCCTGACATTGTAGTCATAACGCTTTTGCTTTGATTTTTTGTTTTTGTTGCTTGAAAATAGCTTAAATAAAGTGTGTACTATCTCCTCAGGTGAGAGTTGAACTGATGCTCCTTAACTGGAAGCTTTCCAGTATTTTTATAAATTTGTCTGGAATGTTCCCTGAAGAAAAACGCAAAGGGATTTGTTTTTGTGGGGGTTTCCCTGTGGGGTTTCCTGTCTCCGTAAAGTGCGGTGACTGGGAGCGTACAATACATCTTAGAGCGAGCATTCGAGCAGCGCCATGGCCCGTTCCACCGGTGCACCTGTATCCCACAAGAAAACGCCCTACCTTGGGATCCCTGCTAGGTGCAGTGCTCCCGAGGGGTTACCCACTCGTTGGGAATCTCGTTGGGAATCATTGGAAATCTTTATGAAATCTTAAGGAATCTTGGAACTTTTTGGAGTGGTTACCCCTTCGGGGTTCATCTTTCTATGAATATCGTTGGGAATCTTTGGAAATCTTTATGGAATCTCAGGGAATTTCAAGGAATCTCTGGAGTGGTTACCCCCTCGAGTGCTCCGCAGTATTTGTTAAGTAAAACATCTAATTTTTTCTAAAAATAACATTATGTTATTTTAAAAAAATAATATTATGTTATTTAAAAAAAATAATATTATGTTATTTCTTGCTTAGCCAAGGTAAGATAATCCAATTAAAGACCTCTCTACCATGATATTTTGAATTCAGTGCCACTTGGCACTCATAAAATCGGGCGTGAAAGTTCCCGAGAGCTACTCTCTGCACCTCCTCGCCCATTTACCGAGAGCTACTCTCTGCACCTCCTCGCCCTGTTACCGAGAGCTACTCTCTGCACCTCCTCGCCCTGTCACCGAGAGCTACTCTCTGCACCTCCTCGCCCTGTTACCGAGAGCTACTCTCTGCACCTCCTCGCCCTGTTACCGAGAGCTACTCTCTGCACCTCCTCGCCCTGTCACCGAGAGCTACTCTCTGCACCCCCTCGCCCTGTTACCGAGAGCTACTCTCTGCACCTCCTCGCCCTGTTACCGAGAGCTACTCTCTGCACCTCCTCGCCCTGTCACCGAGAGCTACTCTCTGCACCTCCTCGCCCTGTCACCGAGAGCTACTCTCTGAACCTCCTCGCCCTGTCACCGAGAGCTACTCTCTGCACCTCCTCGCCCTGTTACCGAGAGCTACTCTCTGCACCTCCTCGCCCTGTCACCGAGAGCTACTCTCTGCACCTCCTCGCCCTGTCACAATAAAAATAAATTGTTTTGTAATTAATATTTTTTATTCTTCACATGTCCTTCAGACGTGGAAAAATTATTTATATATAGAAGGAAAGCAAACTGAGAAAATATGATATTTCTCCAATTTAGGCTACTCAAAGTGAGACCGAATTTTCTCATCCTTTCTATCGATCCTTAGCTGAATTCTACGGAGTAAATTTTTTATTTTTGCTGGGGTAGTGAGAGGAACAGCAAAACATTAGTTTTCCCATCTTTTTGACTTTCTCACCCCCTGAAGAATGAGTTTTTGCTCTTTCAAAACCAAGTTTTTCTTTGAAGCTTTGAGGTTGGCTCATGTTTCAACTAGAAGTGACATGAATACCTGAACCCTGAACCTTATTTTCTCACGAACAGACTTTGTTCAGTCTCTAAATACATCCCTTCTGCATTGGTAGCTTAAGGCTCTGCTTCAGGTCATGATGCAAATATCTGCTGCTTGTACGGTTCACATTGCGAACAGCTAATTATTTTTAACTTTTTCTTTAGCTGGAGAAACTCTGAATTTAGTAGTGTTCTCAATATCCTGGTAGCTTTTTCGAATTCAATAGTCTTGCAAGCATTAGCAACCTTATTTTTTTGGGGGAAGAGGTGGGGGGGGGGGGGGGGGATAGCGGAAAATTGGGGACTCTGTCTTGATCTGCCCTTGAGCATTACTATAGAAGGCTATTTCTGTTCGAAACTCATTCCTTTCTCCAATGCCAATCGTATGGATGGCAGGAACGGGTCATCAGCTGAAGTATAGTCTTAACTCTCCAGAACCTAAGCACCTTTCATAGGCAGAGTGACAACAAACGGATGAAAGGGATTACAGGGTGGGCAATGGCCAGGCCGCCGCCGCGTCGTTACTCATTGCTTAATCCTCTTCAGTGATCATTGAGGTGGATTGCTGTCTGGGTTAAATCCTGGATAAACACACTGAAAATCTATAGGATAGTCCAATGATAATTTATCATAACTAAACCAGCATTTACAAACACCACATGGATGATGAGTGCTTTAAAAATGAGAATATAGAGGCAGAACTGGTGTGGTTCATAACCTGCCTAAAGATGCTACTGGTAGGCTGGCATAATTTTTATTAGTAATCGAGAAGTAAAGTCCAGTCAGTTTTTGCTGAAACTTATTAACTTCATCCAAGTCGGTTGAAAAACTCTGTAGGTGTAGGATATTTTGAAATGAGCCTATGTATAGGTACTTGCACAGACGGAAGGCTTTTTCCAGAAACTTCAGGACGCATTTAATTTTAACATGATTGCACTACTCGTAGTATAGACTAAGACTTGTGCAGACAGAGCAGTGAGCAATGAGACTGTGGAAGATAAAAGGAAAAAGTGTTTAAAAGTGGGTCAGCATTTGTATCATGTTATTTAGGTACAATAGAAGAGATATACCCTTTAGTCCATGTTGAAGGAATAAGGATAGAATAGGAGACAGACAGCAATGACAGCATGGATATGCACACTGAGTGTATCTCGTATGTGCACACTGAATGGAGTGTCAATCTCTCCGTAATATCCCCAGCACCCAGCACGCGTTTTCCCTAACAATCACGTTGGGCGCTTTATCTCTTCGAGAGCATGCTTGAATAGCTACATACTCGTAGATGTAAAGGTAGATCATTCTACGCCAATATCGTTCTCTACCAATATCAAAGAAAATTGAAAACGTCATTGGTGTGGAACGAAAAACTTGGCGTCACTTATATGAGAATACTCCAGAGACAAAATACTACGAGTACAACTATTTATGACAAATGCACGGTGGTGACCTGATATCTGGGATAATTATTTTTTTATCGTCGATTAAACGTTCATTAGAAGTAAATATTTTAATTTCTCTTTCTGTTTAAAATACCTAACATAATTCAATTCTTCTTTCGGCTCGACGTGATTTCGCGGGTACAAAGAGTCGTCCAGACAATTGCCCATGAATAATGTGATTCCAATGGTTATACCTTCCGGGTAGTCCCCCCAATTAAGCATAGCCAGCCTCTCACTCTGTCGCATTCAGAACCAATCCCCATTCTGAGAATTCCACCCTTTGGTTTTGACGAATCGCTTGATCGTTAACAACAGCTTCATAATGAAGGCGTTGAGTCTAATAAAAAAATATTCCTTATATTCCACGAAAACAAATTTTTACAATATCTACCGAAGTTTTCCATTCTTTAAGAACTTTTTAGGGCCTTTGTATTTTTCCCCTTAAAAAGAGTGGATGAAAAGGAGTGGGTAAGGGGCCATCTCCAAACATGTTGTGATGAAACTGTCGCTGAAAAACTAGACTCATATTTCTAAACGTCGTTCCAGTCATATGGCTTTCGACTTTCGCCAACTTTCCGAAGCAAATATCAAAGCAAAAACGGTGAAGGAGGATTGGGAAAAACGTGGAAGTTTTTTACGCTACAACTTCGTTCTTATATTGAGGATAAAATGTCTCAGCCTGTATTTGAAAAAAACACTTTGAAAGTTGTCATTACCTCTTGGCACTGCGAGGGGCTTCAAGAATTTAGTATTTATATTATTCAGGTACAGGCATTGTCTCATTATTTTTCAGTAGATTAGGAAATAACTATTTTTTATTTTTCTCTTCTAATGGAGAATTTAGTTTAGAGAACTTGAAATAGATTGTTCAAACACTGGCCAAGGAATTTCTGATACCGGGAAATTTAGCACCCACGTTTAACCTGTAAGCAACCAGTTCGGTTGCTCAGCCTTTCGTCTTTTTACCGGAAAATTGTAGCCGGAAACATAATAAAGGGTTCGACAATGGTCGCACTTGACTTTCTCGCAATTTTTATCGAAAATTTGATTTTTTTTTAACGTAAATAATTGTCAGAATTTTAACTTTTGCTATAAAGTATTTTGCCTCACAATGGGCGATACTTTTAGGCATCTGCATACCGAATTTCAAATTTATCCGTCCAACAGTGAAGTGTCGTTCGACGCGCAAAGTATATGTTTTCTATTTTGCATGTCACCGTCTTAAATTTCAAGGAAATGAAAATCTATTGAAAATGCCATTGAAGCATCTATCTGAGACCACTTTCACCAATTTTCAAGAAAATCCGTCGATTAGTGTTGTTGCAAATGTGACCTAACCAATCAAAAACGTGATTTCCATTTTCGGAAAATTTTTCCTACGGTAATGCCAATGTTGGCCCAAATTTTTAGCCCATCTCAAAAAGAATAAAAATGATCCTGTAGAATCTATTTGGGAACACTATTGCGAAATTACAAGGATCTAACTTAATAACTGTAGTGCCAAATCCGTCTTGACCAATCAAAAACGAGATTCTAGTTTTTTTTCCTATTTTTGACTTTATTTTGCCGATATAGGCCGCAATTTTGGAATGATTGAATATTTCTTCGACAAATCTTTAAGTCATGTTATTAAGCACAAGTGTATGGATTTTTGTGAAATTCCGGCTAATACTGTTCATGGGGCCAAGATTTTCACGTATGGGCCAATTTTGGCCCAAATTTTAGGCCCATCTCCAAAACAATAAAAATGATCCTGGAGCATCTATCTGGGAACACGACTGCAAAATTTGTAGGTTCTAACTTTATTACCGTACCGTGAAATGCGTCTTGAGTAGACAAAAACACGATTTTGAATTTTTTTTGACACTTTTTTGACAATAGTGGGCGCAATTTTTGAGTAATCAAAATTATATTAAAAATGTATCTCGGAACTGATTTTAGACATCTATATTCCAAATTTGAGCCAAATCGGTTGACTGGTGTGACCTCTAGCCGCGCTACAGACAAACGGACGGACGGACGGACGGACGTACGTCGGACGGACATGAGCTAAAAACCACTTTTTTGGTATCTAGGACCTCTGAAACGCCTTTTGCAATAAAAATCTCAAAATCGAAATTTTGCACGATAACAACTTTCTCAGCCCATGTATTACATACGGGCGAGAAAGTAAAAATGGCGCTCAAATTCTCAAATTCTTTATAAATTAAATGATCCATTCCATCCACGAAAACCATGTCACAGCTCACAACGTTTTCAAATTTAGATGTGACGTGCTTTTGGACTGGAGCTGCAGATTTAGTGGGTCCTTGGGGACCAGCCCTGACCAATTCTCTTTCCCATCACTTAATCAAACATGACCTACATCTCTTTGTTTAATTTGAAAACGAGCTTTCCATGTTTTGATGAGTTCACGCAATCTTCTTTATTACGTTTTGTTGACTTTTTTCCCTTTTAATAACCCCGTGACACAGGTAAGTAGACAACATCAAAGATATTGGAATTGTTTTTCTAAACAATCAGCCCAGTCAATTTTAATCAAGTTTATTTAATAATATTATTGTTATATATCTAATTAGTGTAATAATTAGTTAGATACTTATTTATAACTTGCCTGGCACGTAATGAGAAATTCTTTTAAACAATAAAATGTGTTTTTAAATACAAAAGCAAACTTTTAGTAATTGTTTAAATATTTTAACACTTTCTCCGCATTTGGGATTGGAAATGTTACATGGACGAACGAACACCTTCTTAAAATAACAACTTCCTAACTGATTTTTTAAAAACTTAGACTGCGTCCCACCATACACAGTAAAGGGAAAATCGCCGATTTTGTTCCATGTTTACCGTCTTTAACTCCCAAGAAAACGGACAGTTTTCTGTTAACTGGGCATGGTGGGACGCAGCTTAAGAAGAACTGCCGTCAGTTATCTAATTTAAAAGTGGGTGAAAAAGTATTTCATCAGACCTGCGAAAATCGTGATTATGTTTTCTGGAAGTGGGTGTGCACGTATATCATTACGCCTGCGAAAACCATGATTATGTAAATTGAAAGTGGGTGTACACTCATTTTTTACGCCTGCGAGATCGTGATTATGTAATTTCAAAGTGGGTATACACTAATTTCTGGACTGAGAAATGTGAAATTATTTTCGATATCGCAGTGACAGTCAGTTGATTGCACCCGACATTTAAGAGCTTTTTTAAAGGAGACCGGCCATCTAGCCGCGCCGCGCCGCCGTTTTCAATATCATGGGGTAGAGAGCTCGGGCGACTGCGGCGGTGCTTGTGCACTGCTCGATATCATTTTCCATTTACCTATCGTCCGAGGGGGTAACCACTCCAGAGATTCCTTGAGATTCCACTGAGATTCCATAAAGATTTTCAAAGATTACCAACGAGATTCCCAACGAGTGGTTAACTCCTCGCTATCGTCCTTATTCCCCAAGCCAGATTGTTGGGAATTTGTTCGGATGCTAGTTGGTTGAAGAGTATTATTATTCATCCATAATACCCATTTTGGCATAATATCCACAACGTTTGAGTGTTTGAGTTGAGTTCGGTTACTACAGTTTTTATTAAAAATATATTGAAAACTTAATAGTGAAATGAAAATCACTCTCCAAATCCTAAAACTCATACGAAGAAGATTAAAATTTGTAAAGTAAGCCTTCGAAGAAACTCAATTTTCTGAGAAGTTTTCAAGTTTGTAATATTTCTTTCCAGGAAGCCCGCACTGGGTCTGTAGTTAAGAGTCTGGTTGAAAGTTGTGGAGTTTAAGCGGCAGGCAGAGGCCATGAAAGCGCATTTCAGGTACGGGGTGGGGAAGGAGGGAGAAGGGAGTCTTGGTCGTTTTTGCAACTGCTAACTTCGCCGCTCACTCATCTTGTAAATGCTGCCGTCTCAGTTGCCGTGCTTTACGCGAGCCTCCCAATTTTTATCTCAAGCACGCGTATTAAGTATATGAGCTTTGTTTTCCATCCTTTCTTTTTGAGATTCAAAACTTTTTACTATTATTTGTGAAAGAAAGATTTAGGTACGGTCGGTGCAACCAAAAATAATCGTCTCTACTATCAAGAAACTAGACCAAGGTAGAAGCACAATACGCGTCAATAAGCTATTAATTTCTGACAGAAAACTTTGATATAGTTCTGGCTTGACAGCCGAAATAACCAATCTGAGCAGATTGTGCTGAAAACTAAACTGTCATTTTCTCATTCTGTCAAGGAACAAACGGGCAAAAAAATGACATCTGCGCCTGAAGTAAGCTGACGTCTGCAATGCTTCTATAAAAATACTACCAGATCCTTTTTTTGTCCGAAAAATCTGTGAAGGTTTCTAGTTTTCCTTCCTTTCAAAACTGACGCATAAATTGGGTTATCAACGGTGGTGCAATGACGTGATGACGTGATGCTTTGCAGCTAGCAAGACTTATTGACGATGCAACGGTTAATATCAGTTTGGACAGTCTTGTAGCAAATTATTCGGGCAATAATGGTGATACTTTTTGATTTATTAGGTCTAGAATGAATCTTTTTGATTATTTTCCTGTTTTCTTTGCACTGCGTCTACCTGGTTATACCATGTGTCCAGAATTTTGTTTTGTGAAAAAAGTTTCAATCTCCTTCTCTGAACTACCCTCCCCCTAAACGTGAAAATAAAAATAGGCTATAGTATGTATAGACAGTAGAATACTTTTCTTCCTCAAACAAGGAAGAATTGAAAAGAAAGAGTGCTTTATGTGAGCGCTCTAATTCCGAACCTCTATTTCCAGTCGCTAACAGCCCTTGAAATAGATTTTGTGAAACTTGACAGAGTAGTACGACTTGGAATATTACTTCCCTCCTTTTTATCATCCTGAGACCCTAAGCTCTTGAGAATGTAACGAAGTTTCTGAAAGTTTTATGAAATCCGGAGCGTTAGGTAGAGAAGTTGACAGATCCAATTGCATTTTATGGTACCTCCTATGTTGTATTGACACAGTTGAGAATTACATACGCTTCTGAGAAAACTCTAATCCAGAGTGAAAGTACTCTAAGAATTTGTTGCTTGATCTCAAAATATCAGGGACTTTAATCTGTCGAAGATGTAGAAATGGAATGGGGGGGGGGGGGGGGGGGTGAATTATTGTTTTGATATATTGAGAGTAACGCTCGCTTTCAGATCAATACTTTCTGGAGTCACCAACAGCAATAACTCGTTCTTTTCGTAACCTTCGACTCTTTCCAATACTTCAAACCCGTATCTGCATTTTAAAAAACATCTGATTTATTTTATTTTACAAATTGGCTGAATTACTTACTCAACAAATTTAAATTTTTAACTTATTCAGTGTTCAACATAATGTATCTCTGCGCGGAAGCTCTTGCTGGAAAAGTCCGCCTACTATCCGCGCTGATATTCTCTACTACCAACCTTTCCAACTATGCTCTTTAACTATCACCATGATGTTTATTTAGGTATTCCGAGACTGCTTCTTTTTCTGCACAGTTCACAAGTTAAATTGAAATTTGAGCAACATGAGGTTACCTGGAAGGTTGAAGCGCCCTTGCGCCTGCCTTTTTGCATTATTCATGTAGATCCCCCTTTTCTCAGCCTACTTGTCATGCTGACCCCGTACCAATACATTCACTCCCCCACCCCTGCATTCTTTTAATTATTTCCCATATCTTTGCCGTAACAATGCCAAATAAACCGCCCCGCGCGAAATGTTGAATGCGGGCAGAATTTTGATTACTTCCACAACAGGCAGCTGCTTTTTCTCTTTTTTCAAAAGTTAAAAACGTATTTTGTGATTTTTTAGTTTTTTACTCTCCTGTGTAAAAAAAAAATTGGTTTTGGCTTCTGATTGCATTGAATACAGAACAACCCAGAAAGGCTCAGAGGTAATAGAGTTCCGATCCAAAAAAAAATAATAATAATAATATTAGTGACTGGTTCAATTCAGAGGTGTTCTCAGTCATAACTAAAGTAACTTGAAGTCACAGATAAGAAAATGACGTTCAGGAATGAAAAGTAAAGCAAATACAAAGGACAGTTAAATAATGAATATGCAGGAATGGGAGGCCCCACCTGTCAGCCCCAAACCTCCATTAAGCACTCATTTATCTGAAGAGGGTTGCGGCTCAGATTCTTCTAATTACATTTATATTTAGGGGTTTCATTCTAGTTCTCTGCTCCAACATTAAGAGAAAGCACCTTATGGAGCTAATTCACAACGCACATTCCCTGAAAACTCCGAAAAAGTAGGTTTTTATCTCAAAAAGGCGCCTCAATAGCTACCTATACTTTGAGATCAAACTTTTATTAATTAAAAATGAATCCCTATGCAATACTGAAGGAATGGTTCCGGTGAAGGGTGAAGTATTGAGCGAGAGTGAGGGAGTGAGGGCGTGAGGGTCCGGTGACACGGAGGAAGGTCGAAGTATCGGAAAAGGCGCAGCCACCATTGCTATTCCACGGGGATGTTTTGATGGAAGGCTGAGGTATACCTTGGATTTTGGTTTTCAGTTTTTGCAATATCCTAAGAAACATGAGTTTGTCATATTAAATTTGCATACGTCACTCGCATGTGATGGCTTTTACGCTCAGGAACGTGACTTTCCCGCGTTCTGTCATACGTCTAATTGCTTTTGGATCTTGTGCTCACCCCCAAGAATATTACTTATGAAACTTGGAATATTCATTCAAGATGGGCATTATTTCATCTATTTCAAGGAGAGAAGATCTATTTTAGGTCAGTTGGGATCCGTACCGAGAAATAGGAAAATACAGAAAATTGTGTTGGAGATCTAACTTGAATGAGTAAAAGTCGGTTAATACCAACCTCTGTAGGTATTTACCTCCTTTTTACTTTCTCGCCCGATTGTAATACATGGGCTGAGAAAGCTATGTCATCGTGCCAAATTTCTATTATAAGATTTTGGGTCTCCCGTGATCCTGGAGGTCCCCCGAGTCCAACAAAGTGGTTTTAAAAAATGTCCGTCCATCCGTGATACGGTAACGATTAATAACATGCTGGCAGTGCATTAATTAATTAATAATTTTAATTAATTAATTTATATTTTAATTTTGTGTGTGTTCTGGTTCGCAAGATTTACCTTAAAAAAAAAAAAAACGTCGATTAAAAAAGGGTTGGGTACCACTGGTTTACATAAAGGATGAAATAATAAGATTCATAATAGAACTGCGCGCGGCGAAAGCGCGCGAACCTTCCCCGGGCCGCGCAGTGTCGGGCGATCGATAACGATACTCCCCTCAGTCAGTCGCGCTCGCGCTCAGGGTGTGGACGTTCTTTGCAATCCGTGCGTTTTCGTGCTGTATGTGTGTGCTACTCATGCTTTCTTTCCTTCCCCTTCATCAATAAGGTATTTTATACCATTATTTATATTTTACTGTGTCGTTCTTTTAAATAGGAATATTTTTGGGATCACGATGGTGTGTTTGGCCTAATTTTCTGACCAACCTACTATATTAAAATAGTAGCCTTTCGTGACTACCTATTCTTAGAATCCTGGGCTGGTAGGTTACCTTGCGAGGGGGGTTGACCAACATCCAAATTGCGAGAAAGTCAAGTGCGACCCTTGCCGGACCATTTATTCATTTCTACTTTTTCTTAGAAAGCAACTACCTTTTTTATGGTTTGAACGCCTGACGGTGTGATACAACGCATCGCAGGTTTTTCCTTGGCTACAGCCGGTGAAGAGTTGGTGAAAAGTAGAGAAGGATATAGGATAAAATTACATTTAATAATAGTGGATACACAAGTGACATATTGTAAGGACCGTCCCCCGTCATGTTATGTATTCAGCGAGGATATCATGAGAGGGCCGAAGCCTGACAAGGAGTGTTACATCCGCGCCACAACCGAGAAACTTGTTTATCCCGGAATTCATCCCCAGGCCTTTCAGGACACGAGTCACCATGAGAGACCGCTTGGACATTTCAAGGCTCTCAGTGCAATATAATAGTAAGCTTACGCAGCTTACCTGTCACATCTCACTACCCGTTATATCACATGCACCCACTCACCTATGAATAGTGAGCCTCAACGACATAGCAGATCAAGAATTGTCTGTTATCCTGATATGTCGGACCGTTTAAAGCAGCCTTAAATTATAGGGAAATAGGGTAAATAATTTCTGTTTTTTTTCTTCTCATAACATGAGAAGTGGGTAGGTATAGATGAATTTTTTTTTTTTTTCAAATTTTTTTTTTAACCACCCAAGGCCCCTAGGGGCAAACGAGTGGCTATTTGTAAGAGGGGAAAGTATTGTAGTCGTGCAAAAAGTCGATGCTGGCTTTATATTGCGAAGATCAGACGGCCTTACGAATGGGATGTGATATATCTGTGTCTCTGTGTAATGTAGAGAGAGCAGAAGCCAAACTGTTCAACTGATTTCTATGAAATTTTGTGTAGGTGTAGGCGTAAAACCACTCTCGGCAGCTTATCTTAAATTACCACTTTTTCTTGTAGGATTCCTTAAGCATTCCCAAAGACTCATCACCCAGTGATTCCGTCTCAGTTCTTCGTTAGCATATACGTACGACATACACACATTATAGGAACTGTCCTTATTGAGTTGACTGAGCAAAACCAAGCAGGCATGAAACATTTTAACGTATAACCATATCATTTTTGCTGTCGCTGCTTGCAAATCATGTGAATCCATTTCGGCTTTCGGAGCAGATTTCTGGTTCGATAGCCAATTCTGTAATTGGTTCCTTTTTTCTTTCAGTGGAAGGCTAAATCCAGCATCTTTCATAAATTTATTTCCTGAGCTATTTTTTGCTGAATATTTTAATCAAGTTAATCGTGGGATGAAATATCTCGCCTTTGAAACGTTTCCGTATTTTGTCGTTTTAGGAAGTTTGAAATCGATGAGGCAGACTAACTCTTTTCGGTTCCAGTTTTTTTGTGTTTTTAAAAAATAATAATTTACCGCTTTCAGAGAAGGAAAATATACGAGTTGAGCTATCTCGGGATTTCAGCACCCTACTCTCTTTGAATTACTTTTTATTTTGGGGGCTTTGGCTTATTCGATAAACAGTTGATCTGGGTTGAATAATTGCAGAACTTTCTGAGATTTTTCGTTTACAACTTACCTAGATACAAATTATAATTAGAGGAAACTCCAGTGCTGTTGTTGGAAGCAGAAGCATACCTAATTGGTGAGAAAACATTCTGCTGGAACATGAGAGAAATAAGAAAAGGAAAACCCTAAATGCGAAAAAGACATAAAAAAGGAAAAATATGAAAATCTTATTGCATATCCACATTAAACCCTTCGCTGTCTGTATGAGGCATAAACTGCCTGTGAGATAAAAAAACCTTTCTCAGGGATAAAGAAGACGCGTGATTTTTCTTTATGCTGTCCATCTTTTCAGTGGAATATTTCACGGATCTTATGAGCTTTCGTTAACTCTGAATGGGTTTTTCCACAGTTCCTCCATTTTTCTTCGTATTATTCCATTTTCGGTTATACCTAACTCTATTCTGAACATCGGCCTCTCAGTGGGTTGATTTGTAGCTCCTGGAAAATCAGTACTGGTTTTCCAGACTTTGGTACTGAAATCTGAAATGCTGCCGCGTCCGCACTGGTCTCGAGGGCTAGGCCCAAGGTGATAGCACGAAGGGCCAAGGGCCACTCTCATAAATCTCTGAAGTCGGTGGCAGTTGTGCCCCTGCCTTCAAAGAAGGCTCTGTAGAAATCCTCCAACATTTTTTTATTACCTTGAAGACAAAGTTTTATGATTACGAATTTGTCTGTCGTCATTAAAAACAATATTTTCAGTACTTTTTACTCCTGGAACAATAAACTACAAAAAAAAAATCGTCTCATCTTACAACTCAGAATTAATTTTCAACTTGTTCAAAAAATGCGAAAAGAAAAAGAGGAATAAATTTTTTTTCTTTTGAAACACAAGAAAAGAAGCAAACAAACAAATAGAAAGCTCATTATTCACAAGTCAATGAAGATTTCTTGAAAGCGGTCGTGACAATGAAAAATTTGACTCATTTACATCAGCTATCCTTCAGTAAAACGAAGGCCTTGGATTTTTCCTATCTTCGTTTTATTTAGCATTTATGGAAATGGCAGTAGAGGCTGATGGCGACTATGAGTGATG
Organism: Mesopsocus fuscifrons; assembly: GCA_950004255.1. NCBI lineage: Eukaryota > Metazoa > Arthropoda > Insecta > Psocodea > Mesopsocidae > Mesopsocus > Mesopsocus fuscifrons. The sequence goes on from OX465377.1 coordinate 9,772,693, forward strand.
ACGAGATGGATTGTCCGATCCTACATAATTCCATCGCTGATACCCAGCGCCCGCGCCCGCCAGCGCCTCGGTCCATCCATTTCCAATTCCAATTTTAGCCGCACACGCGTTTTCTCCTTCCCTTACCAACTAGGTTTGATTCACCACAGCAAGCCACTGATTCGACCTGTGAAACTTATTTATCCCTCCAATTTGTAATTGACCCTCCATGCATGAAACCCGTAGGGTTAGATTTCAGCGCATCCATACATCGTCAGGAAAATTTTCCTGCAACTGGGGTTTGATCATGGGATCTTCGTGGTCTCCGGTGTCCTTGTCTCCCTACCAAATCTAACTACTATACACCTCTCGTCTTCTTAGTAACTCACCCTGACGAATTTTGTATTTATTCATGCTGCTATTGGAAACCCCTGGTATATTTTTATAAGAGACGCTGTCGGAGAATATTTGACTGACAGAAAGAGAGGAAAATAGGACGAAAGACCCGGGGACAAACGGGACAAGCAGGGCATCTGATAAAACACAAAACAGAACCAAGAAAATCCCAGGAGGAATCAAAGGACGTGTCCCAAGATCTATCAGTTGCATAAGGTGTAAAATGTGAAGTTGAGTCTCATTGTCACGGCAAATCGTGGCGTGCAGTGAGAATGCTGCTTGAACGCTCGAAGGTGAAGGGCTCCGATAGATCAACTCTATTTGACGTCACAGAACACCTTACATCGTTTTTAGACGGGACAACCTCACGAATTTATAGACATTGTCTATCTGAACGTCTCTCTCTCTACAGCAGAAACAAATTTAACGGAACGTCGGTGCATTATTTGTGACATCCCTTTCTGTCGTTCGCAGATTTGTCACTGCAGAGAGCTGCTGTTTGCCGTCTTTGCCACGTTCAGCGACGGCTAGATTACTAACGCTAATCTGCTTACTATTTCAAAGGAAAACTTTCACATTTGAATTTTCTTTCATCACTTCCTATCTGGGAAAATTTTGTGCTCTGCACCTGTACCCTCTTACGAAAATTGGAGATGCGTCCATTGTTTATTGATTTCGGGGGAAATTTTTGGTCGCATTATGCAAAATGACAAAATAATATCACCAAACTACAAACCTGATGAGGAAAAGGTAGTCGCTATTTTGACGCTCAAAACAAACGTAGACCAGACTGATCCTAGTGATGTAATGGGAGGTGTTTTGTTGTATACACAATACGAGTACATTGAACGTTATCGCCTGTTCCGCCATATTTGTGAAACAAAATAAATGTGTCCTTTCTCGCTTTGTAGCATTCAGCTTTTGTTCCAGTATTTTTATCACTACATGTGTTCATTTTGTGGAAATAACATTATTTTGAGAGTTATTGACATTGGATATTCAGAGCAATGATTTGGATGAAATGAAATATCCAGGGGTGACAGTTACCTCACACTGTATGTTTTTTTGAAGAATACTTCTTGAAATAATGAAACTAAGAGATAGTTTACGGGTTATTACGGATCTTTCACCATGCAACTACAACAAAAAATCTCTACCAGCTTCCGGGACAAAACTTATCTCATTGCGCTCTTTTAAAAAGCAAGTAACTGGGATCCGAATGAAAGTTTGCTACAGTAACTTGCTTATCCTTGATGAATTTATTTATCCAAGAAGTGGATACTGCACAATCTAACTTTCCAATTTGAAGTTATGACTATCCCCAAGCTCAGCATTAAATAATTTTGAAGCTGGGTCGGGAAATATGTTAGGGAGGGTAAGAAAGAGCAAGGTAGCGAACAGTATGTCACTGTGTTTGAGAGGCTAAGAAACAACAAGGTAGCATGCAGTATCTTGACCGGAGATCTCTCACCACTCTCCCAGGTCTAGGTTGTTTGTCAGGGACTCGCGGAAAACAGAGAATAGTGTCAGTCCTCTTGCAACTTTTTTCTCACTCACAACATAAATTACCCCTTTTTATCGAGTCTCAACTATTCACAAACTTGGGATTTGCCATTTTGATTTAATATTTAACCTTATCGAATGATTTGTAGAGGTTAGAAAGGGAGAAGTTGAACAGAATATTTAGAAACGTAATAAGAAGCTCCAGTTCTACTAATAGTAAATTCACACAAACAGTAGACAAAAAAATTTGAATTTGACTTACATATCATTAATATTTTAGGAAGCTGGAAAAAACCTACGTAGCTATATTCCTTCCTAGAGAGGTAAACAGGACTAGGTATCCTCAATACTTGATTTATAGAAGGTTTCTTTGAAATAAATGTGGTTGAACTGACGTTTACGAAGACATTTCATAAGAAGAATTCTGAATTTATTGCAGGTAAACTGTTTTATTTTACTAACATGTCAAATGGGATTTTATGGCTTATTTATTACTGGAGGATTTATTCTACGTGTTACAAGAAATCAGAAATGAAATGTTTCATAATAAATAAACGGAATTCCCCCTGGCATGACTTCTCCGTCAAGGTCCAAACGTAATATGCATACCGTTGATTTTTCTATAAAAATGTCATAAAAGAAACTCCGTCCATCTCATGAGTAGTCAGTGAGCATCTGCGTATGGGAGGACAAGGGGGAAACCCATAATAAGGGTCCTGAGAATATTTCTTTTTAAAAAAAGAAAAAATTATATCTAATTATTATACATACCTAATTACAAACTCATAAAGTCATAAACAGTACAAGACCTCCGTACATATTGAGTCACTGTTCAAATAAAGTGTGGAGGAAATGGGGGGGGGGGGGGACTGGGAAAGGAGCTTGATGAAAAGGAAGTTGTTTGTTTGAATATGATGAAAACACCTAATACCTAGTTAATGAGAAAATGTAATCAACTTGAAAATAGCTTGGGGAGTGTAAAGGTGTAGGTACGATCCTGCAGTTTATTAGCAACAGAGATGATGACACAGGTTCCGGTATAATAAAGGTGAGCTGTGCTTGTTCGATTTCAGCGTTTTCAGGTATCGATTGCCATTTAAATTAGCATATCAAAGCGAGGCTCTCAATTCTACCCTCACTCCGTTCTGTCATCGTTGTAAAAGATCCATCTTAGCTCAATCATAGTCATATTTTAATGAAGCACCTGACACTTTGTGAATCAAATTCATTTTGAAAATAGGGTTAATTCGACGAAGTCAAAAAAATGTCTTGCCTGTGCAAGCCTCCGCTCAGACGGTGGTCAAAAAGCGCCGAGGTAGGGAAACCTTCTTTTTTGCTTTCTTCTGACTACAGAAGTAAACATTGCAAGTGTTCCTTACTAGGGCGTGTGTGAGTGACCACAAGAATCATTTTTAAATAAATGATTAATAAATTATTCTTGAGTGACCATTTTGTTTTCCCTAATTTTTGTATAAGTATTTTTTAGTAGTTGGCATCGTATATACCTTAAAATAATAATAAAAAAAAAATCAGGATATTTAAAAAAGCAGAAGTTGTGAAAGTAAAAAAAAATTAAAATTATAATTGAAGGAGAGTAGGCACTCGTACTACTTTCTAATTATTTTCAATTAGTATATATAAAAATATAAGAGATTCTCTGTTATAAAATGGAATTGTGAGCCTCAGAGGTGCAAAGCTACTTTGCTCCCTACTTCGTAAAAAATCGGTTAATGAAATTGGAACGAATTTGGAGATTAAAAAGAGTACGCCTGAGATAACTAAATGGCTGGTGACATTCTCTTTCTTCTTTTTCATCCGAGAAAGAAAAGAAAAGCCGAGACAACTTCTGGTTGATTAAGAACCACGCCTCGTACAGAGAACTCATGAATAGTAATGCAAAGGTTAGATTTTAATTTTGCATTTCTTGGAAATTCCATCCCTTCAATAAGGTCGTGGAGGAATTAGGATTTTATTTTTCATTTCCTAAAGGGCGAAAATCCTACTTAGAACTTACACTATTTTATTTTTGCTACTGAAGAATAATTTTTTGAGCCAGAATGCATCAGATGAATTTTCCACTGAATCTACTGTATGAGGGTGAAGTACAAGAAAAATAGAAACTAAAGGCTATAAAAGGAATAGGGAGTTCAATCGGTCTCTTTGAACGAAATCAGTACCTGATTTCCAGTTTAAACCGCACACTCGGGACCTTGGAAGCATTTCAACTTGTTGGATTTAAATATAAATTGATTTCGAGATTCCAAGTGAAACCTTTTCTTTCCAGACCATTAGGGTTTGGGTTCTGCTGACCTTGCTTCCTTTCAGCGACTGCTGTAGAGTTCCCAGTCTGCCAAACTCTGCAAACTTGTTGATATTCTGCCCTCACTCTCGCGCTGCCGTCCCAGTTTGGGAAGAACGTCTCCGTAGTTACAGTCGTGGTAACTTCCAAAGTCGTATGCAATGGAAGCCTTGAATCGAAATCTTTTTTTTTTGTTTTTGCAGACAACGTGCATATCGGAACTGCCGGATGTGGCGCCGTCAGGCCCAGGCTCGGGTTTGGGCCGGGGATTCTTCCGGGGCCAAAACGGATCTATTCGATGCAACGGGAGAGCTCTTGGCACAAGATCCTCTGGACACACAATACACCAAGACTCCAGCAGCTGTTCCAGTAAAGAGGACAGCCTGGACGACCCCAAAGGTAATTAATGCCTTTTTTCATCTTTTCGTATGTTTTTGAGATCAAGGTATATTTCACTGGAACCTTAGAATAAATAAATGTTTTTCAGTCCCCTTAATTTTTCCCTTTTTTGCAAAAAATACTTTGAAGAATTGTATAGCCGTATAACCATTGTGACCTTGGGATCATTTGAACATGTAGAAGTTTTTCACTACGCCTGCGAAAACCATGATTATGTAATTATTAAAAGTGGGTGTACACGTATTTCTGTTCGCCTCGAAAACATTGAGGCTGGATTTAGCTAATTTCGGAATGGAACGTACCCGAATTTTTTTCTGTAAGCTAAACAAGATTGTCACGCGTTGCTAGGGACACAAGATTCCGACTTTATTTACCTAGCAACCTTGTTTAAATTACAGAAAAAGTTCGGGGAAATTCCATTCCGAAATTAGCTAAATACAGCCTGACTGTATGCAAAGGGCCCTGCTGCCACTGTCCAAATTTGGAACACTAGTGACTTGAACCCCTTCCACCTTTCCGTGCCTCACATGCACTGTGGAAAAGTGAAATACCGGGTTCCCTTCCCCTCTTTCTCTTGAATAATTTAGTCTAAAAGTAAGGCATTCCTGCTTTGTGTGTTAACTACAGTAGTTGACTTGCAATGGCAGTAATAATTCGAAGCTATGAATAGTGTGATATGACAGTAGTGCTGTCACCCCTTCCCGAGGGATCCATAAAAAATGAAGAAAGACTAACGACCAGCCAGCTCTTTGTTTACGCTCAACTTAGCCCTCCACAAATCCTGCCCTCTCGACCATAAATTTAATCTCCAAAAGCTAGATTTCTCCCTTGATTTATGATAATTACGTATTTCTCAAATAATTCAGGTCCAAAGCTGTTCCTGCCGCGGCTGTTGTTTTCTGCTGCTTCGTGAACCATGGTCCCCTTTATCAATATGACCTACGTGAATGTCCATTTTGTGGCCATATTTCCATAGGAATGTCGGCAATTCCGTCTGCCGCACCAATTGGGAACCATGGCAACCTGTTTTCTCGCCAAATTTATCCTTTTGCTTGTCGACAAGTTCTCAGATGATAACAAACAACCAGTAACATTGCGGAGGGTGTGAAGAAGTAGTTTAACTTTCTACTGCATTTATTTTCGGTAGTGTTCTGTAGTACTGATCATTGGCGAAACAAAACAGTAAGATAAAATTCGTTCTTGCACCAAGAAGTAGCGAAGTAGGTACTTATAGGTATACAAAGTTTGTTAGCTTAGGACAGAGAGAGTAATGGAAGATAGTTGTTTGAGAGGAGACAGTTTGAAATATGAGAAACTGTGGCCACAAGTCTGGTAACTTGTGATCAGTATTTAGCTTCTGGAGGAAAGAGAAATGCAAGACGGTATACCCACACTCACGAAACCTGAAACTCAGCCTTCCCCGCACCTCTCACCCCTCTTTCCACCCCTTCTTATGGTTCTAACCTTTTCTCTCCTCTTCGACCTCAGGACAGACGTCCCAGTTCCCACTTCTCACGGTAGAAATTGGAAAAGACTGCCACATTCTTTCAAAACTCCTTGTCAAAAACTTTATGTGTGTATGCGTGGATGGAATGGTAACACTCGCTGTAAGTTGTGATTAACACAGTCCATTGTGGAGAATAAAGTTGTTAATATCCTCTACAATACTTGTAAGGATATGTGTATGTGTGGTTTTGTTTTGGTTTGTCCTTCCTACACGGATAAGAACGCCACGCCTCCATAGCCACTGTATCTAGTATATCTGCAGGTGGCGTTATTTCCCATAAATGAGTCCTTATTACAGTACTACATTTTTCCCTTTTTTTCTAACTAACTCAACTGCGGCTCTTTTGTTCTTGTGGGGAGGGGAATAAAAGAAAGCAAATTAAATTTACGTTCCAAAACCGAAAAATGTGCATATTTAATAATAAGCATTGAGTGTTTTTTGGTAATAAGTTTTCCATTTCGTGTTTTTGTTCTGTTGTTAGCAAGTGAGAAAAAGTGAGGGTTTTGTGGTGCAGGTGCTCCTGCAGCGAGTTTCACGTTAAAGCCGTGGTGCATCGGAGTGCTGATCAGCCTGGCCTGCACGTCGATTGCCCTGGGAATAGCGTTACCTCTGTTCCTCAGCTCCTCTCGTCCGGGAACCTACGAGGAAAGACTTCAGCTCGTCAGAAAAATCCTCAGGGACGTGCCTCTTATCGATGGGTAAGTCAAAAGCTTGATTTTGGATTGGTTGCCACCTGAGAATTCATAACGACTGGGAAACACTAACACTTGCCTAAGTTACGGATTTCAAGCACAGTCCTTCGTTCTGCTAACTAGGTATAAAAAATTGGTTTGCACTTGGTTGGGTTTGCAGATTCCTACTGAGGTATAAATGCTGTATTCAGCTAAATGATATACGAACTAACCAAACTGGGTAGTCTAAAAATACGAGAGTAATAAACATTATCCGGAAAACCTCCATGGAGAGAAAAATGCAATAGTTAACTGTGATAACTGCAAGAGACAACGAATGGGGGTGCATTTTACGAGGGAACCGTTACAACTTCACCCATAAAAACACTAACGGGCAACGGGAAATTAAAATACCGGAAAGGAGGAGAAAATAAATAAGATGAAAAAGAATGGAGGAAATGGCTGGGAAAATGAAAAGCACTTGCAAGTAGATGGGAAAGCTATCAGAAGATACAGGGTGTTTCGCTTAGCGTGAAAATTCGTATCTTCCAGAGTTTGCGATCTCTCATCCTCTCGAAGATTTTGGCAGCCTGAGGGGCTCTGTATTAATTTTGAACGAGAGGTTAGAGTGTACCTTCAGCGTTATGAGATGCTAACAAACTAGGCCTTCTCTAATACTTAAATAACCCCAGAGTAGCCTTTTCGATTTCAGTAAATCTGGATATTTATTTACCCTACCTGATCCTGATACCACTTTGCTTCTGTAATAATGAAATATGCCTTCAGTCCAAATAAACACATACGGAAATACCAGAAATGGAATCCCATCTGCCCCACTATTACCTATTATAAATTACCTTCAAACCTCTGAAGGGCAACTGAAAAAAAAAATAATGTCACAATGTAAATATTTAATTTTAGCTTTGGTAGCGAAAGGAAGTGCAAAGGGTGGCATCCTTACCTCGGTCACTTTCCTGTCCCGTTTGTAACTCCATGTATATTTATTTAACTTCCTACAACAGGCTTGTGTACATCTTGACAAAAATATTTGAAAATTATTATAGTTAAATGCAAGTAGTGTTGTATCTACCTGCCTATCTGCCTAAATCCCTTGAACGTATAAAATTTTAGACATTAGCTTGGGCTTTTCTATTCCATTGAACCTGAGTTGTATCGCAGATGTGAACTGTAGAATCGGCGAAAGCTACAGAGAAAAAATGGCACTCGCTATATGATAAAGAAGGCGCCATCACGCGAAGGTTATTCACAAAATGGGTCCCTATAAACTTTTGTCTTAGCACTAGGGGTTGAAAATATGAAGACTTTGTAAGGAGATTTCGGTCAGGTAACCTTAACATCACGCTCTTGCGTCATCTTAAGGCTGAGCGACTAACTTATAAGCTCACACCTTGAAAGCTAGAATAAAGACTACGCATTTATTATCGGGAAAGTTTATAGCGTACGTAGTAGGGGCTAGGGGCAGGCATCTTATTATACAGTGGCTCTGCATCTGCCGATACGTGCTTGCTGAGCTGAGCTCTTTCCAGTGAAAAGGTATTTTCGTCATTTTGAACGCCCCGTTTTCAAAATACCCAATACGAAGAAAATGTTGAATATGGATGAAAGATAACTGACCCTGGGCTGATAAAGGATTATGAAACTACTGATGGGCAAATGACTAGCAGTTGCGTAGTTGCGAATGCGGCCTCCCCATGGCCATCTACTCAAGTATACGACGGAGGTCCTGGGTTCATTTCCCGCTACCAGCGTATTTATGTTAGCAGCACCAACGTCATTTTTTGCTTCGGTTGTGAACGGAGCGGCAAAAAGGTGACGGTTTCCCTATCTCGTTGACTTTTGCGTTTCAAGAATTACATTTTAATTTATTTTTCTACTTACTCGTTTTTAAATCAAATGCAAAAAATTCTTATTTTCAATTGCTGTCAAGGGTAAATTTGGGACAGCTTAATTTTTAATTGAAAGTTTCAACTGTACAGTATGAACATTTTTTTAAAATACAAATTACATTTACAAGTTACATTAAATTATAAATGACTAATTGTAGCGAAAGTACGAAATTGAATTATTTCGAGTTGCTTCTCCTCATCCCTGATTACAACGCATACCTGCCTAGGCTTTTTATGACCTCATTTCCAATTAAGTATTTAACTACCACGTGAAAATGTTAGTGTGCATAGTTAATTTTGCAGGCACAATGACCTGCCTTGGAACATTCGGAAGTTCGTGTACAATCAGATCCTGACTTTCAACTTCTCGTCGGATTTACAAAAGGTGGATCCCTGGTCGCGGAGCAACTGGTCTCATACCGACCTTCCAAGACTCAGAGCTGGGCTGTTAGGTGCTCAAGTAAGTCTAGAAAATCTGTTTCGCTGTGACAATATACTGTGGACTATTAGGAATGCCTTCGAATTGGAAAAAATGAATTTCATGGCAGCTTCCTTCTCCGGAAGTTCCTTTTTTCTCTTGATAATTTTCCCTAGTGTGTTTTCTTTTTTAAGGATTTTACTGTTAATGTTCGTGAGCTTAATGGATTTTACTGTTAAATGTTCATGAGCTTAATGAAATCCAAAACAGTCCTGCAGCTTTCGCAAGAACTGCAAGGAAGACTTCCACTTGGATTCATTTGGTCAGAAATCTACTGCTGAGCCTTCGTGCATTTATTTTTTTTATTTTTATTTTTTTACGCGCGACGTTCAGAGAACATATGCGCCGATGAGTTGGTTTATTAGATTTTTTGGCCGAAGCCGAAGATGAAGTGGCCGAAGCCGAATATGAGTGGGCCAAGCCAGTTTAGTAGTTGGCTGAAGCCAATACATCCATGTCGGAAAATTTTTCCCTTCCCCCGGGATTCGAACCCGGACCTCTCAGGACACAAAGTGGTCCCCTTGACCACTCGGCCACTGAGAGGCACAGTCGTGCATTTATATAAAACCACTTGAGTACTATACCTATATAAGAGTCGATACCCTATTGTCGTTCAAAGCTCTCACTTTTAACTTCGCGTTAAGCCAACTATTTCATACCTGATGAAGGGACGTTCCTGACGTTTGACCATACCAAGTAGTGAGAGGTCTTGTTCTGACTTTATGCCATTGGTTTAGTTCTGGTCGGCGTACGTGCCTTGTGAAGCCCAGGGGCTGGACGCGGTCCAGATGACCTTGGACCAGGTGGACGTGATCCGAAGACTGACAGATCTCAACTCAGAGCACCTTACTTTGGTGACGACGGTGAGCGGGCTGCGTGAGGCGCACCGCAGCGGCAAGATCGCCAGCCTGATCGGGGTGGAGGGCGGTCACAGCCTGGGCAACAGTCTGGCCGTACTGAGGTCACTCTACAACCTGGGGGCACGCTATCTCACCCTCACTCATACCTGCGACACCGCCTGGTGAGTTTCCACTGTTACTTTGTTTAAGTGCTTAGATTTGTAACTCTTTTATTATAGGTTCCGATTTCTCGGATCAGGATATGTTCAGTCACTATCTCTCCACTGAAATATACCTACAATATATTGAGACTGTAGTGGCTCGGAACTCACCTTGGAGGGGGGTTTGGAACTGCAGTTTTGACTGCTTCAAACCTTCAACCTATAGGGATACTGGATAATTCTGGAAAGATTAAATTAATCAACTTGCCGCCCTTATAGCCTAAAATAAAAACAAATATCCGAATATTAGTGATTCAGAATTGGCCAGTAGTGCGATGGCTCCTTTCTACCAATTTGAGTACTTGAGAGAAGCTGAAATAGGTATAAAAATTCAAACAACTCAACAGACAGTTGGCTGTTGTGAGTTAAGCTGTGAAAATCAATACGACTGAATAATCGCAGACACCCAGAGGCGGGATCTTTTTTTAATGTTATTTGAAGATAATGTGACCCTAAAGCTGAAAAAAGGTTTAACATAATGCCTGTGGTCCTCATTCCCTTGTCCTGAAACGGACAATAAGGTCAAATTTCTATGCGCCCAAATTTCCAGCGAAGGCTGGAAAAGGCCCGGAAGTGAGCTCCACGATGGAGCCTGGAGCGGATTTCCCTTCTACCCCACCGTTGTCCGACATTTTTCAGCCTTACACAAACAAACCCATTGTGCGAAATATCTGAAATTCTGTTTCTTCAGCTGGAATTTTTACTTATGATCCCCGTACGTAGGTACATGAAGTGCAAATGGGCAACTTAGAAGTTGGCAAATTTTGGGAAATCAGTACATCTCACATTTATGGAATCTTTTAGAATAGTTATAGTCAACAGAAAATAATTATTTTACTGTTGTCGGATTGTAGTACAATATCCATTGACTCCATGCAGGAAGGATGAAAAAGCCTTTTTCACGTAAACGATCGTATTTTTGTTTCGGTTTACTTGACCTAATGGTGTCTATGCCATGCCTATAAGACCCTTCAGGGAATGTTAAACTTATGGAAGTCTCGGAAAGACTCTGTAAGCACAGGGTGGTGATGCAAGTCTCTCTGAGTAAAGCTGTAGATACCGTATGAACACTTGGTCGGATCAAATAGGCTTACAGAACAGCCTGAATGACCTGAACAGGTTATCAAAAATAGATAACATTATTTAAGCTATTTGTGGAGGAAAAGTAATTTAGAGCTCGCAGGCTCAGTTGGATAAGCTGGAACAGAATCTCCGATGTCGTGTGGAGGGGGGGGGGGGGGGGGTGTTTTGATGTTTTGCCTCTTGGGTGTTTTGTTTTACCAGTATAGGTTCGTCTTCGTTTGAACTCAAGTGGAAGTTAGCCGCTCGGGGGAGGGGTGGGGGGTGGGCCATCAACCAGCAATTACCCGCATGAGGAAGGGGTGGGACTCATTTCCGCCCCATTCTACCCCCATTACCAACTCTTCCTTTTCATTAACTTCACTTTTTCCGGTCCAACTACCTCTAACTTAACCACTAACTTTCGGTTCGTAATGGATGTGCCTAACTATCCCAAGTTACAAGCCTCTCTAGCTTGTCTTTCTCTTGTGTTACATGTTACATGTCTTCGAAAAAACAGTGAAAACTTTCTCAACCTTTTTACACAAAATGGTTTGACGTTTGTGATACATTTTCGTTTGGTGTTGAAAGAAGAGAAGATGTGAAAAAATGGTATTATTTCTTTAGGTTTCACCGTTCCTGTTGGAACTGAAAGCCTTCAAATCGTTCTGAAATATACGTACCTATGCTTAGCATTAACACTTTCAACCCAAGTATCAGTAAGGAAATCCATGCCCATGCCACCGTGAGAAAATTGCGGCAGACCCCAGCAAAGGTTCCACAGATTACATTACCTATACATTAATGTTAACGCCAGAATTTGGTTCGGGAAAGAACTGAAAAGTCAGTGCCTACTTTCATAAAAATGAAAATTTCAAAATCAACATAGAACCTGTGACAGAACAAACAGTGCATGTACTCATGCAACTATTTTTCAATGCCTTTGATAAGGTTTTCCTCATAGGGGTTTCCTCTTAGGTCAGAAACTATGTATAGATCCTTTTGAATCCTTGCGGCCGAGGAAAAGACAAGGAAACTCTGGCGATGTGTTCCCCAACTTTTGAAACTTGTCTTCTGCGGCTGACAGAGTAAACTTAAATCCTCATTAAAACTGTGCCTGCAAGTTGGGACGTTATTTCAACTATCATAATGTAACCGTACCTTCTGCTTTAGGTATCACAAAACTAAAAGAGCCATCACGCTAATAGTGGAATGAAATGACGCCCCTCTTCTCCTGTCGCAGAGCAGGAGAGTCTCAGCTCGAACCTGAGTTCTCTTCGTATTTATATAGGGGGAACAGAGGGGGTAACCACTCCAGAGATTCCTTGAGATTCCATAATCTAAAGATTCCCAACGATATTCATAGAAAGATGAACCCCGAAGGGGTAACCACTCCAAAAAATTCCAAGATTGCCTGATATTTCATAAAGATTGAACCCATGATTCCAATGATTCTCAACGAGATTCCCAACGAGTGGTTAACCCCTCGGGGGGAGCCGAGGGAAAGGGCGAGGGCAAGAGCAATATGCAATTAGATTTATGGAAATAAAAGTAGTTTTTAATCTCAGGTCAGTGAACCGTTACCTTCGTAACGTGGAATTATTTGTTGCAATTTTTTGTGGGTCTGTATTAGGTTTCATTGTAATCTGTCAGATGCTTTGGACTTTATAATTATTGGCGCGTTCGAGATTGAGATTTTGACCTTTCTGTTAATTCCTCGTTTCCAATCAAAATTCATTGATAGCCGTTTGGGTAGTATCCGGATAGACGGACTTCTCTGCCTCTGGGGATCATGAGAAATTCATCATTTTGCATGAAAAAAAAATCGCCTTCTTACCCTAATAGCTAACGAATGATTAAAAATGTATTGGCAGTATTCAGCGGACATATTTACAGAGTACAAATTGAACACCTTCATCTCTTTCAGATACCAGCTTCCCATATAGGCACACGACGGGGACGTACAGTTTTGGCACCCTGTCAGAGATATATAACTTATGTTTGCCATTCCGAATTTTATGATTGAAAACTTGAGAGTTGTATCGGTGGTTGTATATTTTCAGGGCGGATTGCTGCGTCAGTGAGCCCCCAACGTATGCACCTGGAGAAATTCATCTTCCTCATAAACCCGGCCTGTCTGAGTTTGGAAAGGTAAGTTGTTTAGAAACCTATGACAACAAGAATTTGGCCGAAGCCGATTAGGCCAGAATAAGCCCCCGATTACACCTTACAATTTCCAATCCAAATAGGATCATAAAAAAATATGATCAAGAAAAATTGTAAGGTGTAAAGTGAATTGAGTCAATTATGATACAATTTGTATCGGCCGGTACAAATTGTATCATAACTGCTGCGACTACCTTCCTCTATGCTGCGATGTGTTTGTTGTTGTTTGGTTAGTCCGTTCAAAATGGCGGCTGAGGTAAGTGGAATGGAAATGACCCGTATTTTAATAGAAAATGTGGAGGAGTACGAATTTCTTATAACGATGAATTGAAAGAATATAGCAGAAATTATTTAACCTAAAACGGTTCAAAAAAGGACCCTAAAAATCTTCAAAATTCTATTTTTTTACCATGTCAAGTTGGCGTCACTGCTAAAACATGATCCTATTTTTATTGTAAAGTGTATTGCAGTTTTTCTAAAATTTTTATTATGCTAAAAAAATAGGATCATATAAAAATAGGATCATATATTTATTGTAAGGTGTAATCGGACCCTTAGAGTGGGCAGAAGCTAATATTGTACATCCATGTTGTAAGCAGAATTTTTTTGCTTCCGTCGGGATTTGAACCCAGACCTCTCAGGACACAAGTCAGACCCTTGACTGAGGCTGAGAGGCATGAGGGTTGAGTTTTGGAGTACAGGTAATGGATTGTTAACGAGATGGCTGAATGTTTAATAAAAAGAAAGTGCAGTTTAAGTTTCGAAACTTCCTTACTTTGTTGGTGTACAGTGGAAATGCGCTGCAGTCCATGGGCGAGGTAAACAGTTCCCTCTTCAATGTACCTAATAACGGACACAAGTAGGTACCTTAAATGTAGAATTTTTCTACCACCAAAACCCACCCAGTTAACATTCACATAACTTCCGACACCTTTCTAGGTAGAACTGTTGGAACCGCTTCTTGAATCAGAAATGTTCGTTTTTTAAAAGCGTGTATCCTGGGAAGGTTACTTGTAGCCAGAGGCAAAGTGAAACTGAGAAATGGGTGCTGCCGGGAGAAAACAATTTGTTGGAGATATGAGATGATACCTTGAGATCCTCTTGAAGATTTTCAAGTCGCTTTTACAACCCAAATTCTTCATCTCCCCATCCGACGTGATCCAAACTACATACAACACTACAGCCATTTCCCTCTTTATTTATTTCGCAGCATCCCACATTCATGACGTCATTACCAACATCATCATATTTTCTCTTTGTTTATTTGCACATGCGTTAATATGTCTGTCTACATACATATTACGCGTTAAATTTAGCTCGGGGTTGACGGTTCACCCCATATAGAGGTTCTTGCAGGTGCGATTTTTTTGTTTTGTTTTATAGCCAACGGAAAGTGTTGTTTTCGTGCAAAATTTGAAAATCAAACTTTTCAGTTTCCCCCGATCCTGGGGGTCCCCTGAGGTGAAACAATTGTAGAAGCAATTCACAAATAGCTGATGAACAGGATTTCGCTTAGTAAATTTGTTTAGTCATTTGAATTCTTCAGGCGAAGTTGTAATGCTCCCCAGATCACAAATGAAGCGTGAACCAATTTAAATTCAAGCCAATCGGAGGCGGGAAATCGTAATTGGTTTTGAAGAAAAACCAAATTTGGAAAGACAACGGAAGGGGCTCACTTTGGCCGCAGCTGGTTTCCCCTCTGTCACGTGGTTTTTCGTTTTTTGGAGGGAAAAAAGAGCGCAGCTGTATATCTACCTGCCTGGAAAAGAAGAAAAGAGGCTTTCGATTAGCCGTTATTTTCTTGCTCATCTCGCAAATTACCAACTGTTTTTGCGAATGACTGAATTTTTTGTTTTCCAACTGAAAAATTTTCCGGAAAATTGGACCGAATCAGTTGAATGTGTTTCATGACTTGGCAACCGTTCAGACTGGCTCCAATGGTTTATCTTTCATAGTGGATTGGTCATAAATCTAAATGGTCGGTAATTTCTAAATAAATATCATACAGTTATGTTGGTTAACACTGTTATTACATAACTGTATTATTGTATATTGAAGCACGGGCTTTATTTAGTTGCACAACATTAGAGTAGGTAGTCGGTGAACAGATAGTTTTCATACCGGGTTTTCGGAACACTATTGTGCAAAGTTACTCCTTTTATAAATCATACACCTTAGTGAATGAGCTGATCTTGGAGGAGGATTTTTGACTCTACTTAGTAAAGAAAAAATTGTCTCCAGAACCAGAAACCATTAGGTCAAGTGGTGGATAAAAATTATTAATTACCACTAATGTCGAGTACTGTACTGGCGTTTTTAATATTTTTAGTACCAGTACCTATGCCTTAAACCTTAAACAATCGGCTTTCCAGTGAATTCGCCTGTTAAAAAAATCCATCAGCCTAGACACTAAAATATATTTTCGGAAGAGTAGTAGGTAACGATTTAAAAAAAAATTACACTGTATAGGTATGTAAACAAACCGTTTCTAGGTTTGTATACCACTCTCCCGTTGTGTCTAACCTAAGCACTGCCAAAGCTTCTCATACTGCTACCGAGTGCTACCGCAGGTTGGCAGGGGATGCATAATATGTAGACTCTCTCTACAACTAAATCATGAAACAAAATCGTGAAAAAGTTTCTTGAAGCAGTTTGCATAGAAGCATGTGAGTGGATTTGGTTGTGAAAAGTTTGAGGAAGCAGGAAAAGGGCTGGAAATGGAACCCCCTGGAGGTTTCACGTCATGGGGATCATGGTCCAATGTCACTGTTTGTAGAATCTCTCAACATAGAGAATTGGCAAATGGGTAGTGAATGAGTTAGGAGGATGTTTGAGCCTCGCTGGAAGTAATCACACAAGTTTCTACCCTGGAGTTTGCTCTAGCAGGCCTAAAGCATTCTTCCCTGCTGGGACGGTTGATTGAAATGCTTCGCATACGCCCTTTTGCTCCTCGTACCGTTACCATTTCATTTCAGACTCCACTTGTTTATGATTGAAGCTCAGCTCGTTTGCGGAAATGATTTTAATTATTTTTCTTTCGAAGAAAAGTAAAAGAAAATTTTCTCTTGGTGAGATCCCCTGTTACCTGTAATGATGCTTCACTGATAATAAGACGATAAGTTAGCATGTTATCCAGAGCCCCTGATGATGGACTGAGATCTTTTAGTCACTGCTCAGCGAGCTGCTCAGTCTCAGCCTTTTGTAGCTAACAGCGTGATGTACAGTCATTCAGCATATACCTATTACTATCTACCCATATGTGGTTCCCCCTCCCTCAGGCAGTTATTCAATCCTATCGACGGTCATACCTACATTTGTGGCTGAGAAAACTTCGGAAACGTATAGGGTGAAAGGGAATGATGGAATGGAAACTGTTGGCTTCGCGACATCGATTCTCCTAAATCATTATACAGTAACAGTCCTTTCTTTCGTATCTCTTCATGGTTGAACAATCCTATATAGCTTGCAGAAAAAACGAGGAAATAAAGGTGCCATGATGGATAGAGGGCCATATGTACTTATTTGCCTGGAAAATCAAAGTATTGAAACAACAGGGAGCAGAGAGGAAGAGGAGAGGTGGGGGCAGTCCGTGCGTGAGAGATAACGGAAAGCCCTGATCTGCCACCTGGCATCGATTCGTCACTGTGAGCGACAGTCCCATCCAAACGACAAATCCGAAAATCCGTGACAATCGGTTTTCTCTCCTGGAAAACGATTTTCCTTCATTATTATTTTTTAGCTGTTTTAACTTTTCCATGTATACGAAGTAGTCATAAGTATACTGCACACTGCTCCGTACAGCGAGATGATAATTATTTTGAAAAAGGTTTTTCCGGACTGCTTAAGGCATAGCTGTACTGGCTCTAGGGGCAATCCAGGTCAGTTTGGTTAAATTAGCCTTCTTCCAGCACATAAACTAATGTCCGGCGATGTCCAGTTAGTTATCTCGACTTGGACAAATAGCCGCAGGGTATCCCCAGCCTCATCCATCTCCCCTCCCACCCACCTTCACTCTGCCGCTAATTTCCTCGTATTATTCCCTTCAATTACAGGTCATACCCGCTTTACTACTGAGAGGATTGCCTATTAACGGACTTTGAGACTCAAGCATACCGAGCCTCCTTGACCAGTCCTCGGGGTTCTATGTCAAAATTATGGCTTGCGGAATAAGTCTGTCCGTTTGACGTTTATCCTTGGTTTGTAGGGCTGCCGAGAAGGGCTTCCAAGTATAATATGCCACCAAATCACATTCTTGGTAGGTCTCTCATCGCTCTGTTCCGTCGTTCTATCTCATTACACTAAGGAGGTTATTAGGAAGTGAAACAGACTAGGAGATGAAATATTGTGAGTGAGGAGTGGAGGAGTGGAGGAGTACCGACTGGGCTTATTTACGATGGCCAATAAATCTCGTCTGAAGGGACAGCGCATGTCTTGAGAGTGGAGAGGGCTGAGGAGATATAGAGATACCTACCAAACTTTTCCACCTTTTCCCAGCGGATCTTATCTATACCTAGCCCTGTCTAACTAGCAAGTTTTGTAATTAAAAGACCCGAGGGAATGAAAGAGAAAGGATGTCTTGAAGGGGGAATTTGCGGAGGAAGGGCTGGGATATCATCGAGAGGTCTGAGCGGGCATCTCACCCATAATACTCCATTATACTTTCTATCGTTGCATTCAATTTAAGTAAAACAGGGAATTGCAGTGTCCATAAGTCCTCGTTGTATTTCGTGGTACTTGTACGAGACGTTTTTCACTGCGAAACTCACCCTCCCCTCCAACTATTGAAAAATACGTAGCTGACCTTGTACCTACTTCCTAGAAAATCACATACTTTACGTTGAGAAATTCAAATAAACTCGGGTCGAAAAATAGGCTTTTAGCAATTTTTTCAATACTTTCTACAGATTTGATTTAATTTTGAGAGAGCCGTTAACTAGTGATCGTTATTTTGTTGTTAGATTATTCCGACAGAAATAAGTATTTATTTTAACTTTGAATACCACTAGTCGTAATTAATAACTAAAATACTGCGGTTTTCTTTCGGAATTTTACAAGTTCTGAAATTTCTTATCCAAGATTGCTTACCCAACTTTTTTGCTTGAGATATAGTTCTTATTTTAGCTGGTGGTCCGAGAGATGAACCGGCTGGGGATGATGATTGACTTATCCCACGCATCACTCAAAACGATGCGCGACGCCCTGGCTACGAGTCAGGCTCCCGTCATATTCTCCCACTCGTCAGCACATGCGCTCTGTAACTCTTCCAGAAACGTTCCGGATGACATTCTCAAACTTGTGGTAAGTTAGCTACATCGCTTAAATACCTGTTTTGAATGTCAAGTGTTTTGTGTCTTGCTTTCAAGGGAGTAGGCAAAGATATGTCGGTATACAGTCAATGCTTCTATAGGAACCTATGTCTCCGTGCATTGCTTATTTATCACTCCCAAATACAGTGCTACAGTGCCATCAGGGTAAATTTGGATGGGTAGCTCCGTGTTTTTGCTTAATCTTGATGAATTTCAAACATTAGTGTTATTGTTTTTTAATTTTTAACCACATCTCTCAGATAATATGAGAAAGAAAAACATAAAACAAAGCGAAATTATTTTTTAAAGGGGCGAGTTAGAAATTAAATACAGAGGATGTCTAGTCACCGAGATTTAATTCCAGCTTTAATTATAACAGAAGACCAGTCCCCACCGGCACCGTTTGGGATATTGAAACCATACGAAAACACTGTTAAACTGTCTTCTTCGGAATACTGAGGCGATTATATAATTATTCATGGAGAAAGTTTCTGGAAGTTCGCGAAAGCATGACAGCAGATGAATGAGGTGAAAGGCAATACATGTGTTGAATTTTAGTGAGACTGAGACATTGTTTTCTCATCACGTTCCTTAAAATTGAAATGTGCATTGTCGGTAACTGGATTCACAGATCACTTATAATTATAAAGGTATTATTGAGCGTGCGTTGCGCAGGCAGCTATTAGTGGCCATCGGTGTATCACTGACTCAGGGTAGGAAAGTTTCACCAATTAAGTTTATCTTTTCGGGTTGAAGGTCATACTTAGTCTTTGACCCAGTGCACGATCGCAATAGTGATGGCAGTGGTTGAGGTAAAAAATAATGAACTATATATGAATATCTCTTAACGAATAACGAATTAACGAAGAGTACCTATACAACGACCTAGTTAGTACCTAGCAGTAGTACCTACAGCCATGAATGTACGAGTGAGAGTACCGAAAGTTCAATATTATGGAAGTATTGAGGTGATGAATCAGGACGGCGCTACGTATTGTCCTGTAGCGAATCAATGAATCATGAACCAAGCAGAGAATAATATTCGAGCCATGAATGGGTGTCTGCCTGCATGTCTGTCATATGCGCCTATATTATTATTGTTCACCCATTCAGACAATTCACTGATGATGCAAAGGTTTTGTCAAAATCAGTATTTTTTAGTTTTTGCATGAAAACAAAATTCCCTGTCTCTGATATCGGTAGGTACGGTCATTTATGTGCAGAGTGCTTACATTTTTATCTGCTGTACTGGTAGTGTTACGACCTTTGAAATATTTCATTTTTTTGCCTGAAGGTTCATGTTTATGCTATCTTTCTCAGTCGTGTCTGCCGACATTTTAGAAATTGCATAAACATGAAGTTTCAGGCGACCCTTTGTTTATCTTCAAGATCCCTGTACGTTATTCTATCTACCTAATATTTTTGCACTGTTTTGCTTCATTCAGGCCTTAAACGGAGGTTTGGTGATGGTTAGTTTCTACAACTACTTCTTGACGTGTACCAGCACAGCAACCCTTCATGACGTCATTGCCCACATGAATCACATAAGAACAGTAGCAGGCATCGACAATGTTGGCATCGGAGCGGGCTACGACGGAATCAACCAGTAAGAGCATTTTATTTTGTCAATTTATAAATACAAAAAACCTAGAGTAGATGTCACCTAGACGTTTTCCGCTAGGATTATTATCTTGAAAAAGATTGTTGGAGAGGTTGTAAAAGAGGTTGTAAATGAAAAAAATAAATGAGGAGGATGATTTTGACTTGAGACAAGTAAAAGTTACTGTAACATTTCAGCACTCCTGAGGGACTGGAAGATGTCTCCAAATACCCAGAACTTCTTGCTGCCCTTCTAGAAGATCCTGCTTGGTCGGAGGAGGACGTAAAGAAAGTAGCAGGGCTTAATCTTCTTAGAGTATTTGCTCAAGTCGAAGAGGTCAGTATTTTTATTTCACAGCTACATGGTCACAGTGTTAAATTTTGGTTCCATGGAAAATGCAATAGGTATATATATACCTACGAGGTTTTGCCCTTAGGGTTCTCTTTTCGTACGAGATGACGAATAGGCTTAGAAAGGGAGACTGTCGGGAGCAAAACCATTTTTCTCTCCGTGGTCCACTTAAGGTTTTTTCAGCGACCCTTCCACTAAGGCAAAAGGGAAAAGGTAGCTCGCTAGAAAATTGGGGAAATGTCCTTCTACGAAGTTGATGGGTAGGTAGATACATAATTGATGAATTCTTTTTGTTTTGAGGTAGCGGGAAACCTGAAAACGTCCACGTTGGGTTTTTATTACCATTCGTAAAGCACATTTTCGAAATTCCTTCTCTATGACTTTCCAAGCTGAATCTTTTGTTTGTTTTTCCAACTCTGTGGAAACTTTTTTGCTATCAGAACTTTCCCACTGATTCTCAAGATTGAAGATACCTACACAGAACCCACCCCAAAAGGATTTCCTTTTCTGACACTAAGCGAGTATTTACCTACGTCTCGTCGGCATTAATTTATATTTTCATAAAAAATGGTAGCCTACATATTGCTGAGCTATTATTTTAGTACCTGCCAGGTTAGCACCATCCCAAGTACCTACCAAGATTTTAGAACTTTTAGGTAGACTCTTGAACTGGGAAAACTTGTGTTTTAGGTGAGAGAAAAGTGGAGACTGGCTGCGGTGCGGCCCGTGGAGGAGCTCATTCCTGGAGTGTACCTAGAAGGAAGGACGGACTGTATGTACCTGGACTCCTGATGTGTCATCAGTCAATGGGACTTGCACTTTGGACTTTATCTAGGACTTGCTCATTTTTTACTTTCCCAACTGCACGCCCCTTCAACGTGTCATTTAACTGTACCCGTACCATGAATTTTTATTTTATTTTTATATCACCTTTAAACTTACTTGTGAATCTTCGTAAATTATTCACTTACCAAAGTCGTAGTCATTTTCCACAGTGATTTAAATGTATGAAGTAATGTGCCAAATTGATTATTTATTCTTGCTCTGAAACTGAAGGTAGGTCCCTATTTATTAAGTACCTACGTACATTCTGAGGAAACAGGGGCGTTGTAGATGGCTATTGAATGGGGTTATAATCCGTCCACACGCTTATTATATCTCAAAAATCCAGTTAAACTGTTATAGATAATCTTATCTGTATGTTTAGCTTATTATGCGTGCCAAACAGTCTTGTGGCTCCTGTGTTGAGGTTTCATAACTCTGTAGGTACTGCTGCAAAAAAAAAGTGTGACAGAATCATTTAAAAAAATATTTAGAAAATATTATCTAATAGCAGTGTCACTAGATCGCAAATAAAGTAGTTACCTATTTGATGGAATGATTAAAAAAAAGTAGGGAGTTGTAACCAAACTACTTATTAATTTACAAATAGGGACCACTTCTGTTGAAAAGAAAAATTTCCTATATTACCTAGGTATAGGTACTCGTATAAACTTATCAGGCAGTGCGTGAGGGTTACTCACCCTACTTTTAGTTTCCTACGAGGTAGCGTGTTATGTATTACTTTTAAGTACCTACTGAAGTAAGGGTGGTAACGTTAGTTAGCTTAACGACAGACTAATGAGCTAAAAGCGAAAAAACACAATGTTGACCTTGCGGACGCCAAGTCCGTAAG
Source organism: Mesopsocus fuscifrons (assembly GCA_950004255.1). Classification (NCBI taxonomy): domain Eukaryota; kingdom Metazoa; phylum Arthropoda; class Insecta; order Psocodea; family Mesopsocidae; genus Mesopsocus; species Mesopsocus fuscifrons. The sequence continues at coordinate 9,795,049 of OX465377.1, forward strand.
GTCAACATTATCGTTTCCACCATAAGTGGGTGAATATTGCCAAAGTTTTTGAATCCTCTTCTCCCATCTTTCCTTAATTTTTTTAAAGTGCCACCTTCAAAAATGATTTTAATCGAGTACTTAACCGTTTCAGTAAGGAAATATTCTCGAGCATAAACAGGCGTGAGTTTTTTTTTTTAGGTAATTTTGACTTACTGACCAATTTGTGCCCGTATGAATAGTGGTATACTCAGTTCATAAATAACATTGCTGATCTCACTCTCAGGCCTCAGTAGTAGAATGTGGTCAAATATGTGTTCATTTTGTATACCTGTCGAGAAAATGCAACGCATTAAATGGAACTTACGTAGGTATTTACCTTATGTTGGAGTAAAAATAACTCGTTTTGTACCTGCTATTTTTTTAATGCGATGCATTGCGATGAGGCATGTAGGCACACGTAGATGTTAACCAAGCACTCATTGTCAGCTGTTAACTATTAGAAGGATGTAGCTGCCATTATTTCATTTTATAAAGTTAATTTTTCACTGTGTGAAGAGCTCTATAAACATTATAGGTTTAACTCCCTGAAAGTCAAATGATCTAGCAAAATTAGAGTAGGTAGCTAGATAGAAAATTTATGTTCAATAATAGGTACATTTTTATTCCTACTACCTCCATTGCCTTAGTGGCAATTTCCAGCACTGTCTTTTATCTGTGAACACATCAAACAAGATTATTGTTCTGAACCCTAACCTACAGTAGGTACGCAGTGGATTTTCAGATTTTTCAATGGTGATGTGAATCCCATTAGGTGTACCTATCATATTAGCGTCCACATTCGCCAGATCTGCTGAAGGGGGAAAGATTCCATTACCGTAATGTCTAGCCGTTATAGATTGAGGGAGTCAGTGACACCGATTAAGGATAATTTTGTTTGATGTGTTCTTTTGTATTTAATTCATTTTCTAAAAAATAAACCGAATAGCACTGTACTATATGGGCAAGTACATCTAATTGTAAGTACCTTGTGATCTCCTTGATTTCTTTAGACATGTAGGTAATTGGTGAGTAGAAAATGTGCTATTAAATCAATCTGTCTGTATTTGTTTTGTGTTAAAAATAGGTAGTGATTACCTAATGTTAAATCTTTTAAAACTGGATTGTATTAAAAAATGTTTTTTATGACTTTATTTTCATTCTGGATACGTACGAGTGTACATACACCCATGTATGTACCTATAAGTAGTTATATATCTAGGTACCTACCTACTTTATAGGTAGGTACCTATTGTACGGAAATGCGAATTATATACCTGAGTAATGCCTGTAGGTACCTACAACCTACCAGGGGATTCTTCCGGATAATACCTCAGTGCATGTATTTTGGGTTATACAGGATGAGTGTGACATCCATGCCATGAGGTACCATGCAGCGAAAAAATTGCTCACAACCGGGATTCGAATCGAGAAAAGGTTCAAGAGGGAAATGATAATAGTTCTCCAGTTCTAGACAATAGGACGTTATTTCATTTCACTTAAAACATTATATTAAACAACTGTAGGCAGAAAGCACTCTTATGATTATAAAATACTTAACCAGCGACTGACGCGCGACGTTACCTACGCAATCAATAAGTGTACCTATAGGCAAGATACTGCGTCTTTCAGAAAATATCTTCCTGTAAATCCGGTGAAAAAATGTCAGGAAAGAGGCAGCGATTGTGAATTTAGTTACTATCAGAATAATTGTCCAAAGAAACTTCTTCATATTTTATGAAATTGCTTTCTCATAATACTTTACCAATCGCGGTATCTGACAGGTTTTTCGTTTTCATCTGGGAGGGCAATAGTAGGGACCTGACTGAGAGTACTGAAAATACTGGTAATTGTATTCACCCCCACCATGGTAAGGGGGTGCAGGGCCGCGCAGATGTGCTGAGGCACCAGGCTCATATACGAACCCTCCGGTGTGACCACGGTACTGAGGTGTGTCAGCTACTAGAGGATACTGGCCGTAGCTGAAAATTATCAGACAAACATTATTTGTTAAGTTGAGTTTTGGACAGTTATTCATAGTTCAGTTCAAGGACGTATAGTGGATGCAAGGCCTCACTCTCCTTGCAACATCTGACTGGGTTGTATAAAACTGCAGAGGGCCCTGCGTGCTGTGTCAGAAAGATCTCGCTATAAGAAAACAGTCCAGTCCCTAACTACAATATGATAATCTTCGCAGACCTCAAACCCGCCCTCTTCTTAGAACTTTTGTACTCTGTACCTACTGCTCGGGAAGTAAGAGTTCATAGACTCTAGACTACTTTAGAGGTGGGTAGATTGTGATTTTTAATAGAAACCTCGGACTCGGAGAACTACCGCAAGCTGCCCTGCTTATTGGTATATACCTACTGTCCATAAAGATGTCTATATGGAAGGATAAGAAACAACACACGAGGGAAGTGCCATACCTGCAGTGGTGAGAAGGTTTTTCTGGATCTAACCGAAGAGCCTCTGAGTTTGTATTTGCCTCCCGACCGTCGTACAACTTGCTGTAGGAACAGTCGCTTCGTGGCGAAGAATCGCCTGCTTTCAGAGACCTGATGAAGCGAAAAAGCATTACCAAGTATTTTCGAGGTTCTTTTTTAACTTTGGAGGTCTTACTCAAAAGTACCTACGGTAGCTGGCAATCCAGACTCACCTCGAGGACGTACTAGCGACAGGTTTCAGTGGAAGATGCCCGTCTGGTGAAGACTTCGGATGTTCTGGGAGGTTCCTTGGTTCTCCACAGTCCCGTGGGTCGTACAGACCCCTGACATCTCCGTAGAGCCCTCGACCATCCGGCGCAAAAACTCTGCTATCCACGGCTAGGGCTCGAGTGTCACTGACACCAACGAAGGGTCGTGGCAAATCTGGTGGACCTGACGAACAACGGCTGTCCAGGTACGATTTGCTGTTACTGCTGTCAGGAGAACGCGAACTTAGACCTATAGATCCCAAAAAGAAGAAATACCTATAGGTATGCGTAGGTACCTATACGCCGGTACAACATGCACTCTAAAATCTCTGAAAAAATTTAAAAAAATGAAAATAATAAAACTGACCTATCGGAGAACGTTCCCGGGGGTAGGATCTTGAGTCCGGTTCCAAATAGGGGGACGTAGAAGGTCCAGGGGCCTCCGCTTCACCCAAAATGCTACCTCCTACAGGCTTCGGAGGTTTCCTACGCCGTGGCTGGTACTGAAGCAACAGAGCCGAAAATTCTTATAATATTTGAGTACAAAATTAGAAAAATTACAACTTTAAAAATATTAACTACCCAGGTATAGGTAATGCAGCCATTTGTATCGAATTTAACCTCGCCACTGTCAGTCAACTTTGGCGATAGTTTTCACTCCTGAATAAATCAATCCCTCTGGAGTTGTTGTTGTTCTTTATCACACTACTTACCTATATAAGATGGATAAATTTACTATATCCGTGTTCCGGAGTTTGAACTCGCAACCTCCTCTCGCTGGTCCAACATTTCACCACTAAACCCGTGATTATTCCCACGTTACCTTGTAATCGGGGTGCTGCTTCTTGTGGGCGTTTCTGAGTCGTTCTGCTTCGTCGATGAAAGGTAGTTTTTCTTCATCACTCAAAATCCTAAAGTAAATTTTTATTTTTAGTTGATAGAAATAATACGATCCTGAAACATAATTCTCGTACACACGTACCACGGACCGACATTAGGTATTATTAGGGATATCGGAAACCGCTCACTTCCGGACACACTGCATGAAATCTCATCTGTATAGGGCCTACACCTCCTTATCCACCCCTGTCCTAGGTACTTACTACCCTTATCGGGACACCCTGTACAGGGAAAATCGAGGGGAAAATGTTCCCTAGCTGTTAGTACCTACCTCCAGAGTTTTCCGAGTGTTTTCGAGAGCTCAGCATTGTGAAGTTGCGGGTACTGATCAGCAAGTTTTCTTCTGGCCGCCTGAGCCCACACCATGAAAGCGTTCATCGGCCTCTTGATGTGCTCCTTCCTCTTACATCCCGACTTGTGTGTCACGGGCAACATTGTCCAGTCGTAACCTGAAACAGAAGCGAGAAGCGAGCTCCATTTAATAGCACCGTTTTTTTTTTTTTTTAAACGCGCGACGTTCAGAGAACATATGCGCCGATGAGTTGGTTGTTACATTTTTTTGGCCGAAGCCGAAGTTGAAGTGGCCGAAGCCGAATATGAGTGGGCCGAAGCCAATACATCCATGTCGGAAGCGGAAAATTTTTCCGTCCCACCGGGATTCGAACCCGGACCTCTCAGGACACAAAGCGGACCCCTTGACCACTCGGCCACTGAGAGGCACAGCACCGTTATTATTTCCCTCTAAATAGGCGCGTATAAGAACATCTCGCAATAGTAATTTTCAGACCCGTATTTAGAGCATTTATACCTATAGCTCATTGGTGCAGACAAACTTTTTGAACAGAGGTGTAGCTAGGACGTCACCCACCTATAAATTTGTAATACCGCTGATTTAAAATGGCCCAAAATTTCCGGAATAAAATTGACGGGGACTTAGTAAGCAGACGTCTCCCGCTGAGCCCAGAGCCAGGGGCCGTCAAAGACCAATTTTATAGAAGCAAAAATAATCATTACGAGAAAATAAACGCCACGTTCTTTGATGTCCGTTAATTCAGATATCATTAACTTGCGCAATAAACAAACAAACGTTTGCTTTTTGGGGGTTTTGATTCAAACACAAATATTCTGTACTTCTGTGTCGGGCCCTATATAACTACACAAACAGTTGGGAGAGAAATAGATTCGATAGGTATTTGGAAGTAGGTCGTATATGACTCCAAAGCAATTCACATACACTGCCTTTTGTCAGATGATTTGATCGTAGGTACCTACCTACTTTCAGCATTCCATCAGTTAAAACAACTTGACAACAGAACACCAAAACTTACATATAAGTAATGAACCTTGGAAATGCTGAAGCAAGGAAAACCTAGATAGGTACGTGCATGTGGGCATAGGTAATTCCCCATGACCCATCCGCAACAACTTTAACATGTAAAAAAAATCAAAACTTGAAATAATAATTGATATATGTTAAACAAAACAAATTGGGAAGTGCTGTTCTGTAGGAAAACAGTGATATCCGTATGGTAAACATGGAAGTGTTGGGCTGCGAGGAGGGGAGCAGCAAGCCAAGACTGTGATGATCTCCGATGAAAGGCCTCTTTGTTGGTTGATCTGCACGGTTCATGTCACCGACTAATTTACAGCTAGGCAACCCATTCCTTCCCAACTACATTATTTTTAGGTTAGACTTACTCATTAGTGCAAGCAAATAATTAACTCGCTCACTTTTTTGGCTCTCACTACAGGTGAAAATAATGCAGATAAAATTTGATTTATGTTTTCTCTTGTAACATTTTAAAAACAGAAAAATATTTGTAGATAGGTACCTACCTACTACAAGAATAAAGAAAGATGATTTTTTATCACGGAAGCTACACAAACTCAACCAACCTATCAGACCATTTTCAGTGTATACTCCAGAGATTCCTTGGGATTCCACTGAGATTCCGTAAAGATTTCCAAAGATTCCCAACGATATTCACAGAAAGATGAACCCCAAAGGGGTAACCACTCCATAAATTCCCAGATTCCCTCAGATTTTATAAAGATTTCCAGGGTTAACCCCTCGAGTGTATAGGTACTTGGCCATGCTCTATAAATCAGTTGGGATGAGGGGTATATAGGGTCCAGCAACTGGACCATTGCGAGAAGTATGTATCTACCAATCCATTTTGCTCAGCTTATACGTCACTACCATGTATACCAGCTCTCCAACCATTGTGCAGCATACGACGGGGACCTATACAGTGTAGGTAAGTTCCGAACCACCATATAGCTTGGATAGACATATCAGAAAAACTTTTATGGGGTTAACGATGAAGCGGGACGTGACCCTGTCCACAAGTAAGTAAATGAGGAAAAAATTACGAAAATAATGATAGAAGACTGCATTATACAGCATTTTGAAAGGGCTACGGACAACACAACATTATAGTTTTATTATGAAAAGGAACCGACACGATGTACGAGACGCGATCGTCACATAAGATAAAAGTCTTGGACTCACAGCGGAAAAGAATACGTTGAACAGCTCGAAGATCAGTGGTGACATGGACATCAGTCAAAAGCAGCGGCAAAGGCCAGAGATTCCATCGGTGGTGCTCCTCATTACCACTACGGTAATATATGCGTTTGGAAGCCTATCAAACATATAATTAGTGTTTCGCTCTTCGCCATCTTCGTACCCCATTAAGTGCCAACCCACCCGTCACATGTTATTTTTATTTCATAAAAAATTCTCAGGACGAAGACTCGACGAAGGGTAGGGCCTCATTCATTTTAGTTCTCTTCGCTATTTGCTGAACCTCTAATCATTATTTCACAAAACTCATGCAGTGACTTTGAACCTGAAGGCTGGAGTCCATTGATTGTTTATTTCAGAGCCTACCTGCTGTCAGCCGAAATTTCTAATTTTTTCAGTAGTGTAGGTATGTTTTCTTTTTAGGCACCTGTGCACTGAGTGGATGAAGTCCATCTATATGTCACCACATAATGCACTTCGCTCATTTACACCTTTCCAAAAAAAATGGGTGGCATTTTTCCGGAAATCTGTATATTTATGCACTTTGCAGCCTAATATTTTGTGATAGTATTTTTTTGGTTTATTAATATTGGGTGAGTTCTTTACAGTCCCATATGCCTTTCAATGAAGAAAGGGAAGGTTGATCTGGGCTAGATTAGGGGGCTCAGCTTCCCCACACCCTCCAGCTTTCGGAGGGGCCATGCCTTCATGCCTACTGTGGGGTGGCGACCTCTGTCATCTTGTCAGAATCACAATGTAAGATGGTGATAGTTATAGAATAGGCACTTGAGTCATGCAATAAACGTTGAGACAAACGCTCCTCATACAAACAAAACACGTTTGATGAGGCAGTCGAACGCTTAGAAACACGTCGCACCTAATCAAAGAAACGCTGAACCCTCAGCGAAGCCAACACTCACTATTGTAAGGTCAGCACCAAACATTTAATAGAGCGTTTAATGTGTACTTCCTCAAAAAACAGAAGAGCTTTGAGGCGGTAGACAGCAGGGATTCAGCACCCCGTCAATGGAGCCCGTCAGCTTTTAGCAGCTCAGCAAGCTTTCAGTCTCACTCCCACAGACATAGCACCCTTGTTCGAGAACAAGGCACCTTCACGGCGTTCCGCAGGGTCCACCGTATAGTTATCGCATAAATGCCATTGAGCTTCTTCGTCTTTGCAAGCTTTGTATCACCGTAGCGTTAACGCCACGGCCACTTTCTTGCAGTAATTTTTATTTCGCAAGGTATGTCACCGTTTTAGCTTCACACTTTACGAAATAGGATAGGTACGGGATGACGTAAGGCGCCACCCCACTACTGCTACCAACAACGTAAGGACATACATTTTTTGCTTTTTCATTGTAGGTATATACAGATAGTGGCACAATAAGTATACGACTGGAATATTTTTGGCCGAAGGCGAGACAGAAAGGTAAAAATTCAGTGCTGAGATGTTATTCTGCATGTGATGTGAGGTGGTGTGCTTTGTGCTCAAAGAATGTGATATTAACGAAAAGTTACGAGTGAACGTAAGTATAGTCTGTTACTGTTTTGAATAGAACGTCTTCAACAAGGAAATAAATATAAACTAGAATTACGAGTCCAACAACGGGTGTACTAGATTTTCTCGCATTGTTGCGTGAATAATCCCTACATATTATATTTTAGGTAGGTACCTATGTCACAACCGAACACAACTTTTGAACTTTCGAACGAACTTTCTTGAGAGATGAATCACCAATCACCGAAGGGTAAATTAAATTTTCTTTCTCACCTTCAAGAAGTTTTCCGACTGCAGCGTCCAGGTGGGGGTTATCCCGGTCTTGAACTAACCCAGCGGGGGGCTGGCTGTGGCTGGACGAGGAGGTCGTTCCAAGGCTGCTGGCAGACGAAGAGGGGTCTCCATCCCCACCGCCACCCATCACGCTCCGATACATTCTGTCTTTCACACGGCAACTCACAAAATACCAAGTCCTTTTCAAGCGTCACAAAGAAGTATATAAGTAGGTACCTATAGTCTCAGTCGTTTATCGTCTGAAAGGAAAGGTATAGCCAAAAGCCAAAAAATTATCTTGCGATTCGACTCAGTACGATGGAAAAAGTTTTGTCTAACTGGAGAACTCCTGAGAATTTACCGACCACAAAATGATTTTTAGGTAGATTTCGAAGAAATAACTACCTATTTTTAAGGCACTGTGACTAACAGAGTGATCTATAGTGCATGCCTATGCACATGATGCACTCTCCTAGATTGGTGTTAAATAAATGATGGATCAAAACCAACAACTATACCTCTTCCCTACATCTTAGCGGGATATTTTGCCTGGGTTCTTTGTGAAGGTATCTTTAAAATTTAAATTCTACGAAAAAAAAAAAAAAAAAAAAAAAAAAAAGTAACCGTCGGCATAAGATAGGACTAGTTAACCTATCTATACCTGCTTAGCAGAAATATTTTCTGTGGGCGGAACAAATAAAACCCAATGAACTTTGACGAAAAAAGATAAAGTTAGCCCAAGTCTGCGACTTGCTTCGATTTGATGGGTGTACCTCTGATGCAGAGCGGGAAGCGGGACCCTGTGTCCTGTGTCTGCTGTGTTTTACGGCCAAAACAATAAAAAATGTTGGGGACTTCGGCCGTCTTTGGTGGTCTCCAGGTGGTAATAGATATAGACGACATTTTTCTTGCGATTTCTGGTTACGGTGGAGAGTAATTCTTTTGTTCTACTCGAGTTTTTAGAAAACTGCTCCAGGCAAATTTTAGTCCTGCACAGATGTCACCGGAAGATACTAAAAGGGGTTGATATTTTGGAAAAAATGTAGGAAGTATAAAAGGATAACTTAGTAGGTAGGTACTTAGGCATAGTTATTGGAGAAGGCAATAAAAAGTATGGAAGATGACGCAATGCCCGTTAAAAGGTCAAGAAAAGCATACAAAATAACTAATTGAACAAAAAGGCGCAAATTAGGGTCAAGCCTTGGCCCTTCTTAACACCTTAGACATTGCTGACGTTGCCACGGAGGTCTTTATCTCGTACCTAATACCTACTATAGGTAAAGGATGGAGTTCACAGGAAATCTATGTGCATGGAGGATAAATTTTCAAATTTACCTCTCACTTTACCTTCATTGATTTTCACTCAAAAGGGAAATAGTTCACTTCTTGAAGAGACCCTGAGACCGTATGCATTGACGATGCAGTCTCGGAGACTGTAAATGAAATTGATCCCAAATTAAATTAATTATTATAAGTACTCTAAATTAGTGCAAAGGAATTTTAAACACAGGTTCAGCTGAGTGGGTATGACATATTGCAAGGAAATTTGAAACGTCCTTCTAGCTCACTGATAGGAACGTAACCGCAACCCCAGGTCACCTAACTCTAACTCATAGGTCACCATAACACTAACTAAGTATTTCTTCAGGAAACATTGTAGAGTTCAAATAATAAATTAAACAATAAAGCATTACCACTTGGCACAACAATGATGTAGGCAGAGCACAATTCGCGATTAATTTCGATGCTAACGAGCCACAAACCGGAGAACACAACAGCGGACTGTCGGAAAACAAAGAACACAACAGCGGACTGTTGGAAAACAAAGAACACTGCGGACTTGGAATTCGGAATGAGCGAATGTACCTATACAAAGAAAATAAATTGGAAGCAATTGAGAATGAAAAGAGAAGCGTGGCCAGCCGGGACCCTCCCCCCTTCTCGTCCTCATAAAACTAATGTTGAAATGTTAGCACTGAGCACAAGCCCAGGTTCCCTATCCCTATTCAAATACACGTGAGAGTAGGGCTTCAACTCGTAACCTACCATCTCCCTTCCTTCACAGATGTGCTGGTAATTATTCACTATAGGAGTATAGGAGGATAGCCTTCGAATCTGTCAATGGAAGCACTAGTCAGAAAAATGACCCACCGACTGACATCTAATACCATATTCAACTCTTGTTCTGTACTGAGTCCTGTGAAAACGTTCTGTAGCGTCGTTTCACTCAATACAAGCCTCTCTGGCAATCTGACACAATAACCTAAAGTACCTAGGTACTAAGTAGTAAGTAATTATTGTAAAAGCCGGAAGTGGTGCCGAAGAGTAACTATCTTATCACTTATTGCCAGTGCCATTAAAATAGGATGTAAGGTGACCTACTTGCTATATAGGTGTAGGTATACCTAACCAACATAGGATAACCACATACTTAAGGGTCCGCTATACCTGACGGTGCATTTTTTGCCGCCCATAAGATTAACACTGCGAGCGGTGATTCATTTTCAAGGTTTACCCTTGGTTGGAAAGACACAAAATTTTGCCTGTACCTAGCCCTAACAATGTTCTAGGGAGTGTTCGAAGCAGATTTCCCATTTTCTTTACTGTTTTCGAGATACGGCACTTTTCTTGAGGTAGGTATGCGATGCTAATATTTGCAAAACAGTTGCAATAAAAGAAACCAGTGAGAAATTGGGAAATCTGCTTCGAACACTCCCTAGAACATTGTTAGGGCTAGGTACAGGCAAAATTTTGTGTCTTTCCAACCAAGGGTAAACCTTGAAAATGAATCGCCGCTCGCAATGTTAATCTTATGGGCGGCAAAAAATGCATCGTCAGGTATAGCGTCCTCTTAATGTGGAAGAGGACAATAGGAGCCCAATGTTATTTTAGAAATTATATTGTTTCTCCTATATCTCACTTTACGCAGTATAAATAAACTGCTTGTAGGAAAACAAACTTCAGAAAAATATGGTGAATGACGACCGGCTGAATAAATTCATCCTTCAGAGCTTACGTCCACTATTGGAGTTGAATATAAAGATCACTAATTATTATTATTATTTCTGTTGCATGTATTTGTCGAAGTAAGGAGTTAACTCAGTGTGTGAGGAAACCCACTGTACCCAGTGCAGGCCGTAATTTACTATTGACGCTTTAAACTAAACGGAGTTTTATGGACTTACTGGGGATTACAGGCTACGCGTATTGCTGACAGGGTTGATTGCAACCTTCTCACTTTTAGAACTAAACTTATATTATAGAAATCCAGAAAACTGTTGACTTTACTGGTCACGGTTATATATAATTGTCAATTCTCTCATGATGGCCTGCATAGCCCCGCAACTGAGGTCATAAAAAATTTTAAAAAATAAAAAAATCTCTCATCTCTCATTTATTTGTTTTGGGTGTAAAGTACTTGCACAAAAATGCAATATACCTACCTATACCAACAACAAACTGAGTATAAGAGGTGGAGAAAGAATAAAATTCATATTTTCCTGATTTCATAATCTCTTATATTTCAGACGATCGTGCTTAACTATACGACTAACTCTGTAAGTGATTCTGAAATGAATACGATCACCGTTACGAGGAACGAGGAGGTATGCCAGGCAAGCTCTCCGTGACTATCAATGTTGTGACCGGTTCAGAGATCGACGCAAGACACAGCGATCCCCACAACGATGATTTGGCAGAAGATAGGACGTCGGCTGTCGGCAGAGAGATCAATTATAAACAATTACATCGGTAAATTACATCTGGAAAAGGGCCGGGCAGCGGGGTGTCCCCAGCCAACCGCCAGACCGTGGTGGTCCTTTGAATGACCTATGAACTCGAGAATCCGCCCCATCATCCGGCTAAAAATTCTGGGAGACCACTTTTTGGGGATGTTTTGCCATAGTCCAAGTCAGGCTAGGAGCGTACCGATTATACTAATAATTTCTTGCAAATCTAGGGCTGATCAAAACTTCTTCTTTATCAGAGAAATATCTGCTCAGGGTCGGATTGGCATTTTTAGGTAGGATATGGAACCCAAAGCCGGATCGACGTCAACTGAAAATCTTCAAGAAATTATGAATAATCGGTACGCTCCCAGCCTGATTTGGACTATACAAGAAGACATGAAGTGATGGTGGATGAGGAGTTTTTGGTCTCATCTCTCATTCTGTTGCACCATCTACCATAGACGACGCCATGAGACGTGACGCGGTGGTGACACACTGTCGACAACGCTACACGGCTAGGTTGATTAGGGGTGCAGCTCTGAGTCCCGGGGGTTGGTGCCAAGCCCAGTGGTTAGCTTATCCTAAAAACAAACCACGAGACTCGTCTCCCGTTCGTCCAGGATCCGTCTGGCTGTAGGGGGTCTACGGGATGTTCCCATAATAACGTCACGGGTCAGCGACGACAGCGGCAGCATCACAAAGACGCCGCCAGCGCGGCGGTGGTGGGTCGACTAAAGGCGCCCAGCCGCCCTCGCCACCCCATACCTGCCCCTGCTTGTTAGGCATCGCCACTAATTCTCAGCTTTTCCAGTTATTTACGATAAACAGATAGATTCCCTGTCTAAGTTTACTTCCTACCACACTTCTGGAGTCAAGATGATCCTTAATGTTTCACTCGCAAGTCATTTTTCATAGTCAAATATGACAGTCGTGTGCATAATTTATTACACTCGGTGGGGCGAGGATTTGTGCTTTGTATCAATTACAGGAAATTTTAAACGGTAGGGTAGTGGAGGGTTACTGGGGTCAGCTATATACTGATCTGCAATAAGGGAGGCCAATAGCCATCACCGTGTATCTTACTATAAGGTACACCAACATCAACATCTGGCGGTGAGTCGAAGAAAGCAGACAAAAAGGCAAACCCCTATTCGCACTCACATACACATAGAGATCGAATGAATTTACAACATATCTACAGGTACTCGATCTCCTTTATACCTGTCAGAATGTAGACGTTGAGGCTGAGGCGTATCCCTGGGTATGTTAGATATATACCCATACCCATAGGTAGGTGCGGGCCGACTTCAGAATGAGACGGCATTTTGGGCGAAAGGGCTTGGCGCGCTTGGGGTTCCTCATGAAGTTCTCAAGTGGCTGCCACCATTCACGGACAGACTTCGGCTGAGCTCCTCACACACTTGGCCGGCCTTTCGACAAGTTAGGCTTCTCATTTCCATGGCACGAGTGTTAATTATTGATGGCTGATTTATACTGTCTATGCTAATTATATGAATTTTGATTCGAGAGGTTGGAGGAAAGCCATTTTTGACATTTCAAAAATTTTGGTCACAGCTAGGCTAGGGCTAGGGGAGGCAGGGCACGCATCGAACCAGACTGTTATTGTGTTTGTTTATAGCTGTATCTACAAACCGCGGATGGCCCACAATTTGTGGGCCACAAACGAAAGAAAAAGGCTAAACTGTGTGTATTTATTTACTACAATTTAAGTGCATGCAAGAACCTCAGGACTGAGTCACCTTCTTTATGCCTTAGCGTGATCCTAAACCACAGTAGGTCACCAGTTCAGCAGATCAATTTTAAACAACGCCAGGTGGATTTCTGGGTAACTTACCGAATATTTTGTAACATTTCTTTTTTAAATCATAAAAATGTTTTCAAATTCATTAATGGAGTAATCCATAAATTAGATAGGTATCCGACGCTACTCTGGTTTGTTCTAGGTATTCGGGAGTGGTGGTGTGGTTGTTGTTGTTTGGATGCTTTGGAGAGAGTTTGATGCTAGTGTTAGAAAGATGTTTCTTTTAAATGTTTTCCTGATTTATTTCGAGTGAGAAGTAAAGTGAAGTTATGGAGTAGAGGATAAGAAGGCACGGCGGTGCCCCGCCACTACCAAATAAGAAAATGAAAGGTCCTAAATTATTATACACTATATTGTTCCACAAGCTGCCTACTCTTTGTGAAAGATCATGAACTCGAACTGTTATAATTTTAGATCGTATGAAAAATAGCTGTTGACACTCCCCATCAGCAAGCAATTGCTTGGTCTTGATAGAGGGTATACCTAGTTGTAGCGACCCGGGGGGCCAGAGGGCCCAAAAAGAAGGCCTATCGTTACTTGGCGCAGCCAACCACTTCCTCCCTCAGTACCTACCTGTCTGTTTGGAAATGAAACTGCCATCCCTTGATACCTATGGACGCGGCATCTAGCGCCGGCACTGTCCCAGTGCACAGTGATAAGCCGGAGTCCTGTATGTGTGGAGGCGCGCGCGCCGCGCCACAAAGGTCCATTGTCGGGCAACCTCTTGACAGTCCGAAATTAATCCAACTGGCAATCAGCCGCACAAGGGCTTGTCCAAACACGCCATGGAACGTCAACGCGCGTCACCTTAACCCCGAGGCACCGAGACAGGTTGAATGGGATCAAAGAACATTGGCGCTGACGACTCGAGGGATTGTCGATTGGGAAACGTATATATGAATCAATAATTATTGTGTAAGTATCTAATAACTATAGCTGGAAGGCGGCAGTAGTGTAACCAGGAATTTTCAGCAATGGGGTTCTCCAGGATTTTCTAAACCTGACAAAAAATTGAGAGGGGTCAGAAAATTCGCTGAGAGCTGCTGGGCCAGTCTGACACAGAGGGATGATTCAGAGGGGAGATTCCCCCGAACGAGGCAGAAGATAATCCCTTCCATTAAGTATAGGTACTTCGTATAGGTACACTATATGCAGAGGGCACCGTCGGAAGTTTCACTATACTTTCAGGTCGTGGAAAACCTGCCTGAAGCATTTTCTCCATACAGGCCTTGGGGGAGACCCAGTTATGTAGATCATATAGCTCTCAGCTCTCGCGTCAGGTTGCTGGCGAAAGAACGATTTCTTCATCTCAAAATATCGTACTTACGATCCCGCCTGAATACTAACAATAATAACAATAATATCGAATAATAAAAAAAAAATACATTAATACTTAAAAAAAAAGCTATAATGGGCCTTTCCGCGACGAATTATAAAAATACTTAGATAGGCACTTATTATTCGTAATTCGTAATTGTATGACTGCAGACTGCAGGCATGACACGTCACTGGGAATGGTGACGTGAAGTGACTCTGTTCGCTGCGAGTCTGCGAGTTGCCCATCTACGAGTACTCTAAAGAAATAGCTTGCCTCTTCTCTCTACTCTCAGGACATTAAGCTTGGGGGACTGGCGGACCCCAGTTTTTCTATTGCTAATAATTGCACGCTTGCTAGGACCAATCACTGAAGAGGGGCGTGGTGAAGCCAAACTCCTATTGGTTCTTGCTGGGCTCTTCCTTGCTGCTTAACACTCTACTATGTCCATTTGAACTGAAACTCATTAACTTAGCAGGAGCAGGTAAGTAGTTCAGGCTCCAGAGAGAGCCAAAAGCTCACGACAAAGTTTTCTCCACTCATTCAGTTAATAATGGGATACATGTGCAAAGACTGCTAAGTCACACGGCACAGTGTGATAAATCCTCGCCGGGTTCATTCAAATCACAGTACATTCAAATTTGAACGAGGTATTCCATATTATACCTTACCTATACCTATAGGTACTTATACGAGCCAATTTCCATTGATGACCAATATATATTGCTTGACTAAACTTGAATGTTACGTCTGAAATCACAATCGTGTGATAGGTTCTATTTGTACCGTATACCTATTCAAATAAACTAAAAAAAAAAAAAAAAAAAAATGAAAAAAAAAAATAATATGTAAGGCGACACACTCAGGGCAAAATAAAACCAAAGGCCTAACAAAACAAAGACCAATACGAGTATAACATGAGCCCGCAACAATTTTTTTTTTCAATTTCGATCTGCTCTACTCTCTGCTCCAGTCAGAGTCACCAGACACCAGGCGCCAGTAACCGACAAATAACACATCTAAAAACAGCACAAATTTATAAACTCATCATCACAACAGTCTCATAAATAACGGCTGTCGGGAACATTCTGTGCACATACATGAACCTAGGTCTTTGTAACGACTGAAAGAACATAAAAACTAATGGTCAAAATCGATTAGAAGGAATGTAAACATTTTGGATGGGGTAGTAACAGAACGTGAAAGAGCCTAACCGCTGGCATGAGCCACAGCGCTCAGCGCTCCTCCCACGACTATGCAGAGAGCAGAGAGGTTGCAACTGCGGCCCGCGCCGCATCATTCCTTCGCGCATGTCGTTCGTACCCCCGGGCTATCACTCAATCACCTCGTGTCCAAATTGACGGCTCCCTTTTTGAAAGTGTATGACAGTTAACCGACGGCCACTTTATTTGAGGAAAATTTATCGTGAGGTGAGTGTGGTTTGAGAGTTTCCAATTAAGGTACTTTTACAGGTGTATTACATCTCCCTACCAATGGAGAACTGCTGGTAGAGAAATGAAAGATGACGAAAATCTCACTATACTGGAAATAATACCTAATATTTACCCGAAGACTTATTTTATAGGCAGTTCAGATGATGGCTCAGTTTTAACAGCAAATGCAAAGATATCCGAGTATTATAATTTACGTCTCACCTTTTAACAAAACGCATAGGTTCAATAAATAAAACTGCTGTATTTGGGTAGGTACGTCCTTTTCCGCTATCAACTACTTAGGTACTTCTCTATAAGTACTATAGTTTTATCTCTGATGATTCCTTATAAAACCCCAATGTTATAATTTATTTCACTTTACCGACAAAATTTTTGTCTCAAATTTTTTTAGAAAAATGAACGTGAAAGAAGAACATGACTCTGAGCCAGAAGAGTTGAGCCGTTCGCCCATGACACGCCCGACTGCACCCGTGCTCCCCATCGTGAAACTAACCGCCGCCTCTGCTGACCCTCCTGTCACGGGGAAAACCAAAGATGAGGGGTGCACATCTACACATCCAGAGAAAGCAGAAATCAATGACACTGTCACCAAGGTCCTCCAGAGCTACAACTGGTCTCTAGTCCATAGCCCGTCAAAGTAAGTCCATATCTTTCTCTATGTGTACATATAGGTTTTATACTTAATCGTCTGAAATAGATGCTTTAGCCCTTTTTCACAAAAGTGATTGTGGGGTGGACGAAACATTCAACTACAACCACAACAACATAACAACCATATACCTATAGGTGTCAGAGAAAGCTAGACCATATGAAGTTAGCTCCATTAACACTGGGTTGCAAAACGGAAAATTCGCGCTGCGACAACAGTTTATTTTCAGGTTGTCTATCAACTGCATGTAAGGAAATGATTTAGGTACCTATATGATACAACTGACAACTGGGGAAATGTGGTATTTCTCCCGTTGAGGCTACTAGAATAAGTTATACACACTTCCTTGAGAGGAACAGCAAAAGAGTGGCTTCCCTATTTCAGATGCTCAGCAACCCATTTAAGGAATTTTTGCCAATTTCCTATGCTTCTTTTAACATGGAATAGCTAACCTGGAACAGTCGCCTATATAATAGGGAAGGGATATTAAGAGGTGACGTGACACATGGCAGAGCTGAAATAAAGAGAAAAAAAATTCCAATCAAATTCATAATGGAAAAGGTCTGACAACCCAGACCCCCAAACGAAGCATCAGCTCAAATCAACTGTATCAAGGGTTGCCATTCTAAAGTAGTGACTCCATGTGATTAAGTATCTCACAGCCAACCGTTTTGTATATATTTCGATTTTTAAAAAAACAAGATTAATGAAAGAAGGGTTCTTTTCTAGTATCTTGGCTATACTTAGTAATACCGACCTATACAATAGTAGGTATCAAATATAATAATGCCTTAACACTATTCTGATAGTAAAACTACCCCTGCAAACCGCTGGAAGGCTGAGATCAGAGTATAGGTACCTAGAAGATAAAGTAGAGCCAGAAAAGCTTCAGGGAATGTTATCGGTGTTCCCACGATCGCTATTTGAACACCACCACGGTTAACAGTTTAAGGAGGGTGATACCATGCCTGCGATTAGCACCACATTTAATCCCTGTGTTCCTGTCTCAAGTCATCCTAGCACTTGTGCCTTTATTGTCTCCGACATATCTACTGGAGACTGGAAGGAGTTAGCGACATAAGAGAAAGAGCAGCCAAAGGTAACCAACCCTGTGTAGGTATTATTTTCGTGCCTCTTGCCTCAAACTCTTGAGTAACGCCAGATAAGGATAGCAACCTTCGCCGGGTCCAGGGTTTCGTAGGTATTGACAATGATTGCCCATACCTACGTGTGTTCTTTCTTCGTTCCCCTAAAAAGTAGGCGAACTGGCTGAGGGCGTTCCTCCCGGATCTTGAAGGAGAAGAGCGGCTCCTATATAGCATGACTGAAGCAGGGCAGGGCGGGCGTTAAAAGTAACAAACCCACGAAAATTTAACCGTCGAGGTAACGACGGAGGTCGCATTAGCAGCGCCTGTTCTGTTTACCGTGCCCATCAGTATAAGCCCTCAAACCAATAAAATCTCCGGCTACTGTTACTGTTAAATACCAAGACCAAATCAAGTCCAGGTCCTGTGCGCTAAGTTTGACTGCATTACTTTTATTAGTGATTAATGACTTTATATTTGATTTGAACAAGTGATCGGTTTTAGTTCGTGAGGTCAATGCGCGGAAAGTTGAGGTTTGACCGCAAAATGCCCCATGTTATTGTAACTCGTACTGTAAAATCCCGGAAGAAGTATCCTAATTCCAAATCCCTCCACCCCTCCCTCACATGCACCCCCTCTTTCATAACATAACATAACATAACATAACATAACATAACATAACATAACATAACATAACATAACATAACATAACATAACATAACATAACATTTTGAAGGATGAAAAGTCCTTGCTGCAGTCCATGCATGCATTTCTGTCGGAGTGTGAAAATTCTCTCACCAGCCTGTATTTTGTGCGAGGAACACCGACATTGTCTTTGAACAAGAATAGAGCGGCTGCATGCAGATATATTGTCCAATGAATGACGGTGCTGGCAATCTGCGTTATGTCCTACCCCCAACCCGAAATTTACTCGCATGAATTCTCAGAACTCTCAATCTCGATTGTTTTTCTTCAGGACCGAAACTTCAAGCGCTGAGAGAAGGTTAGCTATAAGAGTGTCCATTTTAGGATGGGTATATTGATGCAAATATTTATTATTTTTTATTGAAAAAGATACTCAGCAACAGTCAAGTGACAATTAACACTTATAGGTACGAATCTAAGTTTAATAAAAGAATTGACTAGTTTTTCCGAAGAGAGCAGGGCTTAGTTCACCGCAAATCACCGAATCCTGAGAGTTCCCTGTTCGTACAAAATCTCAGCCATAAATATTAGTGGGCCGCAGGCGCCAGCATTCCGCTTATCTTCGGGCACGTGGAGAGCTTCCAAAAAGAAGTCACCCTGAGCGTATCTCCCCCTGGACCAGCTGTAGTTCTCAAGCAACAGAGTAAGGGTATGCTGCCTGTTTACCCAATATTTACTCTGGCATAAATGATTTATTGCAAAACGGTCTGCCGATGCCGTCCAGCTGACGGCTTCAAAATCTTCTTTATCTTTTTGAACAAACAGAATTTCACTGCTCTTTTGGAGAGCTTTCCTAGGCTACACGGGACAGCTGGCTCTATTGCCGTCGCGGAAAGCTTTATCAAGTAGTCCAAGACAAAGACAGATGCCTTAAGGGTAGATAAGGCTTTCAGCTGTTTCTATGCAAACATGCGGCGAGTCGCAACACGTTGCTGTGAGAATACCTAATCCAACCGAAGTGGTAGGAGCAGCAGGGTAGGGTAAGATCTTTTCTAGGGCTGCTCTGCTGTGAACACTAGGTATGCGGAATTTGACTTTTAAGTAAACTTGGGTGAGATACCTACTTGTAGGTTGGCTATGAATAGTATAGTAGCACATGTAGCAGGTATAGCTCTCGCCTTTTCTGCCAGCAATTAAGACAGGGCATTTTGTATTCTCTACAACTTTTTGTGGATTAAAATCTAATCTAATCTAATCTTTGACTGCTATTTAATATGTAGAGTAGGTACAGTCACATTTAATTTTTGGTAAGGTAGCTACGTTATGCCCATACTCTATGGAGCCTGGCACGGGCCTTGGGGACAACGGCACTTAGCACGCTCACTAAATCTCACTAACCAAAGAATTTGAATATTTAGAGCAGAGTGTGCAAATCACTCGGCCGAGCATCGGTAATTTAATTAGCTATGTTTCTTTATTACCTTCAGCCAAGTCAAACCTCTTTCAAATTATCACCCTTTTCAACACCTATTTGTACGCCGCATTCCTCACTGGTCTTTCCCTGTACAAACTAACATGGCTAAAGGTATTCGCCGCAGACGTGACTTTGCGTTTAGCCTAAGTCCTTAGGTAGAAGTTTAGAAATTTATTTGTTATTACTTACTTACTTATTATGGTTTATGAATGAACTAAGAACAGACATTACAAAATGGCAGACTGCTGACTATAGCGCCTTTTCATCCAAAAGTTCCCGAAATGGCAATCTGACTATTGTGACAAAACCTCCCTTGAATAACTAGGAAGTGTGTAAACGAGTATAGAGGCGATCTTTAACCGACGGTTAAAGTTAAGGACTCTCTAATTCAGAGTTTAACATTTAACCCGCCAGTGACGAATATTTGAGAACGAAAATTTTTTCACCACCAAGGTGAATATTTGAGAACGAAATTTTTTTCACCACCAAGGTTTTACTTTCCCGTCCGCTTTAACCGTTCGTAACTAACGACATCTTTATGGGTTTACATATTGCTTATAACCATTTCTTTTCTACACTGATTTCAGGTCAGCCTCTGAAAAGAAGAAGCACGTAAAGCGGCCGATGAATGCTTTCATGGTGTGGGCCCAGGCCGCCCGACGGCAGCTCGCCGAGCAGTACCCTCACCTGCACAACGCTGAGCTCTCAAAGACCCTCGGAAAACTTTGGAAGTAAGTTATTTTGTCAGGTTTAGTAGATCTACCACCCTGCGTGAACTTTGAAAACCCTATACTTCCTGATCCGCTTCCTTTCTTCTGGAATGAAAGCTTATGCCCTATAGTCCATATAGCCATAGTACCTAATCATCGCTTTCCAAGTCAAAATTCTCATCAAAAGAGATGAAAAAAACTATGTTGAAAAACTTAGTCAACTATTCCTATTCCTATTTTACGGTGAATGCCACATGCCACGTGCAATAGAATACGAACTCTCGGCTTGGTCGGACGTTGTTCGATAAAATCGGCGATGGTCGCTCGATAATATTCATTTCACCGAATGTTAGTGCGCAATGCTTAGCCTCGTGTTAAATAACTGACCGGTATTTTAGTATCGTCAAATCGGAAGCCCACCATTGAAGTTTGAGTTAATGTCGCGATCGCTTTAAAATTTTTAGATGAAAAAATGTATTCTGATTTCACAGCATAAGCGGCATAAGTACTTAATAAGCAGGTACCTAGGTATTTTCATTTTAATCCACAGACAAACCTGATTTATAAATCGAAAATTTTCAATACTAAACCAACTATAATTGTCAGCTAATGAAATCACAACACGACTTTAAGGAAAATATCCATCGGGAGATAAAAAACAAATGGGTCAGAACTTGAAGTTGCTATGAGACACAAGCAGTGGAATCGTCGAAGCGTGGCTTATGGATGCCTCCAGATGGATCAAGTGGCTGCGGAGCCCAAGGCCTCGGGGCCTTACGAGGCCCCACAGGGCCCATACTGCGGACGCCGGTCGAATAAGGGAGTGGCGCTTAGCTACATCACCGACAGGCGACAGCACATATGGGCTCAGCTTCCGCCAGCTGGTACAATGGCGGCACCACAAAAGGCTATCCAGACAAAAAAAAATGAAAGATAAAATTTGGAGACATAATTTTCATCAATGATTGATTAAAACAAAAATGCGGGAAGAGTCAGTAAGTCCAGAACATGGTTGGTCGTACGTCGTACCCTCCGCGTCATGCCGCGCCGTTCAAATAATGGTCACCCACCCCCAAGGGTTTTACAGTCGTGAGATATAGGTACTTACTTCTATAGGTATATTCCAGTTTCCTATGCCGAACAAGAACAATTCCACGCAAACAGTTTTCCGTTATTATACAGTTTTCTCCTGTCATCTACACGATGTGTATAGGTATACCCATCAATGTATTTACATTTACTTCTGCCAAAGATATCTCCACCCGCTATAATAGCGATAAAATAGCCGGATTGGCTGAGGTGAGCAAATAAGTAACAGGTGTTTGGCTGGAAGTCAACAGTCAGTGATAACAGCCAATCCCTTCCAAATCTTTAACGAATATCGTCTCTCTCTCGTTTATTTACAATATTTGCTGTACGACGCCAATTTTCCGTTTTCCCGCGCAAACTTTTGGAGGGAAATGAAGTATTCAAGATAACTCTACTCTAACTACAGCGAAATAATTTGTGGTTCCATCCATTTACTCCCAGGGTGGTGCAATGGATAGGACCTCCACGAAGCCGTACCCTCTGGGTGGGGATGGAGGTTCTTGTTCTTGTGTCCTGTTTGCAGTAGGTACCTACAGAAGTCCTGGCCTCAGAAAACCGCAGTTAAGTTTTGTCTTTATTTGCTTTTGGTTTAGGTTCCTATAGGGGCAAGGTTGCCTCGGACATTTTTTAATTTCAGGAAAATCCACTTCACCCTTCCGTAGCAAGTAACAGTTAAGGTATAGGTACCTGGCCCAACGAAACAATTTTTATCCTCTTATTTATTAAATTTCCTAAAACATTTTGTGCTTCGAAGTTGTAGTCGATGGTCTCCTTGCGAAGGAAAAGTGACCAGACCTCAGCCATGTGCAAGGCTGAAGCTGAAAGAGACCTATTCATCAAGCCAGGCTACTGTTTATGTTATGCTGTGGTAGAATGTTAGAGCAGGTTAAAAAACTCATCAAGAGCGGAGCTACTCAGATCGTCATACCATCTCGTATTCAGTCATTCTTGAAGGTGAAGATTTTTTTTCCGGCTCGGAAAATTAGGTAGGTACAGCCACGCTACATGCAGAAACCAGAATATTCGATCGTTTTATTTATACCTACATCCTGCATAAGGGCAATCACATGAGGGCAATCTTCCTGCCGTTGGCCTTGGAAACAATATAGTTTTGGACCACTGTACTGTCACGATGCGGGCACTGACAAAAACAGCCTAAAAATTGGCTACAGAAATTTTGCACTCAGTTTTTATTCCAAACCAAGTAAGTAAGTAGATACCTATACATACTCGGCTAAAATTAAACGTTCGTATACCTGCCCTGACTACATGGAATCTCACATCAGCAACTTTTGTTAACCTTTAGGACACAGCACAACTCATAGCTTTTGAGCTAGAGAAACAAGAAAAATCATGTGCTTTCCTGTGGCAAAAATGGGAGGCTTCTCTCCAAGGTACTGGACCAACATCCAGAGTAGGATTTCTGGAAACAGGAACCGAACAGGAACATTTCACCTGTAATGACGCATCACGCCAATCATACCCATAAAAAACGCATCAATCTATTCACCAGGTGTTATTTTCCCGAAGAGGGAGATAGCGAGCAAATAAATAAGGAGAACGTGGGAAATGGCGGATATACCCACTATGCAAACACCAGATGGATTTACGCCATCAAGTAAAAGTACTTAGCTACAAGGCAATTAAATATCGTGGATAGAGTACCTATATAATAAAGGGTCCGACAATGGTCGCACTTGACTTTCTCGCAATTTTTACGCCAGGGGTATCGAAAATTTTGATTTTTTTTTACGTAATTTATTTTTTTTGGACCAAAATTTTAACTTTTTCTAAAAATTATTTTGCCATACACTGGACAATAATTTTAGGCACCTACTCACCGGATTTCAAACATATCCGTCAAATGGTGAAGTGTCGTTCGACGCGCAAAGTACGTGTTTTCTATTTTCCATGTCACGGCCTTAATTTTCAAGTAATTGAAAATCTGTTGAAAATGACCTTTAAGCATCTATCTGAGACCACTTTCACCAATTTTCAAGAAAATCTATCGATTAGGGTTGTTGCAAATCCGTCTGAACCAATCAAAAACGTGATTTCCATTTTTGGAAAATTTTCCTACGATAATGCCAATATTGGCCATAATTATTATGTTGGATAAATTTCGTTCGGTAAAACATCAAAGTAGGTTAAACTACACCTCCCTACCAATTTTTATTGAAATCGATCGAATAGTGCTACCGGAGTGACGACCAACGCGTTTGGGCCAAAACTGGGCCAAGTTATTGGCCCACCTCCAAATGATTGTAAAAAACCTAAAAGCATCTATTCAAAAACACTTTCACAAATTTTCAAGGTTCCAACTTGATATACGTAGCTTGCAGCCCTTCTTAACTGTCAAAAAACACGATTTTTTGCCTTTTTTTGACCATACCAGGCGCAATTTTTGAGTTATCAAAATTTATCAAAAAACGGGTCCAGATATTTACATTAGGTACCTACATACCGAATTTGAGCAAAATCGGACGAACGGTGTGACGTCCAGTTGCGCGACAGAGTGACGTACGTACGTACGTACGTACGTACGTACGTACGTACGTACGTCGGACGGACATTTTTTAAAAACCACTTTTTTGGACTCGGGGGACCTCCAGGATCATGGGAAACCCAAAATCTCAAAATCGAAATTTTGCACGAAGACATAACTTTCTCAGCCCATGTATTACATACGGGCGAGAAAGTAAAAACGTAACTAAAATAAACCAAATGCATTTATACAATTTTGATCATATTATGGTCTCTGGTCCCTGAAAGTGTGGTTACTGGCTTATGACACCACCAGCCTTCCAGGTTTAGAACTTAGAACCCAGGTTAAGAAGATTTTTATTTAACCACGACCAATTTCCCTCCACGAAAATTGAGAAAGAACTCAATGCCTTATACCTTACTATAAGCAGTAGTGTAGTTATGAATTTTTTTTTTTCGCCAACCTCTGTTATTCCCACCGCCAGCAACCACAAAGGGGGTGATTGAAAAATGTTTCAGACAAGCCATTTCCGCATCCCTTGGTTCAATTTCCCCCATCAACGATCTTGACCTTACATTTTAGACCTAGGTATATATTTTTAATTGTTTTAAAAGCAGTTTCTAGTTAAAAGCAAATAATTATTTGCAAAAAATACGGCTCGTAGCGTGTAGCGAAGGTGAAATAATATTGCAGGTATAAAACATTTAGCATACATAAAACACTGACCCTTCATTGGCAAGAAAGTGAATGGTTTTAAGAATGAATGAAATTTTTTGAATGATTCAAAACCAGATCGAAAATGAAACGATCACGAATTAGTTGTTAGGCACCAACCTACCTATGCCTCAAATAGAAAAAAAAGTAGAGTCTTTTAAGAAGAGTGTAAGTGGCAAGTGGTATTTATGAAGTGTGAATACGAATTCTTAAGGCACACCCTTCGACAAAGCGTGCAGAGGCGGCTGGTTAGTCCTGCAGCGACTCATAAGGATAGCCCGGGGTTAGTTACATATAGCTATCATAAGGATAGCCCGGGGTTAGTTACATATAGCTATCATAAGGATAGCCCGGGGTTAGTTACATATAGCTATCATAAGGATAGCCCGGGGTTGTTACATATAGCTATCATAAGGATAGGCCGGGGTTAGTTACATGTAGCTATCATAAGGATAGCCCGGGGTTAGTTACATATAGCTATCATAAGGATAGCCCGGGGTTAGTTACATATAGCTATCATAAGGATAGCCCGGGGTTAGTTACATATAGCTATCATAAGGATAGCCCGGGGTTAGTTACATATAGCTATCATAAGGATAGCCCGGGGTTAGTTACATATAGCTATCATAAGGATAGCCCGGGGTTAGTTACATATAGCTGTTTTTCGTAGGTACTTTAAACTCGGCAAAAAGGGATTATTTCTTTATAAGCTTTATCAAACTGTAGACAACAGCTTTGGTTTTGACTGTTCATGATTATGATCAATATGACTACTCTTCAAGAAAATGTGGTCTGGGTGATTTCAGTAAAGGAAATATTGTGGTAGTAAGTAAATGGCAATTTGTCGCCACAGTCATCAGTGACAAATACACACTACGACTTCAAATTTAGATGAACAATCAGTGCTTGATCACTTGGTGATTTCATGCTTTACCATGCTCTGTGGGACCCTTCTTCACAATGAGATTTATAGATTTTTTATGCCGGGTGTTATAGGACGAGCTTGCTGTAACACTGCGTTTACCTGTGAGGACACCTCGTATTAATAATAATTTGAATTTATATAAGGCTATTAAAATATTTCGGAAAAGAAAACGAGCCGCCACTGTAGCTCCGGCTAGTCTAGTGGCCGTTAAATCAACACGACAAGCCGCCTTTCACATATGAGCTACCGCCACTTCCAACTTTTCAACCAGTCCTCCCCATGTTATTTTTATCTGTTTGATGGTTTCATTTCACCCTTATTTATTTAGGTCTTCTGAAATTATCGGTTCTTATTAATAACTAGGCCTAAACCGAAACTTAAAACCTACCCAGAACTTCCGTTTCTTACCAACCACATTGGTGCATGAGTATACGTAGTACCCATAGCCGTACCCACGGGGGGGGGGGGGGTTTAGGGGGTTAAACCCCCCCCCCCCCATGAGCGGAAAATTAACATGGTAATTTTTTTTATTTTTTATTTTACGTTTTGTTGATCTTGCCCCACCAAAAATAGGTGGAACTAGAGTATAAAACGCCTGGTTGTCCAGTTAAATTACAAATTTAGAAATTCCTCTAAACTATAAAAAACATTTTCAAGTAAATATGATTTTAGCAATTTTTTAAATATCGTTAAACTTTCTTCAGATTTAATTTCAACCGGGAGAGCGTTATATAGACGAACACCTAAAATCGGAGGACTGTTCAAACGAAGGGAGGTAGCAAATTTGCCTACATGTATATTTGAACACGACCAACGTAATGCCAACGTGAAGCAAAAAATATAGGTGAACCCCCCCCCATGACCGCTTTCTGGATACGGGCCTGGTAGTACCTAAGTAGGTACCACCATAGGTGTACTGAATTACCTAGTTTTTTTTTTTTTTTTTTATATGCGTGATGTTCTCTATTATCCTGCAAGGAGATCCGCTGATTCGCAAAAAATAGTTCAGGAAAAATTCAATCTTGTCGCAGGTGACCCATTTTTTTCTGCAAAAATATCATATAGGTAGCTACAATACCAACCTAATGCGTTAGGTATCCTAAAAAATTAGAATAATAATAAAACTTGAATCTGAAATAAAGGAAAAGGTTTCTAAAATAAATTTATGACTCATACAATCTGGAGGAAGGTATCATAAACTATAGCCGGAAACAGGAAACATGTGCAAGATTTCTGGGTCCAAATATTTGCCATACAAGCACCTGAGCTGCCTGAGCTACGAACTAACACATAGGGGTGATAATTAACTTTGATGTCAAGGGCTTTTTTCTCTGGTAAAATTCAAACAAAGTAAAGACCTCTCTACACCACGTCCAGTTCACCACCCCGCGATTATTTTACACTATTTTACTAACAATAATAATATTTCCAGAAATTTGGCGGAAGACGAAAAGAAGCCATTTATTCAAGAGGCTGAAAAATTGCGACTCATCCATAAGACGCAGCACCCGGATTACAAATACCAACCACGTAGGAAAAAACCAGTCAAGTCTATCGAGAAAAGGACTCACACAAACCCATTCAGGTATGTTCCTTCCTACCTACTGTAGCCCGTCCAACATGTAGGTACATAGGTGTAAGTTAAGAACAGAAATTCCTAAAATAATTCGGGCAAATCTACCTTATTTCTGAATTTTCCATTTACTGAAATTAAATGGGACGAATTTTTTTTCAGCTGTAAATAGTACGGTTGACAGTATGCTGCAGTACAGATTGAAATACAGACCAGACGTACGAATAAAATTACGGACGTATTTTTACGGACTCTTATCCACTCATGCTATTCTGTAAGAACCATATTTTTTTGACTCGCAGGGGACTTTCAACATCATAGTAACATAGGGAAAATGGTCGCACAAACTTTCCCATCCAATATGTTTCTGGGCCCTCAGAGAAACTTTTAGACGAGATAACTAGCATCAGAAAGTTTCCCCAAGCATTTGAGTACCCACGTGACATATTTCGCAAACCTTCAAAAACTCAACCCAGTGGGGGGGGGGGGGGGGTCAGAAATGCTTTTAGAATTTTTTTGACCACAGAACTTGCTTGAGGAAGTCTCCCCGAATATTTTGGATAGGTACCCAAATGTCATATTTTGTGAACATTAAAATATTTACCCCTTGGGGAGTTGTATCTCCCAAATTCGAGTTTTCTCAGATATAACGCTAATGGGGTATTTTTACCCATAATATGCACTATTACCCCTGAGAAAATGTACGAAATCGTATACGCCAATTTTTGCGAAAAAAATTAAAAACATGATTTTTTGAGGTTTTTGGGGGGGCTAAGCCCCCCAATTTTCACCAATGGAAAATCGAAAAAAACAATGGCTGCGCATTATTTTTCTACACTCGTGTACCAAATTTGAACAAAATCGGCCCGACAGTTTGGGCCCTGGCTCTCAGTACATACATACATACAAAGCGTAAAAAACGCTTTTTTGGGATATGTGACCTCTGATCGGTGCTTTGCAATGCAAAATCGATTTTCTGGACGATCAGAATACTTTCCTATATCCTACTTTGTATACATGAAAAAGTAGAAAATCACTTAATAACATAATATTGATCATCACCACAGGTTCTACGGCAAGGAAGAAGATTACAGTGTGGAGGGAGCCCCAGGCCCTCTCACTCCACCAACTACTCCCGCCGAACAGAACGGTTTGAGAGTTCCACCGAGTCCGGCAGGGTACCTACCCCTTGACAGCCACAACTCTTCAGGGGAACAGACTGGTTTTGACGTTACTGAGTTCGCTCGCGAAGACGGCAGCACTCTTGTAGACAACGCAGAGCTTGACCAGTATCTGTATCACACCCACACCAGCACGCAGGCCTGGTAAGACATTTTGAAATTTCCACTTTCCGCCCCATTCAGGCAAGAAAGGTTCAGGGTTCCATTTATCAGTTTTAAACTTAAATGTTATACTTCCGGATCAAACATTCGCTTAAGGGGTATACCTACGGAAGCGTTTGAAATTCTATGCAAAATCGTCTATGTTCTCTCTTGGAATATGAGGTAATTTCATATAGGTATTTCAATTTTTGTCCATTGTTCACTGATGCATACGAGTATACCTACTCCCTTTAATTCTCCCATTCAGTTTTGTAATTTTTCTCTAAACAATACGTATAATCTTTACCATAAATATTCCAAGGGGTTGTTGCATACGTACCTACATTTATACTTAGGTACCTACCTTTCGGACACCCATACCTAGTTGCAGTCATCCCCGGATGGCGTTACAGTTTCCAGTAGAATGGTGATAATCTGGTAAAAGAGAAATAAATTAAACTTAGATAACCAGTTGCTTCTATTTTTCTATGGAAGCGAGCTTTTGGCCATTTACGCCTTCATTTCCTCAATACTACAAAAGATTTACGTACACGCAAAAATGCCTTTCATATTACGAGATATTACTGTAGGTTATACAATACAGACATATATACTTACAATTTACACACTTAGCTATGTTATACACACTACACTGCTTCTTCTACTTCTATGACGAATTATGCGTTTTAGGTCCAACTACCCGTATTCAAGGAGCATGAACGTAGACAAGTCACCTGGTTCTGTGGCGTCAGAGACTTCAACAATATCTAACAACAACGACGTCAAGACATGGTACGTTGAATCTGTATGTGGAATGAATGGGTACCTATGCCGAATCAGCTATGTTCGGGACTTTTAAAAAACCACTATAAAAGAAGTAGGTTTCCTGCATGTGTAGGTTAGCTGCTAAAAGTGAAATGGCCTAGGTTCCTGGTCAAATAATACGTAAGTATGAGTATCATATATCTTATTCACATCTTCATACTAACTTGCCGATTTACTTTACATAAAATTCTCAATCCCATTGGAAATCCATTTTTAATTATTTTTCAAAATAGCACTTAAATAAAGAAGTGTTATGTTTTCAGCACAAAGTTCCTCTCAGAAATGGACAAGGTACACAAGAGTCCAGAGCGACTGCCACCCATGGGAACAAGTTTAGCTCGTTACGATCAGCCTTTCTGCGGATCCGATGAGGGCTACTCACCTTCACCCCTTCTGCCGCCCCAAGACCTTTCGGGGTCCCTAAGGGTGGACCGGCCGTATCCTTCCTTCACACAAGCACCATCGTCAGCGTTCAGCCCCCCAAACTCCTACTCCACCCCATTTCTGCCGTCCACTTACAACTACATGCAAGCCATGCAGCAGCGGCCAACATTTTACAGTGAGTCCTCGTCTTGGCAAAATTAGACAAAAATAATAAACAGTTACCTAAGATGGTATCTTCACCTAGTGTAATATTGGAATGTAATTAGGTATAATATTTTTTTTTTTTGCCGTTTAGGGTCACTGTTTCTACTTTCCTCTATACATCAGGGGAAGTACTGTGATTGTACAGCGAACTTTGGCACTAATTTTAATTTTCTTTCAAGCTCTTCCTCAGGCACTATTAAAGAAGGAAAAAGGGTCTCAAAGGAAAGGAAAGCTTTAGAAAGCTTACATTGCGGATCCAACAGATCCGATATTGAATGGCTGGTAATTTTTAGATGCAAATTTAGTTATCCTACATAATATGGTAGGTATCAAATTTTGATAAAAAATGTTGCCCTCCCAATGTACCTATACACTTCTCACAATTGGCACCTTTAGCCTGGCTGCCTATGTCATTTAAATGTGTACACCGACTTCGTAATTCCATAATCACGAATCTTCAGGCGTAGCCTACATGTCAAATGACGTGTACACCGACTTTGCAATTACATAATCATGAATCGTCAGGCGTAGCGTACAAGTCAATCAAATGTGTACACCGACTTTGCAATTACATAATCATGAATCTTCAGGGGTAGTCTACATGTCATTCAAAAAATGTGTACACCGACTTTGCAAATACATAATCATGAACCTTCAGGCGCAAATGTGCATACCCATCAGTAAACTTCACTTACTGTAGGTACATTGAATCATATTGTCGTTCAAAAATTCGCTCTCGAGGAAAATTTTTAAATTTTATGCTAGGATCTCCCGGTGACATTAGGTACATTGGTACAGGCACTGCACTGGCTGAATCGGGCTGAAAGCACAATGCACTCTGACAGTATATTGGTACCTTTGATTTGTAACAATGCCCTGTGTTATGTAGAGGTACATATTTTGTACCTGTCATGCTTTCTCCATTTTTGTTCAATAGTATTAATATAACTGAAGCCATTAATGGTTCCAAAATATGTTTTAGATCTGACGAAGAGATGATCTGAAAAATGTTAACTTTTTGATCTGTTTTGCTACTGATATGATATGAGTCGGAAGGTTGGATCTGAATATTGTTACTGAAGGATAATATAATTTTTCTCTTGTGAGTCATAGGTATATTCTTGTCTACCTCTTATTAAACTGAGACATGTTTCTCCCATTGAAGTGTTATTTTTCATAGATAACCAACCCATCGCTGAAGGGGCTCAAGTCTCGAGATTTGTTTTCTGGCTCACTCCGCCTTATGGGCAGGTACATGAAGTTCAGAGGCAGGAGAAAATCCACAATTAGAGTTTCTAAGATATGATACGCGTATGTTTATGAATTTAACTGAACTAAAAGCCACCCTAAGTAAGTGGTATCACCTACCTTACGGGTGACTTTTTTACCTCCTAATTTTCATCTTTTAACCCATAGCTATCAATACGAATGATTCACAGCTCATCCAGCTTAGCTTCATCATAAGTCGTCGCAATCATTTTTTTACATTCACCAGAAAAGTTCCCTTTTACTACATGAAAAATCTACAGCTGCATAATCAACAAAGCCTCACGCAGAGATATTCAATTTTTGTTGAAGTGGACGCACTTTCTATTTACCATCACGTTGTACACACTGCACGATTGCAATGGTACCTGAGAGTGGCACTCACATTCTCATCTCATAATGAACGATATTGCTCTCATTCACGTACCATACCATTCCATATTATACCATAAATAAAATGGGAAATGCGCAATCAGAATTTCGTGAGAATTTCTGATCCAGTGGAAAATCATCTGCGGTAACGGTTAGACCATTCGTCAAGTCGTCGGTCATGATTGCCTTCCGGTGATGGTGATTTGGTGATTTCAGGAAGGAACATCTTCGTCCAGGGCGACGAAGATAAAAACAACGGAATCAGCTTTCACAATGATCTCAGAGTTTGAAACAATCTGCAAATCACTGTGAAAACCAATTTCGTCTCGGCAGTTGGCACCACTCCTTAGTTATACTCGTATCTAGAAAAAGAATCAAAGTAGTAAACACGTCTAGTACCTACTTATACCTATATACAGAAAGGTCAATGCCTCGTTCAAGTAATATCAAAGTGAAATGAAGATATATATATAGAAGATAACGTGTATGGCTATATAAGTATCTCGAAATTTAAAAAATATCTGAAACACATGAAACAAAATATTTTTTGTGGTTCCAAATGAGACAAAGTATAAGCGATACCTAAAAACTCCATGCACAGGATTGGTTTCTGAATACTTACATGCACTCTGTCTTACCTTACATATGGAACACAACGCGCAAACACGGAACAAGTCGATATCTCGGAGCGAACAAGCGCCATCCCTGCAATTAGCAACAGCGATACAGCGGCAGCGCACGCCGTCAGCTGCCTCACTATCACCACCGAGTCACGTGCATCCACACTGACAGGGCTTCCACTACAACAGAAACATAACCATACTCAGTGCTCACACAAGGCATACATATTCAAGAGGTTGTATCGTCTGAATGATAAGGGTTTTACCTTCCCGACAAGGCTACCTTTTTGGCAATACGTAAAGAAAGGACTGTTCAAAACAACTGTCCGACTAAAAGATCAGTCAAAGTCAGTGTTTACTTTATAGATGTCTTTAATTGGAATCTCAAGGATAAATGAAGCATTTGTGGGATATTTCTTGCTCTGAAATGCATCTTTCTAGCATAAGGAACAGTGCACTAATGCTGCGTCCCACCATCCCCGGTTAACAGGTAAACCTCGCCTGATTAAACTAATTGGAATATAACTGGGGTGTAACTGATGTTGGGACGCACCCTCAGTTAAGATTTAACAATAAGACTATTTTTGTCAACTTTTACGAGAAATAAAGGGTCCGACAACAGTCGCACTTAACTTTCTCGCCCAGAATAATTTTTTTTTTTTGGGGTTTTTTGAGATTTTTTTGCGGGCGTAATTTTTAAGCAATCGGAAATCGGTTGAAAATGACCCACGAGCAACTATCTGAGATCACTCATACCAAATCTCCCGTCTTTAATTTTATTACTGTAGTCCCAAATGCGTTCCGACCATTCAAAAACGTGGTTTCTCATTCTCAACTCATTTTCGACACTTTTTTGACAAAAACGGCCGTAATTTTGAAGATAACGAAATTCTGTTCGACAGATGTTTAAGTTACATGGTTCTACACAAATTTACCAAATTTCATGACAATCGGTCAATAAATGTGAATGGCGCCGAAACGATCGAACTTTGGTCCAGAACGGCCGTAATTTTCAACCAATTCAATTTTAGTTGAAAATGACCTCGAAGCATCTATTTGTCAACACACATACCAATTTTCAGTGTTATAGATTGAAAAGTGTACCGTCGGCGCTTGTCTAACTAACCAAAAACACGATTTTTGAATTATTTTGGCGGTTTTTTGACAATAGCGGCCGCAATTTTTGACCAATCAAAAAATCCTTAAAAATGTGTCTCGGCAGTGATTTTAGACAGGTCCATACCAAATTTCATCAAAATCGGATGAACGGTATAGGCGCTAGAGCACTGCACGGACTGACTGACGGACTGACGGACGGACGGACGGACGGACGGACGGACAGACTTTTTCCAGAAACCACTTTTTTGGACTCAGGGGACCCCCAGGATCATGGGAAACCCAAAATCTCAATTTCGAAATTTTGCACGAAAACAATACTTTCTCGCCATATATGGCTAGCGAGAAAGTAAAAAAACACAATCAACACTAGTTTTTGACGTTAAAAGGATATCCAGAGCTAAAAGAATATCCAGTGTTTCCTAAAAAGGAAGTAAATACAAAATGTAAACAAGCTGCAATCAATTATAATATGAACTAAATGGTCAATGGTCAGTGGTCGTAGGTCTGTTGTGTCTACGACAGCTTCTGGCTGCTGTTCACCCACACTGGTTGTGCATGTTGTTTACCCAATATAACCCTAAGTAGGTACAATTACTAATTACAACATAATCAGCGATCAATGTGAATATTAACAAACTAAATTGGTGGCCAAGAGTTGTTCATTAGCATACCCAATAGGAAACGTAAGTTATTTGGTCAACCCTGCACCAGTTGATCACAACATGAATGGTCCGTGTACAGGAAGAAATGAATGAAGCTGTGATTTGACCTCTCTCTTTATCTGTGACTCAGCCAGGGGTCAAAGGGCACACCTCTCCTATCGGTGGTCACTGCCTCACTCTTCCGTCATTTAATTCAACCAAGAAACCGCAAAACTATATATTTTGACAAAACAGAACAGAAGTTCCCCGATCTGAGTCTGTGTTTGTGTCCAACTAGTATGAAGCAAGAGGAACCAGGTTCTAGTCGAGACTATTTCAGATTTTTCATGCGCGGCCCTGGGCGTACACAGTCCTGACCGGCCGGCTGGGGGAAAACGCAAACGTTGGGCATCTATACTGACGTCACGAACGCTGGTGCCTACTAGGCAATGGCCCTTCTATAGGACTATAGCGCCAATGAGTTATAAAAGGAAATGAAGGAATAGGGCGGCACCGGGTGGTAATCAAGAAAGTAGGCATCGTCGACTATCAAATAAGAACGTGGAAGGGTAAATAACAAATGCAAATTTCAAAAGGCGGATAGGAGGACAAAAAGACGAAAAAACATTGATAGGAAATGGTGACTAGCGCAGGCAGCAGGCAGTAATTATCACTGCCTGGCAGTCTAATGGCACGAATCGCAGCCCCAGTTCCCACGGCTCCCCAGCAAGTACCCACCGACTGCTCAACTACTGGGGTCAACGTACAAAGCTCCAGCTAAATCGTACTCTGGACAATGTAACTTTCAAAACTCATTTTGACATAGAGGTCCAGTCTGCACCAGAAGATGGAAGACACAGCGCTACACCTTCCCCCAAGAACGGTATAAGTAAATTAGTGATATTAGTCATCGAACTCACTTCGGTAGCAGCACCAAGTTAGCGTCAGTGCAAGGGATCAACAGGCCAGCTCTAAGTACAAAGACAATAATGGCGACTAGATAAGTTGAACAGCTCGGTACGTAACAGTATAGTAACAGTAGAAGGTAACAACAAATAACAACAATTCCAATTTTACTGAAGGCAAAATGATGAAAGCGAGAGCGTTTTTCATGATCCCTAATCAAAAACCGAATAACCCACAATGGGCTGGCAACCGAAAGTAGAGTAAATAGTTTACCATCGTCCGAAAAGAAAGTTGCGGATGACACAAAGCGCATGTGCTGTGCAGAGTCCCGCGTACGACAGCACAGCAGCGCGGTAGTTCACCGACTGACCGCTCGACGGCTTGCCGAAAACTAGGTCGGTCACTTTCAAAACACTGCGGGATCTGGCGACCACGCAAGCCATCTTATGATTTTGGTCACAGGTTATAATGTCATATGTTCAGCACAGGCCAAACCCATGTGATAACTATCACGATAGTGACGGTATGTATTACGTGTTCTTACTGTAGACCTCGGGGTCCGAGGGCAAAGGGCGCGAGCCACTGTAGTCGTGTGTGGCCTCTGAGTGTCGCCACTCTGTTACCGGCCGGAAATCTGTCGCAATTCCGTCAATATTCCCGATGCTAATTTGCCATTTTTTAGCACAGGAAATTTAAAGTCTCGCGTGTCAAACTTAGGCATGGAACAGGGGACCTTTCCAGAAGCAAAAACATAATATCAAGTGCCAGCAAAAAAATGAATTAAAAATTATTAAAATAACAAACATAACTTCCCGAAGAAGGGCAGGTAAGGTTTGACTATTACTCGAAGGATAAAATACAAAGCAGTGAGGATATAGCCTCCCTAACACCATTCCCAAATCCGACCGGATGCGGCCCTGAATGCTCACAGGCAGAACGGTGAATCGCCGGCGCATCCTTGGCCGCCGCCAATTAGTCCAGTGTAAATGCACTTGCTAATTGCCCCCAGACCCCAGGCGCTTCACCTTGCCCACGGCTACAGTACTAACCAGGCACCTACACACCTACTACTTGCACCACACTACTTCCATTACTGTTCACCGGGAGAAATTCCTCAATATTCGGGAAACCCAAAAAATAAGATGAATGTTAAAAGGAGTAAAAAACCAGCCAAGTTTATAACGCTCCAAAAATTAGCCTAATTCAACAGGGTTTGATATCAAAATTGTTTGCGAAGTTCTCCACATTCCCTCAATCACTCAGCCCCTAAAATTAGTGATATCGCTTATTACTGGGCCAAGTCCTGGGCAGAAATCACAAAAGCCTCGCAGCAGGTCATATGGAGACATACTGTAAGGACGGGGGTTTGGGGCTGCTGGAAAGCAGCTATCCTGAAGAGCAGACACCCAGGTACAGGTAACCTCCCTCTAAAAATGTTCGATGGGATGGAAAGTGAAACTCTGATATGGACCTCCCTTCTAAGATGTAGATTTTTTTCTCGTTAGCCCACCTGGGATCAGTGTCCTCTCGGGAGCTATTAGGTGTTTTCAGGTTCGCAGGCTGATTGCCACGGACTGCTAACGTTCCCCACCAACGAAGCCCATAAGAGGTATCTATCTTTTAATAAATGCATAATATAGCAGACCGTTAGTAACGCCACGCCACTGCACCATCCGCATTCAACCATCGAGTCATGACAGTGCCGACGTCAAGCATGCAACTTTGAGCAGCACAAACTAGGTCCCAAAATCGGTTCACCTTAACCGTTGAAAAGGCGACGAGGATTAAGCTACAGTTTGTTGGGCCGACACTTGGTTGCAGAGAAGAGGCCCTCGCCCAGCTCACCCCTAAACATTAATCGAATAAATACGGCAGAAGGGTTGCCGCAATGGAAATGTTGCAATAATATTCTGCCCTCGTTCACATGAACATTGGCTTGTACGTAAGTACGGAGGCCACACTGAGTGGCGGGGCCAAGTCCAAGGGGATTCTGCCCATGACGTCAGAGTGATAAAGGCGAACATGGCGCAATGGAGAAAGCACCAGGGACGGTCTCAGAAAATTCCACAAAAAGTTGCGTAAGAAAACCATTGCTTTTGATGATGCAAACGATAAGGGAGACAAAAGTCAAGGGAAGCAGATACTGACGTCATCGTTTACACGTAACATATCAAAAGTCAGTAGTCAGTTATCAACTAATCACTTATCAGCTATCGCAAAGCTATGTGAATTAACCATCTAACAGAAATACAAAAAATGTTCTAAAAAGTTTAAAGTATAGGATACAGCAGCTCTTGTCATGAATTCATTCTGGCGAGGACGTGGGGTGGTTCTAGATTTCTGACAAGTAACTACACTTTTGTACCGAGTCTATACATACCGTGTGGTGAGGCGAGACACCTGAAAGTCACTCATTGAGTAACCGACGCCAGCTTGGGTCTGTCGGGCGACAGCTGAGACTGAGGGTTACGTAACTCCTGTATTGGAAGGTAAAACAGCGCCACGTGGACGGGAAACAGAACCAGGTGTGCAAATGGGGCCTAACGCGCTCAGTCAACCGACCCTTAACTACTTTACTCTATCCAAGGTCTCAGGCATCTGGTAGGAATAAAATTGGACAGTGCAAGTGTCCCAAGTGTTTGGTGCACATTCGTTCTTGGACTACCCTCATGCACAGGAAATGAAAATGAATATACGAATCCATTTCAAACCTTGGACTAAGGCCACAACATGACTTTTCCCTCTATACTACTTTCTTGGGTTTTTAGGTAGTTATAAACTACCAAGTACTATGAACTACTACTATGAAAAACCGCCTGTTAACTCGAGAATTGGAACAAAATCAGAATTTTTCTTTTAATCGAGTATAGTGGAGCGCAGCTTAAATTTACTAAGCGGTATGGATGGACTGTAAGGTCAACAGCGGCATGTCTGCCCTCAGTACATTTGTAACTGCTGCGGGAGGTTGTACCCTCCGTGCCTCCGACATCTATGGATGAAATCGAAATAATAAATAATGTTGACGTAAAAGGAGCCTTTCCTTCAATCTTCAGAAGGAAGAATTCATTTGAGGCTCGCAGTTTTAATTGTAAGATGAGACATAGGAAGCGGAGCGATTATTTTCTTGGCTTGCCAGTAACGTACACACTGAGGCAGATAGGTGCTTATAGCAGGCGCCACAGGGTTCAGCCAGGTGCTGTGTCTGTCTGTACCTACCAGAGGGACAGGTGGCTCCCCTTGTGATTCCAATTCGCAGATCGATGAGCAATTATAATAGTTCAAGATGTGGCTCAGGTGAAAGACAGTTGTTGCTGTTGCAAACCAACAGAGAATCGAGCCAATACACCGCGTCACCGCGTGACCGCGTTTAACTGAGAATAATAACGTCATAATACCTTTTCACAGCTCAACCCACCTCACTCAGGGAGCCACAACCATCTCGCACATCGTAACCCACCTCACTCAGGGAGCCACAACCATCTCGCACATCGTAACCCACCTCACTCAGGGAGCCACAACCATCTCGCACATCGTAACCCACCTCACTCAGGGAGCCACAACCATCTCGCACATCGTAACCCTCCTCACTCAGGGAGCCACAACCATCTCGCACATCGTAAAAATATTCGATCGCATTAGACTTTCTGTCATTCTTTTATTTCTGGTAATTGGGTGGTACGTTATCCACGGCATCAATAGGAAACATATTCATCTACGGATACTCAACTAATTTGAAGCAAATCAGTCGAATGGCTCAGTGAGTGCCTATCGACGCGAAATGAATATTTTTGAATTTTTACTAATATCGAATATTGAATAGACCAACAAATTTGACTAACCTCAAGCTCCTACATCGACGACGTCTTGTCCCTAATAGTCAATTACTGTTATATCCAGGCCATCAAAAGTTATGCATGACTTCGCTCTGGTCTAATTTTTTGTTCCATGCTGGGAACACCAGTGCTACATAATTGTATAAACAGCTCATTTACACTGAGACAACATTTACGTCGCTTCCACAGACTACGCAACAGCCTACATTAATCAACGAACACAAATTATAGTAGAGATATAACTTGAATTGATACCTGGGAGAAGAAAGCAGCGTCTGCGGTGACGGCCTTCGCCACACTGACTGCGAACCTTGCTACGGAACCTTCGATTAGCCCAAACACACAGGCAGCCATAGCACGGGCTTCCCCACAGTACCCACTGCGAGCTATCTAGGCCAACAGCTGATCCGAGGACAGGTTAGAAGGCGCCACGATGTCCGGGAGGCCCGTTTTGGGGGGGCCCATCTTACGGTCACGGCGCCGTCGCGACGCCAACAGCGCCACAAAACGAGGTCGCCACAGCCTAAATGGAATAGGATACAAGTTTTCTAAACAAAGCCCAGGTTCCACGAGTAGGGCGTACAACCAATGAAATTTGCAACAAACGGAATGTCACATCATATCGTAGGCACAGCAGTCACACATTTTGCGCACGCATGAATACTCCGATACACCTACGTCGTCGGCAACACCTCGGAAGGAATCACTCATTTCATATCACAATCAAATAAACTGGAACAATTTAATACTTAACTGTAGGCCATTTAGGCTTTGGCAGTTCGGCAATTCCCATGCGGGATCAGCACTACAATACAATATGGAAAGGTACGGCAGAAGGGATTTTACCACTATAACACAGGAACATTACTGTTACTGCGTTTTTCCCATTTTGTAATTAAGAAAGCCTAAAAGAAGAACAGAACAACTAACACATGCTTTATCATCTTAAAGGAATAAATTGATTATGACAGATGTGCGAAAAGGTAATGGTCGCATCCTCACTGATATGATAACGTATGGCTGTATGGGAACCGTCATTGTGAAATACATTAATTTGATGAATTTTAACGTACCTTACGTACGTAATCTTTCTCATAACGCTGTGGAAATCAGACCAACAGTAGTGTACAAACATAAATGTAGGTACGGGTATACTGCTGAAGAGAACAGGAAGCTGGAGTATCCTAATTTGCACTACATGTGTGTGTTCAAATCTATCCCTGGCTTACCTTATAGATTTAGATAGATACGGTGATTGCACCCATCGTAGCTACTGAAACATAACAAAGCCAATAATTAGCATGTGTGTATGCAGATTCATAATTATTAGGTGTCTGGCGCCTGCATATAAGTTACTTTTTTACAGGGAAATGTCAGTGCAGAAGTGAAAATGACTATGATGAAACCTAGGTTCCATGACGATCAGTAGCTTGTAGGATGGTTAAATCAATTAAGGTCTAGGTGGTCTAAGAACTTGAGAATACTTTCAGGATGTAAGTACCTACTATTCCTGGTCTAATAGCCCAAGCATAATACAAGCTTTCAACCGCAACAATAGCTATTTAAATAAAGTTTATGCTCAGATGTAACATAGCAGTTGTATTGAGAGAGGTCAAGAACACAGGGCGCTGCTCATATTACAGTTGTTATTTATAACTTTATCTTTTAAGTATCGTGGGTTTGTTTCCAACGCTGCTGCAGGTATAACCTATCTTTAGACTTTAGATTAGATATTACATGAAGGAACTAACAAAACATAGGGCGCTGTTCATAATATTCATGTTATACGATTGTTATTTATTCTACCTCTAGGTATCGTTTTACCCCAGCAAGTTAGAGACCTATCTATAGATGAAACAACTGAAGAATCGAATGCCATCTAAAAATAGTTAAGTACTATTTTTTCACCTAATTCTTGCACATGAAACGATGATTTGTCATCCAAAAACATCCCGCATGTTATGATAATTCGTCCAATTTGATTTTTATCCTGGTTGACACTATCCGAAGTCTATCCAAATTACCCATTTCATTTTTTTTGGGCTATGATTGATTTCGTGATTTCATCTTGCCTCCCCTAGCCTGCAAACCAAATCGGGCCAGTAGCTTGGGATGGGCGTGCAGCCACAAAAGGCAAACATCTTTTAAAAACCACTTTGGACCTGGGAGACCTCCAGAATCATGGAACCCAAAATCTCAACATAAATATTTCGAATGGTCACAATACTAGGCCAACTCCACATACGGGAACGTAAAGATATGCGGGATTATGCATCTTCACATTAGATGCTGCCTGCAGAATAATGTTTATGCTACATGTACACATGTGTTCATTACATAATCACAAAACTGAAAGCCAATGTATAAAAATGTTACAGTACAGTATTTCGACGCCCACGTCCTACAAGAAAGGAAGTTTTGTGAAACAAGCTCATTTACAACCCGTAAAACTTACTCTCCAAACAGCAAAGAAAAACAATACAATAACTTCTAG
This sequence comes from Mesopsocus fuscifrons, assembly GCA_950004255.1. NCBI lineage: Eukaryota > Metazoa > Arthropoda > Insecta > Psocodea > Mesopsocidae > Mesopsocus > Mesopsocus fuscifrons. Next base: position 9,836,614 of record OX465377.1, read on the forward strand.
CCATGTAAATAAAGCACGATATAAGTTGTAGGCACCAAGAATCATTCATTTATAAATAAATCATTTAAGTATTTATAAATAAATCATTTATTATTTATAAATAAATCATTTAAGTATTTATAAATAAATGATTCTTGGTAGGCACCAAGAATGTTTTTCGACCTACAGTCGACAAATTTTTTCTTCCATGCAAGTTAAATTCTTATCGGCATTATTATTTAAGAGATTTTTTAGGCTCTTTTCATGGTTGTACGGCCATTCAAAAATTGTTAAAACTAAATTTTACGAGTTCCAAGAACAACCTACACAACCATGTTTGAAGAATCTCTGGATTGGAATGAAACACTGATTAATGTAACAGAAATAATTACAACATTTCGGTGGGATATCCTCAAGATATCAAAATTTAGTAAGTCAAATCGTCTACGAACACTTTTGCATTCACCAGATATGTACGTATAAAATGTGAAAGAATAAAAGGCATAATAGCGAACCTTAGCGAAGAAGTGAAGGCTAGGCTGACGCCTGCAACTCGAGAGGGAAGGAGAGATGAGTTGGCCCGAATAGCACGGAGAGATGAATGGCCCGCTGGAGAAGAGATAACTCGGGAACGATAAGCGCGCGGGCCTTGAGAGCCAGCCGGCTATCACACCGGCGGCGGCGGCGGCGGGCTAGGACAGGTGCCACTGGGCTCATTCAAACCATTCAATTTCTCCAGCCTATCGCTTGCGCAGCCCCACGAGGCGCCGGTACGCACCAGCCAAGCAGAGGAACTGCCAAATGTTTAGCGAAAATCAGCACAGAATCCGACGATACATGAAAGAAGGCAGTACCAGATAATGGCTACTGACTAAACTAGTACTTGTATGAAGATTAAGAGGTGAAAAATTTAAAAAAGAAAGAGCCACTACAGAAACATAGCAATTTTCTTTCCTTTCAAGAAAGTACCAACCGACAGGGCAACAGATGCCCGACGAGGGTTGATGAAATCAAGAGGAATGTCAAGTGACTGAAGATGAGGCGGCGGGCGGCGTGCCGTACTCTCCTCAACCGAACAGTCAGTTGAATCAATTTTCACACGGTCGGAGAGTCATGAACTCCGCGCTCTACTAATAAGCCGCGAAGTCCTGTACATCAGTTAGACCTTCAACCAGGTAAGGGAAACATAAGGAATCCGGCCCTGGATCCTAAAAGCGGCACTCCGCACTCCTCACTAAGCGCCATGCACCGCGCGTTCGTTGACATCGGCACCCATCCCATCCCACTGCTACACTATTCTGCCCTCCTCCAGCAATCCACCACCATCCCACTGCTACACTATTCTGCCCTCCTCCAGCAATCCACCACCATCCCACTGCTACACTATTCTGCCCTCCTCCAGCAATCCACCATGCACCATCCCATGCACTGCTACACTATTCTGCCCTCCTCCAGCAATCCACCACCATCATCCGAAATCTCACTGTATCCATGTATACACAAAGCAAGGCCTCCGACATGTCAGTCGACAATTCTGTGTTCCCGACCTCTATATGCACCGTAAACTATCATCAAAATCACCCGGAAGACAAAATGTTGCGGATTCATGCTTACGAACTTACCTTTACAGGCACCTTTGCTTCAACGTACTACCCCGTTCGAAGAGCGAAAGAATGAAAGAATGAAGGTTCTGCACTAGAGGGAGTTTAATACTTTGAGGATTTTTCGCCAATTTCACCAAGAGCACCACATCAAGGAGTACAGGTAAAAGGGGCTAATCAGTTACCATCACTAATCCTGACTTTAGCAACACAAAAGTGTTTTCACACCAGACCCGGCGAGATGGTAACGAAGCATTTGATTCCAGGTAGAGGTACATGGTACATATTCTGTAACCACCAGACCATGAGCCCAGACAACATAGACACATGCAGACACGGCAACTGTCACCACAACCCGCAACACAGTCTAGTAACGGCACTGTGCGGTAAAATGCTGAGTGAAGAACAGTGCCTTCTATCGGGCATTGGTATATTCCTACCTGAACATCAGGCCCCACAAAACACCAGTCGTGCCAGCTCCAAACCATTCCAGTCGGCAATTTCTTAGCATAAGGTAAAAGTAATAAGGTGGGCCTCAATCATGCTCTAAGTTGAAGGTGAGCGTGGTTACAAGGTTAAGATAAGTCCCGTCTTTACAACGAGGGCCTTTCGGAACTCTGATGATAATATACCTGGGGCCAGACATTCCTTTCTGCATTCCACCAAAATCCCCCATTCTCCATTTCTCTCAGGGAAGTCGGCGGATTGCACAAGTAGACTGCGAAGCGCGAGGAGCGAGGCACACTGCTGGCACAGACCTACCGGCGCGGTGCGGCGCTCTATTATCCCCTGTGCCCCTGTCACCCTGCTACCCTGTCACCTTTGCCGCACCGTCACCTTTCTTCGCATCCGTCCGTATCACAAACGTTTCCATCATTAACAAACAGCTGTAAGCAGTGCGTGGTCTTGGCATGCACTCTGTACTTATGCATCTTCTCACCACGGAAAAATAAGGTAAGGCTGGACACAAGCACGAGAGTTGTACTCGGGAAGATCGGACACCGGATGTAACGGAGCAGCTTAGACTACACAACAGAACGTTATGCGACTAATCAGCAGCTATTCAGTGGGATTAGAGGCCTGACTCTGGTCTCACTAGTCACTATTATATAGGATGCTTAGTCAGCGAGTCGGCTCATATCTTAAGACTTAAGACATTCCTCAGCCAAAAAACAACTCAAGACAGAGACAGATTTTAAATAAATCTTCATAATTTCCCAATCCCCTAAATACTTAGACGTTATATCATTCTTCACAGGGTATATAGAAACAGGCTGCACGCATACCTGCTAAGTTTAACACAGGGTAGGTTTTCTGCCCGAACTGACGAACAGGCTTTCTTTGGCTACCTTTCAATAATAGTTTCCCATTAAAAAAATTGGAAAGTCTTTGACTCTTTACAAAATTATCAAAATAGCAATCTTACAATGTTTTCACATACAAATAATGTTCTAATGTAGCTGTGTTGTATATTATACACTTACTTGTACCTCGTGTATAAAAACTTACGAAAAAATTACATATTATACGGAGGAAACGGGCCTAAAATAATGGAGGCATTAAATGAAAGTGTTTACTTGTATCGCGATTAATTATTTTGCTCTAAACTAACCGAACAATAATTTCTCAACAAGTAGTCGCGTAACAAGTAGCACTGTTTTAGTGACTCGCAGGTAGCTTGGCATTTAGGGAAATAAACATGATGCATGGAAATAAGACTTAGAGTACAAGAAGCGAAAGAAGTGCATGAAGCAAAAAACCTTACCTCACGGTGTTTACTTTCAAATCAGTGAACTGGGACGATGAACATCGAAGAATAGCAGCGCAACAAAAAGCGACCGAGTGCGATATCGCGACAAAATGCGAACACTAAGTTCAACGTGGTCTGCACGCTGGCAAATCTCCTAGTATGCTCCATTATGGACTGCTCGCGGAACAAGGTCCTAAATGCTCAGTTCATTCATCCCACCGTCCGTAGCACAGCTGCTGGCTCCAAACAGCAGAGGCGGAGCTGTAGCGAAGCATCCGAGGGAGGAGGGAGCTTCACTTGGAGCCGAGAACTGCTGATTCCTAGAGGCAGTGTGGGGGCCCTGCAAAACCTCCTCCAACTCTCAACCCCAAGAGTCCTGCCAACGAAACAGATGATTATCACCCTAGGATTATATGGAACTTTTGCAGAAAAAAATTTCAAAATTGGCAGTATGAAATTACTACACTTTCATGCGAATGGTAACTCAGTCCACGCAAGCATAGAAAAAACTATATAACGAGGTCGTACGTCTCCAAAGCAGCGTTCGTTTTGAGATTGAAGAGAATTATTTCCGGGGAGAACAGGTAAACCTGTGTTTTCTAATTTATGAAGAACTGTCAAGAAGTGCATGTAGAACTCATACCTAGAGGCTTGCGTGCGGTCCTTTGTTAGCCCAGGGGCCCAAAGGGGGTAAGCTAAGCATGCTTAACATCCGCGGAGCGAATTACGTCAAAGGAATGCTTTATCAAAAGTCCATTTATGATTGGCGCCAAGCAGTTCATCGTCACATACGATAGACCTAAATAGCCTGAAGACATGGAAGGTTTCAGGGGCTCCAAGCCCATTTACTTAGACCGAAGTCCGTAATCAGTGGTCGCGACAAGAAGAGTCACCCAGGACTGGACAAACGCTGTGTTGTGCTTTCTTCTAAGAGGTGCAGACGGCTAAACGCAGGGGATGTCGTTATAGCAGGACGGCATGACGACAATACGAAGGTGATGCCGTCACGTTTACGAGGCCGGAGGCACCTACATAGGAGTACACCTACTTATGAACGTTGTCTGGAGAGTGACGAGTCCCCTTCTGTGACTTACTGGATTTTGGCGTTGAAAGACAATTGATGCTAAAAATAATATCAGGAGGCTAGGGTTCTAGTAAAAATACATAGAACACTACAAGCAAACCTTTCAGTTTCGCATGACATGACAGTATGCGAACGTTTAAGGTCACCTTCATGCAGCTAAGAATACTTGACTTGAAAATAATTTCATATCATTCTGCCGCAAGCCCGTTCTAATTGAATAACATTAAGACTCGTGCAATAGCTCGAGTTCTTCGATACTGAAATGTGGCCAATGTTCGAAGGACTCAAGACTAAGACATGCATGCCTCAGCATCGTGTCCATGGAGGGCACGGTCTCAATGTCTCATGCATATGCAACTTGTGTGACGCACGCAGTCTGCAAATTTCTAGCACTGTCCAAACCAATGACAATGGTGACTGTAGTGGTCCCTCCTCACGCTCCTTGGCACAGCAGTAGATAGCGGAAACTGTGAGGGGCCGAGCAGTCGCCCCGATGTTGGCAACGCCACTAGCTTTTTCCATTTCCAGAGTAACAGAGATTAACCGGTGTTGCTGTATAGAGTGATCCTCGAGGGGAAGCTACTAGATTATATAGGTATACCAACTCGTGGATCTTACTGCTCATGCCTACTTGAGGACTATTCCTAGTAAAAGACCGTATAAAATCAGGAGCAAGCGAATGTATAGAGTATGCATGGAAACTGCGATACTACCACTACCTATACATAAAATCCACCAGTCAGAGCATTTGTCACCCCACAGTCTGTCCGGCAGGTCATCCTTCTTCTTCCAGAGCCTCACATTTTATTCATGAGACTGAACGGCACTGTTGAAATAAGAATTTTCCAATTTTTTCGAGTAAAATCAGCTCAGATAGGTAAAACAGCTGAGACAGGAATGACTAAACAACGCAAGAGGTTCTGAGGAGGAGGAGTATATAAATTTTAATAAAATTGCGATGGCCAAAAGCCCAAGCACTTTCTTATACCGAGGAGTTCCACCTAGATGTAAAGTGAAGGTGTTGAAGCAGAAAGGACAGTGAAGGCGCCGTGGCGCGGTCATTAGTGTCTGGGGCTAATTCTAGAAACGACGTGCGGCCCTATTGTCGCCCTGTCGTCGTATAAATAGGCTGCGACTGGACCTAGCGATGGCTATTTTGGCACTTGCGGCCCCTGTGGATGTAGGCCAGGCGGGCCAGACGGTCAACGGCCGCATTCTCGAGCAACAGCTTCCGCCTGGCGGTAGCGATGCCGGCTACACCACACACAAAATTCTCTTCCAATTTCAGCTGTGGACCACTAATGGAAGGTCTCCGTTCCCAAATGGATAGGACCAAGAATAGGCGACAAAGTCAACACAACAGACTTTAAATCTGGCAACGATTCTTGAACTGGAACCCCAGTCCACTAAAGATGACATATACATATTATGAATGGTTAAATACTACAGTGACAGACTAAGAAAACCTATTGTTTATCGGCAATCTTTTCCAGCTTTTCCCCGACTAACTTACAACCAACAAAACTCAACTATATACACTGACAAGATCGAAAGGGTTAGTTAAAATAACAGCTGAGACGAAAAGGTAGGTATACAAAACAAACTACACAGTAGTCGACAGTAGTCGCACAAACTTTGCCACATAATATGAGTTCCTATTGATTGCTCAACAACCCTGTGCACTCATTCTCAAAATTACATAATCATTAAAATGCACCCAAGTTTCGGCAACAGATTCCCGCTGGTATAGGTACGAACGCACCAAGTGGTTGATCAGTAGCCCGAGCTATAGAGAAGCACACATGGACCCTGTCTGCAAATCATATAGTTCCCTGCATGTGAACTCACCGCAGATTGCCTTTTATTTTAGTGCTTTTTTTTTTCGTCTGGTTCACTTCATATCCCCGTCTGCGGCGCGCCTACCGCCACGGCCACGCTCTCTGGTGCCGAACAATTCATAATTCATATCGAGCTGTAGGTGGTCATTCACCTACGGCAGGTATTACAACTACACTCCGCAACCCATACGAGCTGTACGAGCTTGCAGGAGTAACAGAGAGCGACATTATTGTTATATTACTCACATTCAGATCATTTTCCTTCTTTATATAGTTCTAACAATTTAGTGCCCAATCATTCACATAAACTAAACCAGTCTGAGTTGTCCGCCTTCCACTGTCACATCTCGGTTCCTTATAGTAGTGCATGTTTTCTGCAAACACAGTATACACACGAGACGAGACTAGACTAGAGGAGTTTATTTCAGAGGAAGATTTCCAAGAGAAGCTCATACCTGACACATGAAGGGATTCCCTCAGAAGCAGAGACTGTTATTAAAATGTGTCACTTCCTCAGGGTGATTTTACGTTTTCACCTCTTTCAGGTATAAGAAATAAAGCCAGAGAGGTATAAGTATGTGAACAGTAACTAGTGACGGCAGGACCGAAAGGTATGAATTTTGCAGAAACTGGAAATTTAACAGACCCTGCCGTCATTGGGAACACCCAACCCCCAACCCCCACGCCTGAAAAACCACTAAAATACACTACTTAAAAGCTGGTGTACGCGGACTTTACTACGCCTGCAAAAACCATGATTATGTAATCTGGAAGTTGGTGTACACGTGTTTCATTACGCCTGCAAAAACCACGATTTTGTAATTCAAAAGTTGGTGGACACAAATTGTACTAGGCCAGCAAAAAAATTTAATAAACGTCTTCACAGACCCTAGGTTGGGAACCACAGCTTTAAACAAATGGTGTATAAAAGTATACAGGTTCGGATCACGCACCAATCACTTACTACTATAGGTAACTACTTGCAACAAAAAATGTGCCGCCATTTTGTCGTGTTTTGGTACAATGTAATTTGCAAGTTGCGCACAGGCTTGACTTAGGCGAAGTTCTCTCTTACATGTACGACGCCATGGAGCAACGATTTCTCGCCAGTAGGTTGCGGCATCAGAGAGATTTTGAAGCTCACTTGGTGTGCCTTATTTTTTGGGGGAAATGAATACCTTATTTATACATTCTCTTGACGTAGGTATTAAAAAGGTGTTTAATGGCGTTCTCGATATCTATAGATTTAACTGGTATGCTAGGGACAAGTTCGCTCCCACTGCTTACTCTCTTAGACACAGGGAAAAACTACCAAAAACAAGGTCAAGTAGAAAAGGACGGAGGTGACGTGAAAAACGACTGAATAGTGAATATACATGGAGAGTTATCGGAGCAATGGCCTCGATCGTCGGTGAAAGAAACATCACAGCTCGCGCTATCGCTATCACAGGCCCAACTACATTCCAGGCTGGTTCAATGAATGGACCCGGTATATCGAAGCTGCATGCCTAAGAAGTGAATGACTTTGTTTACAGTCGCATTCCACAAGACAGTGTGTGTATACTTAAGGCACAAGCGACGCGGGGCATATATCATACCTACCTATTCCCTTCAAATTATTCAATAATACCGGTATTGTAGAAATTTCGTCTTCTGTTGGCTAGTATTCGGTATTTAGCATCGTTATCTCGATTTTTTTAAGAAAAAAATTGGTGGCCTTATTGTTACCAACTGAATGTCCTGGATACTGCTAAGCAATATAAATTTTCTAACGAAAAAACTTACCACAGAAAGATGTAGGCAGTCACATCACATCCATGCATGCAGGCACCCTTATCCCTCGTTAACGTAAAATCCTGAAACGAGAGGAAAACCTACATCAAAATCGGCAATATAACGCAGGGGAAACGCTTTCGGTGTATGATGGATATAGAACGAATGTTTATTTTTCAACCTATATGTCTATTTTCAGGTTTTCACACAAAGTAAATTTTGGTTACAAGGTTATGCGGGTAAATTGAAATCTCTAATACAATAGGTTGAGAGGCACATAGGTACTTAAACTGATAGGTATTGTATATGTAACATCAAGAATACCAAAACTAAATTTGAATTTTGTTGATATACATGCAGAAGAGGAGCTAGTATAAGAAGACTGGACCTGATAGTGGAACCTTAACGTCCCAGTCGTCCAAATTCAATGAGACTTCGCGTAAAAAGTTGATTGGTCCGCCATTTTGCGAATAAAAAGATCGCAACATCATTCCCCCCACTCCTCACACTGCCAACTGTACGACTGATGAAGCGAAAATGCCGACATTTCCGTGTTTAACCTCAAACTTTTCACATTTACAGACAAAAAATACGAACATTTAAGATTTCATAAGACGCTATTTTTTATTGGCTTTACGGGGGTTCAATTATTTTTTTAATATTTTGCAAAGTGACTACGTTATAGCAGAAACTGTAAGAGTCTGCACAACGCGTTTATCATTGCCAACCCATTTTTGGCCCCACCAATTTGCGTTTCTTGCCAAGTTGAAAGTGGACCAGTTCGGACTACTTTTTGTCACATACCTACTGAAGGGTAGAAATATTCCTAAGGCAAAACCTTACTAAAATTATTTTACAACAACAAAAACACTAAAACACTAAATATTTGTGATTATGGAAAGTCTGCGCCAATTTCAACATTTTTAGTAATTTGACGTCGGTAAATTACTGTAATGACTTTATAAATAAAAATAAACTGGGCATAAACATGCAGCAACTCCCTCAAGTATGCAACAATGGGAACAAGGAGCTTGAAACAGCAAAATAAAAAAAAACTTCCCACTCGCAACTATACGAATCTACGCCCGAAAAACGGACGTTTATTCTCTTTTTCGTGTCACTGAACGTAAATAAATTAAAGCATGATGGTTACCGAAAATTAAGTAAAGCTAAATATGTTTCAATCATAGGGCTCGATACATTGTTACTCATCGCGTGATTTCCTAAAATATAAGAAATCCACATAGTGCTACTATAATAGGAAGATACAAGTTTTTAGAAGGAACTATAAGCTATTCGACCGTTTTCATTTAAGCATATATACCTATCAGATATAAGTACCTTATCAGATTATCATAAAATCCATAGACAAAGTATTTTTGTCTTATATGGCGCCGAGGGGGTAACCACTCCAGAGATTCCTTGAGATTCCATAAAGATTTCCAAAAATTCCCAACGATATTCATAGAAAGATGAACCCCAAAGGGGAACCACTCCTAAAAATTCCAAGATTCCCTGAGATTTCATAAAGATTTCTAGTGATTCCCAACGAGTGGTTATAACCCCTCGTATATATGGCCCCTAAGGAACTGCCACAAGCAAGCTTATGGCAAACTGAATTTGGAGGCAATGTGGAGCACTGTGGTTATACAGATCACAGAACCTTTTCATGTTCTGAAAATAATATCCCTTTCCTTAATTTAGCACCGGGTACCTCTAATTCACTTCGGAGAGGCACCTTTACCTTGTATACTTAGACTGGTCTACAGTGCGCAGACATCACGATTCTGCGGCTAGTACAGACGGCTATTGTACAGGTACGTGGCAGACACGGCAATAACGACCGCAGATTACCGTACTACCTGCCAAGAGAGCCCTCCAATCTCCAATACTAGCAATTTCAACTCAGCAGTACAGCTGCAAGGAAACTCATACCACGCACATACATGCAGCCTATACTACTAGATCAACAGGCAGATATTGTGTCTACTGAACGTCTATTACCCTAAATGCTAAATGCATGCACCTAGTTCAGTTAGATATACTACAAATTTATTTAGGCAATAGGTAGGTTAGGTTTTTTCGAATTTTAACGCAGTTCTCTCATTTTCAAACGAATTTGTTTTATACCCCTCGCACGAGTCGCACGGGCCAAACCCAGAGTCAATCGATGTAAACTTATGGCATGCAATTGTGCCGTAATGCTGTTTCGAACAAAAAAGGGGGTTTCAAAATACATCCAGTGTATGTTAACATTTTAAAGAAATTAATGAGTTTGACTAATATACACACTCTAAAAAATAGGACGTTAATGTAACCAAAAATCTAACCAGTTTGGTGGTTCCTAGAATGACAGTCTAAGTATACAAGGTAAAGGTGCCTCTCCAAAGTGAATTAGAGGTACCCGGTGCTAAATTAAGGAAAGGGATATTATTTTCAGAACATGAAAAGGTTCTGTGATCTGTATAACCAGGGAATAGGGAATACTTACTGCATGTGGGTCAAACTGAAGTTATTTTTGGAAACCCATGGAGAATTTGAAATGAAGCATGGGGTAACTTCAAGAATATTATAAATATTCCTTACTATCAGTTCAATTTTATCAAATAAGTATCCAGTAAATTTCGTTCGGAACTAAATCAGCTGAGGAGCATTATAACAACATTACAAGAAAAACACATGCTCACATGCAGGTTCCAACGAACGTTCTCACCATATTATAAGTTGCAATCAATTGCATAGAAAAATTATCTGTTAGGTTGGCAAATTTTAAAATAAGAACATTGATAGGTAACGAAACGAATGTGCAGATTTACCCATCATTTAAGTAGTTTGCCAGACCAAGCGGTAAAACAAGAACTGCAGACTGACTGGCTAATTAGCATAGAATTCGGAACTACGCCTTGTACCCAGGTGAGTCACACACATCATCACTATACTCTAGCTCTAGATTGCTTTAGAATATAGGTCCAAGATTGCAGTTGAACACAGACATATTATCTACTGGTTGCTACTCGCAGAGACTGCTGATATTATTATCATTCTGCAGTTTCCAAGATTCCGACTTTCCAGCCATGCACCAGTTATACACTGATACAATATATGAACTGGTCTGGTCTAGGTTGTACTTCTACTAGTAAAGACGAGGGGGTAACCACTCCAGAGATCCCACTGAGATTCCATAAAGATTTCCAAAGATTCCCAACGATATTCATAGAAAGATAAACCCCGAAGGGGTAACCACTCCAAAAAAATTCCAAGATTCCCTGAGATTTCATAAAGATTTCCAATGATTCCCAACGAGATTCCCATCGAGTGGTTAACCCCTCGAGTAAACTCTCAGAGTGCCTAGCGACTAGCTATAGCGTTCTCTATAACAAGCTGCGGTTTGGCTGGGTTCGAATCTCCGCCGCAGTGTTTTCCCTTTGCAGCATTTAGGCCCAAATCCATTCCACGTAGCCACAACGAGGTACCCTGATCTTACAAGTCAAAAGAATCAAGACAAGATTTTACCCCCTCCCGAAACCTCAATGCAGGAAAAGGGAGGATGCTCCACAGCTGCTGTTCCAGTGGTGACAGCTAGCTCGCCATTAAAACACTCAAAGTCAAAATTAGAAACCCTCAAAATAGAACTAGAAGGGTCACCCCTTTCACAACCCTCGCAGGGGGCCACTCTTCTTCCACCCACACACCTTTAATTATACCATACGCCATACGCTGTCACAGTACTCACGTCCAAAGCAACTGGCGCTCTTAATAGGCGATTACTACAGTTCAGCACTTGCTGGGGGCTCCATTTTCGATGGCAAGGGCTTCGGAAATTTCAATATTTTTATTTTTAATGCAATTTACAAGCTCGCTTACTTGCCATATTCTAATAAAATTCAAATATCTCAAAGGGAACTAATTAAGAAGCGAATGCCAAAGAGCAAGTTTTCAATATCTCCTTTCACAGGAGGAATGGACAACGGACTTTGCAACCTGCTTAAGGGTCCGCTTAACCTGACGAAGTATTTTTTGCCGCCTATAAGATTAACATTGCGAGCGGCGATTCATTTTCAAGGTTTACCCTTGGTTGGAAAGACACAAAATTTTGCCTGTACCTAGCCCTAACAATGTTCTAGGGAGTGTTCGAAGCAGATTTCCCATTTTCTTTACTGTTTTCGAGATACGGCACTTTTCTTGAGGTAGGTATGCGATGCTAATATTTGCAAAACAGTTTCAATAAAAGAAACCAGTGAGAAATTGGGAAATCTGCTTCGAACACTCCCTACAACATTGTTAGGGCTAGGTACAGGCAAAATTTTGTGTCTTTCCAACCAAGGGTCAACCTTGAAAATGAATCGCCGCTCGCAAAGTTAATCTTATGGGCGGCAAAAAATGCATCGTCAGGTTAAGCGGACCCTTAAGGATAAGGGAAATGACAAAGTGAGGACTGGTGGGAAGGGTGCAGGACTGCAGGAGGTAGCCAGCCCGCGGCCCGACACCTGCCGTTGTGTAACAGGTCATGCCTGTTTACCATTTAGCACAACACAACTAGTACACCTTATTTCTTTACAAGCGCAGACTTTACAGTCTAACACTACGCAATTGCTACACTGGAGGGAAAGTCCATCAACTAGTACCAGTATAATGGTCTTCATAGGAACATTTGCCAAGAGGACATATTGAAAGGAAAGGAATACAGAAACAATCAGCGGCTGTAGCACTACCATGCACCCTATTCAACGGAGTTGGAAAGTCATAGACAGAAAACCGCTCTTCTAGCTACCAAAGTCAAAATAATAAATATCATCAATGAGAATTTGTTTTTCGTGTGTTTACCTTTAGTGGTTGGAAAATAACTTTAAATGAAACAAAAACCAACAGGGAAAAGAGGGCATTTCTCAAACTGAGACTGCTGGAAGTTTCCTATAAATTATCTTCAAATATCTCAAAGGATAACAGAATAGTGATAGTCCTCTTCGGCCCGTCCTCATAGACGGTGACGGTAACCAAACATTTCATCCGCCCTATTCTGTCACATGGGAACTCGATCTGCAGTTAAAATTGGAAACTGAAACCGCACAGAGTGTACTGCATATGAGCTGCATGCAGGTTATCTTATTTTCGGTCAAACTACTCGCTAAATTTAGTGATTCTGTATGGTGGCTTCTGTATGGTGGCCCATTACACTAAGGTTAATTAGAACGGTCCTCAGCAGTCTTGACGTGCCTTGTTTGATACGGCACTTTTCAGCCTCACTCGGGGGGAAAGCTCCGTATACTGACGTGCGTATTTCGCTGACCTTAACACCCCCTGTGGCGGGGAGAAAAGTGTAAAGGAGTCTGCGGTAGGTAGCTCTACGGCGGCGGCGGCGGCAGGTAGCCTCCCGCGAGGGGCCCCTCACTCTCGAGCAGCCATACCATACCGCTACTCTAGCCGGAGTCATATCGCGTCCTGCCCAAGTCGCAACATCGTGCTCAGGCCCCCAGCCATTGACCTGCCAGCTGATGGCCAAAACGGTCCAACCTTGAATTGATACGTCCGTCTGCGGCGGGCAAACTTGCCAAATTAGTGGGGCGGCTAGGAAAAGTCGTGTGTACTGGACTTCATAAGCCTCGTGGCCACTCAGTACGAGTAAATAATATTCGCCAGACCCCTCACCCATCAGACAGAGAAAAAAGTACCTCGTCTATTGCACTTTATAGAGCCTTAAAACATACTATGTCTATACCTAAATTCAAAGCGCTTTGAATCTGATCACTAACCTAGTTGGGTGTCTTTGAGGAAAGGCTGGTGCCTGATTAATTTCCAGTACGACAATAAAAAAATGAGGAGTTGGTGCGCAAGCTTTTACTGGATGTGCCACACATGGATATTTCACTCCCACTCCCGTGACCTCTTGAACTGGACCTCACACCCCAACCTGCGGTACAGTCGAATTAAATACAACGACGAGTGATCGCAAGTGGCAAGAGTGGCAAGGATAGCGGTTACATTTACCCACATTCGGTAGAACTGGACGGTTACGTCAAACTCAGTAGGTAATGCCATCTTTCCCAGACAAAAAGTTGCATGTAATTTTAGATTTTATCTAGTTCAGTTACTACGCCAAAAAATCCACACCACAGAGCATGGCATACAAATAATAAAAAGTATTTCTTAAATCGGGGTAAAATATAGTTGTCACTGTCTATAACGACACCATAACTATAACCTCTGTATAACGAGCAGAGCAAACGCTATCGGTCCCTTGACGAACCCAGGCTCATTTAGAAACTCTTTGAAAGATGTCATGAGATACAGATAGATGTTTTTAAGATGCTGCACCACTAGGCTGGATTTCACCACTTTAACGTGAAGACTATCGTGTACAAGATAGCGCTATCGTATCGGTAAAAAATGTTAACAGCTTTCACCATGCACCGTTACCGTTTCGTTAGCTTTCGAGTGGATTTTCCGTGCGTTAGCGAAAACGATAATTTTCATACCTGCGACTCATTTGGTGTAGTCTAATGTAGTCTAATCAACATTTTAACTTCTTTCTCCGAAAAAATAGGGGTTTTTTCACGTTTATTTCCACTTTTAGATTGAAATTGTTGAAATAAATTTGACGTAAACAAAGCAGGCGAATTCTATTGATACAACAAAACCTAACGAGAGGATGTCTGCTTTTTCGAATCGAAAGCTATTCGAACGTTAAAAGGCACTATCGTGAGGTGGTGAAATTCAGCCATCTGCTTCCAAATAAGAGCCAATCCTGGGAGCAGCCAAGTCAGGGAAATGTAAGGTATACTAGCACGGTATGGGGATTGCATGATATACCTATGGCTGTAGTTGTAGACTACGTTTATTTAATGAACCTGTGACCGCGCACCGGAAGTTCAGGCTCGTTCATTCATTGTGGCTGTGTATGTTACGTATAAAGAACATCGCCCTCTATTCCCGCACTTTATCCTGTAGCCTCACCTTCGTGAGTCCAAAGACAGTAGATACTACTGGATATCAGTACCTGGCGACGAAATATCGAAATAAAGATTGCAAACTTGTGTGTACCTATACCTATACATGGTCAGCTCCATGAATTGTTGGGATTCAGAAGGTATTAAGAGGGGTAGAAACCCTGTTATCTAAAACCTAGGCAGTTATTCGGGTTATTCCAGAGAAACATTTCTATTACCGCAGGTCCCTAACAACTACCTAGAGGGATAGTCCACCTTCGAAGGGGTAACCACTCCAGAGATTCCTTGAGATTCCATAAAGATTTCCAAAGATGCTCAACGATATTCATAGAAAGATGAACCCCGAAGGGGTAACCACTCCAAAAAATTCCAAGATTCCCTGAGATTTCATAAAGTTTTCCAATTCCAATGATTCCCGCAACGAGATTCCTGGAGTGGTTAACCCCTCGTCCACTTTACTCATGGTCATGGATGCGAGAGGAAATTTCAGTGATGCCCAGTGAAACAGTATAAAAACTATAACAAGGCTAAACCAAATAAAACCCGAAATCGGTTCAAGCTATAGATACTATTTAGCTCCGGAATGAGGGACTGCTCCCGCTGTTATAGGAATTAGGACTCCCAGATAATTGCCCTCTTAAAGTGGGAGGAATCGGAATAGCGTGTCACATTTCAACAAGCAAGAACAGTTCTGTGAGGCCATCACTACTCTGACAAGTGACAACAAATAACACCCATTAAAAGCGCAGCCAAGTAAACAAAGGGCGCCGCCCTAACAAGCCATGGAACAACAGACAAATCTCAACAGGAAGTGAAAAATGAAAGCCAAGATTGAGCAGGACCGGAAGTAGAGGGGAAGGGTCTCAACGGGTGACCTTGCCTCCGGCTGGACCTTCAGAGGAGTCAGTGACTTGTCAAGGGTCTCTTACTCCATCAGAGGATGTACATTGTACATTATTACTATTTACAATAGAACGTGTTAGTACGCATACTTTATACAGTTCATATGCATTCACACTGTCAAATCTTATAGATGACCAGTTGTTAACCCTCCCATTTTTGGCAGGACGTTATGAAGAAACAAAAGGAGCAGAATATAAATTACACTGATTTAGCAGTTATCTGGTAATCTGGTAATCTGGTCAAGGTATCTGCGTATAGGCACAGATGAACCATAAATCCAGGCGAGATCTCAGAATCCTAACCAAAAATTGGGGGCGTGTCCCTCTATAGAAACTCCTAGGCACGTGGTTTTGAAAGTTTTCCACCAAACCGGCCCAGATCATGACACCTTGACTAGTTTTGGGTTTTTGGAGGGGGAGCCTCCAATGGGGGTCCAACTACTATGAAGAGGCCAATGACTTGAGTTGGTAACCTAAGCCAGGGTCAATGACCCGAACCCGCAGCGTCCTTATAAAGGTCAGAACATTATTAACAGGCTAATTCATAGGGTGGGTTAATCAAAACAATGAAATTCATTGAGATGAAAAGGGTGCAGGAAGGAATTATAGGATGACTTGAGCTCAGTTGAGTACTCTACTTGCTTGCAGTAAGACTATCACTGCCAAGGGGGTGACCACTCCAGAGATTCCTTGAGATTCCACTGAGATTCAATAAAGATTTCCAAAGATTCCAAACGATATTCATAGAAAGATGAACCCCGAACGGGTAACCACTCAAAAAAAATTCCAAGATTCCCTGAGATTTCATAAAGATTTCCAACGATTCCCAACGAGATTCCCAACGAGTGGTTAACCCCTCGATCACTGCCATGCACGTGTCCAGAAAATAAGGGAGGAAAGAAAGGAATTTCTCATAAAGTCTGAAGAAGCTGCATAATATCTTGATGAGTAGTAAGAATACACTATACGCTCGCACGACTGAGGTCTTGGGTTCAAATCCTTCTCACAAGACTTTCCTTGTAATTACTTCGTATTCAGAACATTTAAAATTTCAACTTCAATTTCATTCTCATAGATACCTACAAATGAATGAATGTTAAAGTCCTGTTCTAGGACCCGAATTCTGGAATATAAAAGCTGTATAGTAGTTAGGTAACATATTGCAGAAATGCAGCAAGGGCAATGGAACAAAACGGCAAAACACAGCCATTTGTTGTGCACTTCCCCATTGGGAGAGAGCTGCACCAGGAATGCGGACTGCGGACTCCCGAGGGTCCTTCACCTCGAATACCGCAGACAAGATACCTACTCAATAGTCATACCAGTACCAGTACCAGTCATATACCGCAGACATGATACTCAACAGTCATACAGCAGACAAGGTAACTCTACTCGACAGTCATACAGCAGACAAGGTAACTCTACTCGACAGTCATACAGCAGACAAGGTAACTACTCAATGGTCATACCAGTACCAGTATACCAGTCATATAGGTATACCGCAGACAAGATACCTACTCAATAGTTATACCAGTACCAGTCATATACCGCAGACAAGATACCTACTCAATAGTTATACCAGTACCAGTCATATACCGCAGACAAGATATACTCGACAGTCATACAGCAGATAAGATACCAACTCGACAGTCATACCAATACCAGTACCAGTCATATACCGCAGACAAGATACTCAACAGTCATACAGCAGACAAGGTAACCACTCGACAGTCATACAGCAGACAAGGTAACTACTCGACAGTCATACAGCAGACAAGGTAAACTCGACAGTCATACCAATACCAGTCATATACCGTAGACAAGATACCAACTCGACCGTCATACCAATACCAGTCATATATCGCAGACAAGATACCTACTCGGTAGTCATATCAGTACGTCATTCTCTGCCTAACCATACCTTTTCAATGTACCTAACACACCACATAATTATTACAATAAACTGAAGCACTAAAATTCTAACTCTTCGGAAACAGATGGAAACTTCGAATAAAGTACCAACTGGCATACTGTCAGTACGGGAGGTAACATTACGGAGAGGCCAAATAAGGCAAATATGGTGATGCTGTGGGACAGTGGGTTACAAACTGCTCACGTGAGATCAAGCACTTGTGTAGGTACAAAGTCTCATTTACTGACAACTGGTACTTAAGGCACTAAAGCAGAGGAAACGTCTTTCAAGAAAATAGGGGCCAGCACTCAAGCGGTCTGTCTTGAGAAGTGAAAATTTACCCTTGTCTCATCAGTATAGGTACCAAGCCCAGTGACTACATGAGGACGCCGTTGTACCGAAATACGTCAGGAGGTGATGCAGCCCTTATAAAACTACCTCAGCGGTTAGGTGAAATTACCTAGGCAAAATTAACTACTTTTTCATGAAAAAATGAGTCCTCGAGTCGTGTGCTGTAGAAGTTACTTATTTCAAGCTGAAGGCACTGAAAAAACGAGAACATCTCACCAGTGAGATAGGTATCTCACCACCCAGGGTAGGTAGTCACACGGGTTTTTCTACCGACAAAAAAGGTTGAATGGCGTACGGAGCACTTCAACCCGTACATTCTGTCATCGTGAGAAACATTTCTGGTTATCAAATGAATCGTCCACAGCCTAACGGGAACGATGCCCCGTATTGAAATCTAATATGCAACTCAGTCATCTTATGAAACCTTATTTAAAATTCCTTCGTAAGAAGGCAGGGGCTTTCGCGCGAGGGCATGGGCGGAAGAATTCACTTGCAACTGGGTGGACTTCCTGTATGAGACACCACTACACACGCTACAACCACACCACCACTGGGTTGTACCTACCGACCCATCTCTTCTTCGCGAATAAGTAAAATATTTTTCAGAAAGAAAGGCACATAGGTACCAGCACAACCGTGCACCATACATCACAATTCCAATACAATGGCACAATACTTACCTAGCTACCTTGGTGGGTACAGGCCGATACAGCAGTTGGGAAAACAGGTATAGGTTCAGATATCTCACCTACGAACCAAGCAGTGAAGTCGCAAGTCAAACAGAACTCACCAACGAGTAGGTAGGTACGTGGTAGGTACCTACGTGGTATTATGAGAACCAAAGTTTGCAAATTCTGCATGTTGTGACCCGAGTGTGATCTTTATATCCATGTTCACTTTTCACTTGAACCAGAACAAAGCACTTTTATCATCGAAACTAACCCTCCTCATGGCAATAAAAACAACGTAGTTATAGGTACCTATACCTATACCTAGTTACTCCACTAAAATGACTTTAGGTTACTTCAGTGTTTGTACAACCAAACATCAATAAACCCACTTTACCCACTGATCCAAAATGTGGAGTCTGGTTATATCTATTCTAGTCTTGGATTACAATGACATCAGTAAGTGGGTGAGGCAACCACTGTGCTGAACAACGTCACCTGAATTCCCTGGACTGCTGATCCCAAGTGGAGCAGTAATGAGCAGCAGGCAAATACTGCTAAATGTCTGAAACCGGTCGAATGTCAAAGCGAAGCAGGACACACTAAAGACCAATTTTGTCAGGAAAAGGAAACTACGCACTACTTCTTACCTTTGAGAGCGTAATCCATTCATAAACGTTTCAAAAATCACTCGTGAACACTAAAAAAAATAGACCACGCCACTTTTTGCAGTATCGAGTCTGAAAATAGGTTAAAAATGAGCATAAAGTAAGTACGGTACAGCCCTGACAACGGTTGCAGAGCAACTGCGTCGAGCAGACTTCAGGTTATTTGGATGTACACACAACATGGGAAGGGGAAAGACAGGATTCGACGCAAGCTAAATATGGGTGTGCACCTCCTACCAAGAAGGGACGACTGTGGCGTTCTTTCACGGTGCTAAAGGTGCGGCCACACAGTCTCGGCAATCCTACAAACTCGTAAATAATCTGCTAAAAAAAGTTTCCTATACTACTTACTTAAAAAAAACTTCAAATATCTGATTGGCAGAGGCGCTGAATTTTGAAAATCCAAGGGCAGGGCGGGCAAAACTTTGAAAATTGAAAATGCTCACTGTTTGTAGATTTGAAGGGACAAGAAGTGAAAATTCCGAATATTCATTCGAAGAGTTTTTTGGGGAAGAAAATTTGGTAAACTGTCATTACCTACCGATGGTCAAATACATGTACCTACCTAACCTAGGTATATCTATTTGCGCACTTCCCCAATAAGGAAGTCCCACGCTGAACCCCACTAAGTAATTAATTTGCCTGTACACCTACCTACCTTAGAGACATCTATAAAGTCAATGTTTATTTGACATTGTCCTAGGTGTCCCCTATCTCTCTGACAACTTTTTAACCATGCATAAATCCATCAGATATAGGGGTAAGTGCCTTATTTAGTGCCTGGGTTTGTACGAATGAGCCCAGGGTGATGAAGATTGTGCTTCGCGTCAGTCACCCTTACATTTACCCCCAGCTAGGAAATTGAACTTAACTGCTTGCATCTTGCATGGCTGTTTGGTGGGTATTTAGCTCAGTACCACTTCCCACTTTAATTCAACAGAAGAGAAGAGACGACAGAAACCGTTTGCAACCGTCTCCTTGAAATTTTGTGGCTAAGTTAATCATTTTTGTCAAAGGCAGCCAAGAATTGTTGGGAACGAAATTTTAGCTTGAAGCCCCTAAATTCACCTACAATGTAGCAAAGTGAGGATAAACTCAGAGCAGACGAGGCCGGTTGGCCCGGGTCTTAACACACATCACACATGCAAGTCAACTCTGAAAAGTGACGCACCGTCTGAAAGCGTATTTTTGGCGGTGCCGGAAATAGAACGCGATGGCCAGGGCGCGCTTCTCTGGGACAGAGACCCCCAGCAGACTCTCAGCTGCAGCTCCATCAGCTCACTGCTCCCTGAACATAGCGAGCACAGCAGCAGACTTTCAGCTGCAGCTCCATCAGCTCACTGCTCCCTGAACATATCCAGCAGAGCAGTAGACTCTCAGCTCACTGAGGCTGAGGACAGACAACAGACTCTCAGCTACAGCTCCATTAGCTCACTGCTGCTGACTGAGACTGAGGACAGACAGTAGACTCTCAGCTACAGCTCCATTAGCTCACTGCTGCTGACTGAGACTGAGGACAGCCAGTAGACTCTCAGCTACAGCTCCATTAGGTCACTGCTCACTGAGGCTGAGGACAGACAACAGACTCTCAGCTACAGCTCCATTAGCTCACTGCTGCTGACTGAGACGGAGGACAGCCAGTAGACTCTCAGCTACAGCTCCATTAGCTCACTGCTGCTGACTGAGACTGAGGACAGCCAGTAGACTCTCAGCTACAGCTCCATTAGCTCACTGCTGCTGACTGAGACTGAGGACAGCCAGTAGACTCTCAGCTACAGCTCCATTAGCTCACTGCTCACTGAGGCTGAGGACAGACAACAGACTCTCAGCTACAGCTCCATTAGCTCACTGCTGCTGACTGAGACTGAGGACAGCCAGTAGACTCTCAGCTACAGCTCCATTAGCTCACTGCTGCTCACTGAGACTGAGGACAGCCAGTAGACTCTCAGCTACAGTTCCATTGGCTCACTGATAACTGAGACTGAGCGTAGCTAGTAGACTCTCAGCTACAACACCATCTGGTCACTGCTCACTGAGATTGAGGATAGCCAGCAGACTATCAGCTTCACCAGCTCACTACTTACCAAGCAGAGCCAGTGCTCTCAGCAGCTCCATAAAAGCTCCTTGGTAAAACCTTGCACGCGGTCATTCCTTCCCTAGTCCACCCCTCATTACGTAATTAGTTAAATCCTTCCAAATTAAACACTAAACTGCCATTTCAAACTACTGTAACAACGCAAAACTATGTGTGTTCAGCCTATTCACAGTGCACAGTGACCGGCGGTAACACATCGCTGTCTCGACTGGCGACTTCTAAATTATTTAGAGCGGCACACCACATAGATCTCTAAAATAAGTATATGGGTCCTTCTCAATGCTTACTATAGGACAGAAGAAGAGGGGTTAATTCACATGATACAACTATGCATTTTATGTACTTGTCTCTTGCATTTTTATTTGTATTAGGATGAGAGCGGCAAAATAAAGTGAAATATTTGATATATCCAGCCCAATGCGATATATGGGAGCAGTGCAGGGGCGGAGCCCTCAAACAGTGAGTCATGCCAGTGGAGAAATGGCCCTCATGCCAGTGCCAACGTCGTGGTTGCTATTCTTCCTGCGTTCTCAGGCCTGGAATGCACGCGCCCGTGCTCTGCCAATTGCTATTTCTATACCTACCCAACATACCAGCGAACATGTCAGGTGCGTATCTAACGACGCAAGGGGTGTTGTGACTGTAGTGACGCCTCCTCCGCATCATCTCCAAAGCCAGTAGTTACCGTCACCGCTTCGTATCATACAGATCCCTGACAAATTATAAGCCTTTGGGTTGTTGTTTGTCTCCGGGAGGGGTTTGCACGAATGCTGCAGCTTTGCACGGCTGTCATACATGCAGACACGGGTGGTCCCGCAGAGCGCAATAAGACTGAATAGCACAGCACAGGCTCGGCATGGTTGTGCGGTGATTACTCCCTTTGCTTTGCTTCGGCCCGTTCGGGGCCCACGCCGTCTACCATCCCATTCATTAGTATCACCGTTTATTCGTAAATTTCGACCTCCCAGGTCGCAATGGAATAATTCGCTGAGTGCAAAGCCTCACCTCTAGCCAAAAGAAAATTCAAAAGGATCCAGACTCTCTTTTTAAGAGTGACTATTCAAGCCATTCATAACTGATTCGAATCAACTCTATTTTTATTTCGTTTTTCATGGTGAAAAGGTTGGAAATCAAAGTTGACCCTATAGTTTTTTAGAAAAAGAGAAAATAACGTAGCACTTGTATCACACAAAAATTTTAATGAGACTATCAAGTTTATTGACCCTATATAGTAACATCAGTAGTGAGGCTCGAATTTGGTTATTACCTCAGCAACTGATTCGAATCAGCTTTATTATTATTTGATTTTCTTGGTGCACCAAGTCACTCAATACTGGTATTGAAGGACTCACCAAATTGGCTAGCAAGAAAGTAAAAACGCACAAAATTTGCAGTGTTGCAGACTGTGCCAAAACGCCATGTGGAAGACAACCGCTTTTTAATGGAGCTGTAACCCGTAAACGGAGCATGCAGTATATACAGTACACTGTATAAACCCTCATTCTGATAGCACTGATAACAAAATGCTCCAGCACCGTCAGGCTTCTTCATTACTACAGGCTTTACACTTGCAATTAACTAAAGGAATGCAGACTGGCATCAGAGTTATCTTTTTTTTGCGAAGTTTATGGCATAGGCTTGCAGGCACGTCTCAAACTCTCAATTTATGAGGGCACCGCTTTGTTTTTTTACTTTGGTACGTTCAACCGTAGTACGCGGCAGAGACAAAAGAAGGAGAATAATAGACGCAAAGTATTTTTTTTTCAAGGACTGGGAAGAATTCGTAAAAAATGGACTTAGGGAAAGTCTCCCCAATAAAAAAGAGGTAGACAAGATAGGTATTCCCGATAGGTAACAAAAGGGATTTCGCAGCTTTATTGTGTGCAGAACCACTGCACCATGTCTGCTTTCTAGCGGGTACGTAATACAGGTAATACATATGAGATCCTTAAAGCTCCATAAGTCGAAAAAAGTGATTTTTACAAAATAACAAATAGTGACAAAGTTACAGGATGGGGGGGGGGGGGGGGGAGGGGGGGGCCTCTAATTTGCCCCCCAAGAATTGCCTCGATCTGTTTGGTTCTGCCTCATGGTAAGTGATTAGTCAAAGTTTTCTCGACGGTCCCTGTATCGGTCCTCTGTACTCTGGTAGACAATAAAGAGTTTTGGGTGCGCTGTTGTCTGGGACGGAGTTTTCAGCTCGCTCTTGTTTCGGGACGGAGTTTTGAGGGCGCCGTTGTTTCGAGTTATTTCGAGTGTCCGGCCCGCTGCCGCTGCCCACGCTGCCAGAGCATGCTCGCGCCTTGCAGTGACGTCATTTCGAGTCCTGCTGCAAATGCTCGGAAACAAAATAAATATAGCTGATGTCGATGTTATTTTTTGGCCCCTCTGTGTTTTTATATTTCGTTTTGTTTTGTTTATTTAGAAAAACAAGTAACAATGGGTCTTCTCAGAATCGGGGTCTCCGACCTTTGGCCGGCAGCTGATGGACGGGTTCAGCTTCCGGTGACTTTCGAACAAATCTCTTTCATATCACTCTAGTCTCTGCTTTACACAAACACAAGCCGACTATCTCCCCGTATAGCCCAACGCCAGATAATCAACACCAGTTCCTTTTGGTGGATTGGAGGAGACAATGGGCTGCAGAAGTCAACAAGTCGGCTGGTCGAAGGACTTCAATGGCAGGCTTTCCAAGCAATCCACAACAAGTAGGCAAAGTAAATAAGTACAATCATGACTTTTTTCAACACTGTCGTATTGGATTCTGACAAGATATGTGGAACCAGATCTGGAGGTGGAGGACGAATAGGCGGGATTCAGGCCGGGCCATCATGTCATTTCTTTTCTAAGATGCATGAACCTGTAGTATGGACAAGTGGATGAGCAGAGGCATTGGCCACAACAGGTATCTAACGTTTTAAATATAACAATTAGCTTCATGATCGCTGATTTCAGTGACAGTGGACACCTGACCTGCACACCGTACTCCGGTCACTTGGTAACCACTCTTTTGGCCTCGGAGAATCTCCAGGATCATCAGCAATCTAAACCTAAAATCTCAAAACTGAAACTTGGCTTGTTGACCAGTGAACCAGTGTACTTCACTCACCCGAGAAGAAATATAAATACGAATCATGCAAGGAGCGATTGATTCAAATATCAAGGCCTCCACGGATGGTAACTAAAAAGTGTGTTTATTGAAACCCAGTCAACAGTATAAAACCACAGAAGGTACATAAATAGGTACATACATATTGTAGGTATAACAGAAAAGAAGAAATAATCTATCCCATCCCGACGTCCAGCGTCATCATGACCAAGAACCCTAGAACACTGCCCCAGGAAGCCAGTCTCCCGTTCCCACTAAAACAAACAAAAAACCATACAAATCCATGAATCATTACGTCGTCAAAAAGAAAGAAATACCCAAAATCTGGACAGGCCAACACCGTAGAAATTTTGTAGTCACAGTGATGCGAAAATTGGTTCGGTTATGTCAGTAAGTAATAAAGTAATTATTAGCATTACAGTGGTCATCTAGTTAGTTGGCAGAGGTGTGCTGACCATTTCAGGAATGATCGTGGGGTTAACCACTCGTTGGGAATCTCGTTGGGAATAATTGGAAATCTTTACGAAATCTCAGGGAATCTTGGATTTTTTTTTTGGAGTGGTTGTTCATCTTTCTATGAATCTCGTTGGAAATCTTCGGAAATCTTTATGGAATCTCTGGAGTGGTTACCCCCTCGGTGATGATCCATTGCGCTCAGCTGGCACTACCAGATACCAGCTCCCCCAGTCATCGTTATATTACTACACGACACGTACGGTTCTTGGTTGGTTCCAAACCACCACAGCCTCTCATGAAATGTGTTTATATCACTGACATGCCTGATGGCTTCGAGCAGTCATCGAAGATCTCATCCCCGCTACTATGACTTGTCTGCGTAACAAATACAGCTCGCAATTATCAAGATCCTTGTAATAAACCTACTTTGTGACCTACCTTACTAATCACACGCCTTCTACCTTTTACCAACGCAATACTCTCTAAAGATGGGTAAAGAAAGTAAAAAACATGTAACCAGTAACTAGAATATTAAACCAAACAATTAGATAAGCACCACCATCATCATAACAGGTAGCATTATTAACGTCCACAAATGGACGCAATTATTATTGTAGATGCCTCATATAACTGTGAAGAAAGAGAATGTTGAATCCTAAAACGGATTCTAAGGGTGCGTCTCACCATAATCAATTAACGGTTAAACTCCAGTTAAATTCGGGTTTAATAAATCACAAAAATAATAATCAACATAAAAAACTGGCACTTAAAATTTAAAAATTTCGTTTGATACACCTATAATAATAATTATTAATTATTATCAAGAATATGGCGTAAAAATTGTGGGAAAGTCAAGTGGGATCACTGTCCGACTCTTCACATGTTTCACTTTTTTGTTTGCTAATAATTTTGCTAATAAAGTTTTTAGATCCTCTGACCACTTTTACTGCCCCAATGAGAGGTGGCGCCCGATTAGCAAGGGTGGCTTGGGCGGGGTTCTCACCACAGAGCCGCTGTGAGCGCGAGAGGCGTCCGCGAGCCACGGCGCGCGGCGCTGAGACAGACACTCCATCCAACAAATCGCCACGCATTCCTACTCATTCCCACTCCCCAGCCATTCACACCCCTCTACCTTACTACCTTACTATAAACAAAATACTGAGTTTCACATTGTCTCAACTGCTTAAGTATCTTGAGTTATCTAAAAAATGTATATTTATACTCAACATGTGTCCAGCAAACTACCTTTAGAGTGCGTCCCACCATACTCGGTTAACGGTTAATCTCCAGTTAAATTCGGATTTTACCGTGCTATAATTGAAATTTAACTGGAGATTAACCGTTAACCGAGTATTGTGGGACGCACCCTTTAAGTTGATTTAACCTGCCAAATACACTCCGAAAGTCAGTTTATGTCAGTCAAAGTCGAGTTAAAGCTAAGGACTGGGCGGAAATCATACATCAGTCAGAACACAGAAAATCCTCAAACTAAAATAGCTACTACTTGCCTACGGTCCACGCCAAGATGACTATGGAACAGTTATTAATTAATTATTACCAGACTCGAAGAAAATAGAAATACAATAGAGGTCTGCACATACAATGGGAAGAAAACTGAAAATTTCAAATGTTAGGAGACACCGTGCAATCACAATCACTTGACACTTTTTGAAAGGATGCATTTCCTACCTGACATGGAAGCAATTCATTTTTGGAGGACAGAATGCCCGTTTTTTTACACACTTCTGAAAATAATATATAATAAGTTATTTGATTCCTTAAGCCTTCAAACAGATCAGGGAAGCTTACTTGAAATTTACGTTTTAGAGATTCTTTTATGATATAACTTAAAATTTTATACATCACCGGCTAACCATAATTTGAGTTGCCACCGGTTTTGATTCAGGACTGAGGAAGCCGTCACTACCGTCAATGCCAGGAAATCCCGAAAACAGGGCCATCTACGGTGAGCACGATTCAGGATCTACCGCGCTACCGAAGGAGGTAAATACAGTGATTGATTGGGGGTATTGGGAGACGGAGAAAGCCGGCGTGGCAAGTTGGTGGAGTGTAGAGTGTGGTGTGCGAGCGCATTCCATCGACAATACACTGGCCTTGTCCCTCGCATTGTCGGGTTCGTTCACCTCGTCGGCAGACAGTAGTAATCCTCCTATTTTCCTCAAAATTACGACTTTCTCCCTACTTAACCCTCAAAAGTTAAAAAAAGATTGTCTCAGCACCCTCAACGCTTAGGTACTATAGTTTCCTCAAAAACGTCACTCTGTCGCGCGGCTGGACGTCACACCGTTCATCTGTTTTTATTCAAATTCGGTATGTAGGTACCTAATGTAAATATCTGGACACATTTTTTGATTAATTTTGATAACTCAAAAATTGCGCCTGGTATGGTCAAAAAAAGCCTTTTTCATGGTTTTGTTCTTATTCTAGCACAGTTAGCCTGGTTCTTGATGAGACATCAATAAAGATTTCTTACTTCAATACATACTAGTATTTTCACCTAAGATTTCCACAACAAGAGCGGTATATAGAATACACGACTTACTTTCGACCAACAACAGCAAACTTGCTAGACTAAAGAAAGCCCTACGGCCGCAAAAAATGACTATTCAACACTAAGAATTACACCAAGACTACAAACAGGGAGCTGGTTGCGTATCTGGTGCACGAAGGTGAAGAAGTGAGACTGGGTGAACAAGGGTAGACACAGGAGAGGAGAGGGTGGCCTGGGAACCTCGCTCGCGGTCTCTTTCCAATGGGGAGTATCTATTGAAGCTTCGTGAGAAGACCAAGAGCGTTCCCACGCACCGGCCGGCCCTGCGAAACACTGCATACGAGCGATACGAGTAACCCTGCTCCAGACTCTCCAGAGAGGCTGCAGTCTGCTGCCCAAGCAATATACGTATCATTTACTTCCATAATAGTTTTCGCGCCAATTTGCGAGTAAAATTCAATGACCAAAATAGGGTTTAGTGATCACCTACTTAGGCTGAATTTCGCCACTTTCTTATAGTACCCGATAGTGTCTCCTAACGAGAGGATTTAACGAACGGATTTACGTTATTGTATGTTTAGGTTACGACAAGTGCCTTGCGCTTGCACTTGTTTCTCTGCGATCGCACTTGTCGTAAGCTAAACATACGATAACGCAAATCCGTTCGTGAAACGCTCTCGTTAGGAAACACTATCGGATACTATAAGAAAGTGGTGAAATTCAGCCTTAAATGGTTAAACGGCACTGGCCACAGAGAAATGAATAACGTCTTGTCAACATCTCACTGCAACATTATTGCAGTTTATTTTCAATAATTAATTATGTGTTGAGGTGTTGACTTTAACGTCAGGTTGAACTGACGAACGAATAAAGACAGGACGGTCGCTTTCCTCCTAAAAATCAGTCAAAAACAGCGGGCCATTTCAAAAATTTCCGAGGAGCAATTACTTATTAGGTGTTTTAAAGGAATTTTAATGACAATGCACAAAATCACTTTGTTTCCCGACTTCATGCCTATGAAAAGTTTCCCATCCTCTACGCCCAGGAAACTAACGTTAATTCGCTTCAAAAAACGGGCAGGCAAGCAAGCTCTTACGAAAATAATACAGGGGCAGCTGCAGAGTACAGTGCATTGGCCCCACGGAACCAAATCCAGAGCAGATGCACCAACACTAACAGACATGTCCGAAATTATACAACAGCTATGCCCATGCAGCTGTGCCTGTGCAGGTTTCACCCTCAAATTAAGTAAACTTGCATCGATATAGGTGTGGATTAGAAGACACGAAAGTCAACCTTTTGAAGTGTGAGTACGCAGGCAAGATCTTTCTAACGGGTAGAGCAGAAAATCACTAACAACGATGCTAGGTTTTGATGTATTGACTTGAAATTTGAATATAGGCTGGCCCGACTTTATACCATTAGAAAATTTGATAGCGGGAGTTCTCACTCAGGTCCTCGGTCAGCACACTGTCCTAACCATCATACAACAGGAACTCCGCTTTTGGATAATTGGTGCAGCCAAACTGAAGAAGGTCACCCAGGGACGCTTATTGTACCAGTACTTGCAGATAACTTAATACAACTAGAATTAATAACGGTTCTAAAGGGCTAAGTAGATAATAAGACGCAGTTGTGAGTATGGGACACGTAGACGAGACGCCCATAAATTTGGAGCAAAAGGGACCGTATGGGCAGGTGTTGGAAATGGCACTGGGATTTCGTCCTCGTCCACCCCTTAAATTGGCTTGAAAACGGCCTGTTGCTGCTACAAAACGATGAGCGATGCCCCGACATTTGATTTCATTCTATTACACGTCCCATTGTCCCGAGAGCAAGCTCTACTTCTTGTGGAACCAATTGAAAACCGATCAAACTTGCTGGTGCGGACGGTAGAAAAGTGGCAGCTGCGAGGGGCTTTGTAGCTCTCAAGGCAGATTGGCGGGGTTGCGTTGCGCCCCTCCGTGGGGCCCTGCTACACGTACGGGGGCACGTGCCACCTGGCTCCGAGCACCTGGTGGCGCTTCGGGCAGTGGCGGCTAGCGTTATGCACTGCAACGCTATACTTCTTTATACCTCGATAAAAATATACAACTGAAGGTGTTGAAGGCACGTTCATAGGTGAAATGATTGACCGCTAGACGAAGATAAAGTTTTCGCTTACCCCTGTTTTTTCAACTCCCTGCAACCACAAAGTGTGGGATAAAAAAAACGTTACTAAGAAAAGTTGTAGGTAGTACTGTTAGACGACTCATGAAAGAAAAATAATTTCATTTTTTGCAATATTAAGGGAGTTATTGCCAAATTTTCCCCCCATTTCGCCCCCCATTGTTCGATTTCTCCCCTTAATGAACTTTGCCTAGATTTTGGGCCCTTATATTTTGTTAATAGTTGAAACCAATCAAAATACGGGTCGTAGCGTGGTCACAAGAAAGTGAAATGTTTCGACATATTACGATATGTGTGAACTTTTGAGCTGATGGTCATTTTGGGATCCAGGAGTCATGAAACGTAGAACTGTGAAGAAATTTTTCAAAAGTGAGACTATATTGGTCTGTGCTACTGGTATGGCTACAATAGGTAGTATTTCTTCGAAATCTGCCTAAAAGCAAGAAACGCCACTGCAGCCGGGTGCAGCTGCAACGCCTGCACCTACTGCTTCAGACCTACTCTACTGGCACACGACTGTACCTGTACTTATTCACCCATTTCATGTAAAATCTAAGCAAATGAAAAATAACGGTTGCGACAAGAGCTGAAAAACTTGCTTCATCACCCCCGAAAAGACTGCTGACACCACTGCTCCATTTGAAACAAGGGGTATACAAATATACCATAAAGGTAGCACATGTATCCCAAACTTGGGTCAGTGGCTTACCAGCCGCTTGCACCATTTCAGCTTCAAGATGTTTTCCACATTGAAACGTTCTCGCAAAAGCCGGTTATCCGTCTACATATTATATCTTTTCACTCGATACTGTATGGGGAAAACGAGTGGGAAGAGGAAGCATAGCGAGTAATGACTATTTTCATTCAATTGTATATCGTACGTACATTGAACACTGGACTTGACAGGAAGCCATTCAGAGAAGTGCAATTGACCTCAAATGCATTGCACGCATATCAATATCATACATTATTATTACTGTAAATTATCCTTAAGTGCACTTGCAGGCTAAAGCTGGGTTACAACTTTCCAAAGTTTTTTCGTAGAAAAGACGACATGATGGCAACTCTTATTCCTCTATGGTCAAATGTCATCTCACGAGATTCCGCATGGCGTATTACACGTAGCAATAATGCTGCCTCAAATAAGCATAAAAAACACTGAATGACGGGGAGAGCCAAGGGGGTAACCACTGCTCCAGAGATTCCTTGAGATTCCACTGAGATTCCATAAAGATTTCCAAAGATTCCCAACGATATTCATAGAAAGATGAACCCCAAAGGGGTAACCACTCAAAAAAAAAAAATCCAAGATTCCCTGAGATTTCATAAAGATTTCCAATGGTTCCCAACGAGATTCCCAACGAGTGGTTAACCCCTCGGGGAGAGCGGTGAAGGGTACTATAGTCAGCTTCAGCTGAAATACTGCACTTTTCCGACAAGGAAAAAGTTACAAGTTCCATGCCGAAAATGAAATTAATTAAAAATGGTTTCAGAATTGTCACGTCAATAGAATGCTTTCGTGTGATTTTTGGAAGTAGTCACATTCTTCTCGAAGGGACCTAAATACGTTCTTTCAACAGTTCGATCATCAACCGTGTCGTAATTTAGAAGAGATGCAAACGCAGAGGATAACGTAAGTTCTATAAATAACGAAATGAGTCACAGAGGCGCGAACCTACTACTCGTAAAGGCAATCCTCAGAAAAGTCGTAATTCGTAACCTAGTAAGAGAAACTGGATCGTAACCGTAGCTCTCCAAGGACAAGAAGCCACAGTGATTGATGGCAGCCGTTCTTGGAAAACTGCAGAGAGCTGGGTCGAGGAGAACGCCCCTCGACCCTCGACCCCCCTAATTCATGGCAAACAAAAGAAAAATCATAGGCCTCCAACAGGTATAACTGCTGTTTTAAGGAACATTTAGTTTACTGTAATTCCACAATTTTTTTAATTTTTAATTTTTATTTTTGGATAATAAGAAGAGGCATGGTAGAAACCAGTGAAGTCTGTGAAGTTGTAGTGACCTAGGCATACGAAATATTAAGCGTAAGAGTCTTGGAGAGGAATTCCTAGAAAATACGGTTTAAATGTGAATTTTCACCTCTAGCAACCGCGCCACAGGGAGAGACTGAAGATTCAGCACTTGACATGTGTATTACAGTCAACTTACTCACCTCATTTTGGCAGCAAAGCGAAAAACTAACGATGGTCTTGACTAGCATCACTAAAGGGAAGGAACCCTCAATTTGCACAACGACCCTTCATTGCTGCATGGAGGCAGAACAAAAGGTTTAGTAGGCCGGGAAAAGATTTTTGGTAAGTCTTCTATCACAAAAGAAGTTTCTGGAGCATTGTCTTGTATATAGGGTTGTATCTTGCGCAATGTTGGAGCTACCCCTCGAGAAAAACTACCCTAGCCCTCCCTCTGGCTGAGCCCAGCATGCCGTTCGAGACCCAAATCCGCGTGAAGACGCGCGTTATACACTGACACCTAAGGTGTATCGCGTGTACAAGCTACTACTACTGCATAGGTACATATTATTACAACCCCTGTTGGTTGAAAGAGGATTGCAATGCCTTTGCATTTACACACAACCTAAACCATTCACCAAAATTCACCTTCACTGTGGAAGCTATCACAACCAAGCTTCGCTGCGCCTGTATTTTTCTAATTATACAGAACAGTGGAAGGGTGACACATGTAGGTATAATGTCCCCAGAAATTATCAAATAAACAACTGCTTAAACCTTTGCTGCATCTCCGTAAAAATATGACACCTAGTTTACTAACAGTAAATACATCATGTATGATTCTCATTGGCACTGTCTGAGAAAAGTCGAAATTTCGATGAGGAAAAGACAGGGGATCCCTGAACTATCACATTTCACACCACATCACACCACCGCTATTTTCACACTCAAGCAAGATTAACAAGTAAGGAAGATGATACTGGACTACTTCCCCGCCATGCACGCTTTCTCCTGAAGGGAGCTTTAACCACCCGGCTCGTCTGCAAAACGTTTCCATCATCTCATCATTTCTCTGCGTCCATGATAGTTGCTAATTAGTAATTACACTCTTGACAAGCCACCCTTACTATCTAGAGGAAAACCCTTAAAATTATGTTGAACTATAGCTTTGTACTAACCACTTCCCCACCACAGAGACTGAAGTGGTTGATAGGGCGCTATTATGAATTATGAATATGAGTCGCACCCCTCGATAAAATGTTTTTGACGATGTCAAGACTGTGAAGGCTTGTTTGACGAGAGTGGGGGCTTTTGACGGGATATCACATCCACTGGTATTTTCCTCGGGCTCGGATTGTTAATTTACCGTATTGTGACTCCCATTGTTAAGCATCATTCCCACGGCCTTCCAAATAATACTGACATATTGGTTCAGATTTGTCGGTAACGCCACAGCCTGAAAAATCTGGACGTAGCCCAGAGTATAGGTTGAAACCCTCATATATTTTTTCTACAGCTCAAAGTTGCATATTATGTCTCTAGGTAGTCAAGGTATTGATTTACAACATATCAAAATTCTTGGGAGTAATACGGTACTCGTCAGTTTTTCTTTTTTCGCATATACATACGTGACTAATGAAACTGCTACTACCAAGTTTCCCTATAGCTATAGTCTAAGTCAGGCTAGGAGAGTACAGAGTACCGATTACTCATAATTTCTTGCAAATCTAGGGCTGATCAAAACTTTTTCTTGATCAGGGAAATATCTGCTCAGGGTCGGATTGGCATTTTTAACGTATGGTAGGATATGGAACCCAAATATAACCCATATAACCCAAATATATTCAAGAAATTATGAATAATCGGTACGCTCCCAGCCTGACTTGGACTATACTACGACGTGGTTACTGGGCTTTTCCACCTAAGGGATGCAAATATTGCGATGGGTTACCTTAACTATAAATTGAGGCATCAGGTACTTCATTCTCTAAAAAATGTCCTATTGGAACCAGGGGACGGACATCTCAAAATAGAAATTCTTTACGATTTTGCACTCACCCTATGTATTTACCTACAAGAAAATAAAGTAAAAACATTGCGGATGCGGGTGGTTTTGGATGAATGACAAGACTGTAGCAGCCAACAGCCGCCAGCCCGCCAAGCACCCACACTCCACGCTCCACACACCTTTTGGTCCATCAAACCGGAGCTGAATGGCCCATTCAAAAACCCACGAATCTACAAAAAGCCTACAATGATCAAGGTAGGGCGCAACCAAACTGGAGAACAGTACAAAGAAAGTTCGCCCAGAACAAGGCACCTATACCGTATTCGTGTGGTACAAAATCAAGAAATGGCAATTTTTCTTGCAATGTGAAATTCTGTCTCATTCATGGAGTCTCAAGGGGTTAACCACTCTTTGGGAATCTCGTTGGGAATATCATTGGAAATCTTTATGAAATCTCAGGGAATCTTGGAATTTTTTTTGGAGTGGTTACACCTTCGGGGTTCATCTTTCTATTCATATCGTTGGGAATCTTTTGAAATCTTTATGGAATCTCAGTGGAATCTCAAGAATCTCTGTAGTGGTTACCCCCTCGTAGAGTCACGTGAATATTTTCAGTGAGCTATGGACACTATTAATCTGATGGAGATAGTCAAAGTTGTTTCTTGACCCAGCGCCGAGAGGGTAACCACTCTTGAGATTCCACTGAGATTCCATAATGATTTCCAAAGATTCCAAACGATATTCATAGAAAGTTGAATCCCGAAGGGGTAACCACTCCAAAAAAAATTCCAAGATTCCCTGAGATTCCCAACGAGATTCCCATAACGAGTGGTTAACCCTTCGCCCAGCGCTTACAAGGATTCTTGTGCCAGTTTCGCAGTCGTCTTTAATTCACTAATTAATTGCCCCGGTTAGTTCCAGACCGAAAAGTTGTAGGCACCCTAACCTTGAGACGGAGTGTAGCTAACAAATGGAAATGTTATCCTGTCCGCTCCAGACACTCAACGGCAGCGGCCCGTAACACGGCATTTCAAAGTCAAATGGAAAGAAGATGGACCTCTGGAATTATTTACCATCGAAACTTCTGATTAGGCTGCAGCCTCGTGCTGAGAATGAATGCCACCGAAAACAGAATATGAGGTAGGACACGGGATTTTTCGCACATTAAAGGCAAAGTGTCGTATGTAAACAAACATTTGCAGTGCCTATTATATAAACAACACAGCGACATGCTTGCACCTGTACGCCGGATGGTATGTGCATGCGCTGACCCCGTGAGGGGACGCAAAGAGGTCTTGACCGTGGTTGTCGGTCGCCGGTCGGTTTAATGTTTAAATAATGAACCATTGACTACCCGTGGAAGGTAATGACTTTATAATGTTCGGGAAATCGCCATGCAGCCATTGTAAACGCATACGACTGCAAAAGTACGACCTATCATGTCCCATGGTATAAACTGCCGTTGCAGACGATGCACTCTACCAACTTAATAAAATCTCGTTCTTTATTGATTTTAGAGGACAGAGGACATCGTTCGATAAAAACAGCCAGAAAAAAAGACCTATACATGGTTTCACTACTTTCAATACATCAAGGGAGGTTTCGACGTCCACTGAACTGTAAAACAAACTGATGACTTCAACCTCAGGTCACACAAAGTTCCAGGAACGGAACCTCTGAAAATCAGATTATACACCATCTTACACACAAGTAAAGACTGGTAAAGAGACACTCCAACGATCCTCAGAAGTGTGACATCGTTTAACCTGAGTTATGTTGAAAATAATCGATTCCTCAAAATTTGGCAGAAGTCACATCTGGCTCCGACCCTGGGCCAGTAGAAATTGGGAGAAAGAAAGCCCGCAGCCCGCCTCCGCTTACTCCCGCGAGGCCGCCAGCCCGCCAGATGGAAATGGTATGCGAGGAATGCGTGCAGGTTCCACAGCCACCTCACAGGTATGCGCTCGCCGCTCTTTCGTAACTCTGTCAACTTTCAGTAAGCGAATTCCTCACCTGGACGGAACCGGAAAGAGGGCGCTGGAATACCACTTGGCGTTTACACAGGCCTGTGTGCATGTGTATGACGCATCGGAAGAACAGTTCCGGCTAAAGTGATGCGGCTATTTTTGCCTTCAATTCGGGGAAAGAAAGCGGGATGGAGGCGAAGGTAGAACTCGGCACAACGAAAAGAACAACTGCAGGTGCTAGCACGCAAATATCAAAACGGAAGAGACGCACATGAAAATTTCGCAACGCTACTTTTAATGCTCAAATGAGTTGTTTCCTGCGACTCCTCCCTCCGTCTTCCAAGTGAAAACTGATACCCAAAAAACATAAAAAATAAGTCTTACCTCGCGTTGGCTTCTGGAATGATATCGTCCACTACGACGTAAATCATCGCTCCAGCTGCAAAGCTGAGAGCGTATGGAAGAAGAGGTTTCGCCAGAGACACGGCAACCACCCCCAGAATTCCAAAAATTGGTTCTACCATTCCGCTTAGCTGGCCATACCTGAAAAGCAGGAGAAAAGCCTGTGAATAAGACTGCAGTATTGTGTTTTAGGGTACATTTAAAGCACGGAACAACAAAAATAAAATAAATTAAAAGTAAGGGCTGAGGTTATTCTATGTGACATGATGTGGTGAACAAGACACTCGATCGGGTCAGTCGGTCACGCCTGCAAATAAGAAGGAAGATTGAGGGGAGGATGCATGGGGCAAAGCGTCCTTACAATCACAAAGCAGGAGGATGCCCCTTGAGTACCTACCGTGAATTTCTAACCAACCCAATAATGGTTGAGTAAAACGCTAAATCGTTACTATCAACAATCATATCTCTACTGCGTATATCAATATTACAGAAAGGCTTACGATATACTCTATTTGATCTACATTAATCAAAATTTTGTTGACCTTGTGCCTCTTAATGAAGGTGGGGCTAAAGTATAAAACTAACTATATAGTTTCCTATAACTGACAAGTGTTAGCAAAGCGATAGAAATTGTAAAGCACTTTCGAGTCGATCAGTATACTGATAGCACGTGAGGGCTGTCATCAGCTTTACTTGCAACAGCAGGGGTGGTCTCAATGAATGAACCTTGAGGAAGCCTTCTGATTGGTCGAGGCAACGTCCCAAGGCCGCGCGGTCAACAACCTTCTTACGCAGACTAGTCTTCTTCAACCGTTGACTTCTGGGAAACGGCAACGCAGTATTGTACATGTACACCGCTTTCTAGTACATACTGTCGGAATAGAGAAGGCGCCAAGTCGCGAATGGTAAGCTTATGGATGAGACATGCCACCCAGGTCACACCACTCAATCATTAACCATGCCGACAAATATTTCTTTCCAGTTTTTTCAAACAAATAATGTTATAGGTGACCGAAGTAGCTTCGTCACACATCCTTGAAGATGAAGTGGTCTCAGAACAATCTAGAGGAAACATTTATGAGATTTATGAGATCTCATAAATCAGTATATTGTTTTCTCTTATTCAACATGAAGATGAAGTTCGTGATACTCTGCTCAAACGGCTAAATTGCAAGAGGACTACTTTGGATAATTTTCAGCAGTGCAATATGTAAGGGAAGAGAAAAAACTGTTATTATATTGTAGTTCTCCAGCCGCAGGTCCATAGATTCTTTTATCACTTCTGTAACTCGAGTAGATTTGTCTTTCCTAGATTTCAAAGTTTATTTCTACCCAGTACCCAAAAACGTAGGAAGGGAAAACCTTTTTTGGAAAAAAAGTAATGAAAAACTATTGCATAATTTTGTATACTGTAGAATTTTCCGATAACAACTCCTCATTTTCACTCCCTTTGTCATACTTTCCCCATTCATGAACTTGAAGCAGAAAAAATATGAGATATTGCAGTATAAACTTTTTAACTGTGTGTCGTTTGGGGGGATATGAAACGAAAAGCTATAAAAAACATGGTAACCAGCACTTAACTACTACAATAAGTAAGTAGTATTTCTTCAAAATCTTCCTAAAATCCTCTTCGTCCCATAAGGTGCACATTAACTCTTACCAGAAAAGGCAACAATAACGTACCCGGCACCATGCGAATGACCGCCAGTAACAAGTCGAGATTCCAACAAGGATAGACAACGTCGACTTACCAAAAACTGCGCCATATGGAGAAGCCAGCGGCTCGTAACGGCAGGCTCACGGCAAGCCCTTCCGGGAAATTTTGGATTCCGATCCCGATAGCCAGGTTCCTGGAAAGACAAGAGGAAAAGGTAGTACGAGGTTAATTAGATGCGTGCGGCTGCGACAAGTCTAGGTGATCGGTGACACATTCCAAGGACCATTCATTCAAGGTCACGGCCAAGGAGGGGATGGGCCAATGAACTACATGCCATTGCTCACAAGGAGGGGATGGGCCAATCAACTACATGCCATTGCTCACAAGGAGGGGATGGGCCAATCAACTACATGCCATTGCTCACAAGGAGGGGATGGGCCAATCAACTACATGCCATTGCTCACAAGGAGGGGATGGGCCAATCAACTACATGCCATTGCTCACAAGGAGGGGATGGGCCAATCAACTACATGCCATTGCTCACAAGGAGGGGATGGGCCAATCAACTACATGCCATTGCTCACAAGGAGGGGATGGGCCAATCAACTACATGCCATTGCTCACAAGGAGGGGATGGGCCAATCAACTACATGCCATTGCTCACAAGGAGGGGATGGGCCAATCAACTACATGCCATTGCTCACAAGGAGGGGATGGGCCAATCAACTACATGCCATTGCTCACAAGGAGGGGATGGGCCAATGAACTACATGCCATTGCTCACAAGAAAGAGGTGACCACTGTGACCAGGAACCTCAGCTTCCCATTACCCATAGGCAAGAGCAGGTGAACAGTGGGGTCATATCATTCTCTACTCCATGCAACACCATGCAGGCGAAAGTAGACTACTCAAGGTCAAATTGAACCTAAGCCCAGTTCAGCAAAAATATCTTTTTTTTTTTTAAATATTCCAGAGTTCGGCCCTGAATTCCACTAACGAAAGAAAGGAAGTGTTTTGTTATTTATTCGAAACCATATGTTTTGTGGTCGGTTGGTGTAATAACAGTTAATAACTGTGACAGGACTCCTATAATCACCGGGAGTGAAGAGATGATCAATCAGAGCGAAAACGCAACTTAAGCAGATGCTATATACAGGGCAACAAAATGGTTAGTCTCGGTTTTGAGGGCGTTATTTCGCGCGTAAGCAGCAGCAGCAGCACCCACTACAGGTAGCGGTGGCGAAGGCGCATGTGTGCCAAATGAGTAGTACTCTTTTCGCCCGTGAACAGTCGCTTGTGACTTTTTCCAGCAAGGTAGTAGCCTGGAATGCATTGCACAGGCCGGTAATCCATCTCACTCCTCACGTTTGTCCCCTTCCATAGCCTCAACATGCGCGCCACCAGTCCGTCTTCGCCGACATTTAACCATAAGCTTAGTACAGGGACCGCGACTTAAAGCCAACTTGGAAGCTGGCTCTAGCGGATCGTATAATACAAACAAAAGATAGAAGGCATTGCGTTGTCTTGCGCAGGAAGAAGAAGGTGGTCGATGATACCAGTGAGAAGGAAGAACAAAACATTCGTTTACTTTCATTAAAAAGGTGACAAAAAGGATTGCGTGGTAACTGGATGGTTCTCCTTTACCACTGTACAGCAGCAGCTCATAATAGCTTTCGTCAAAGGCGTGAAAAACATATGTAGACTATAGCTACACGTTTTTTCACGCAATTCCTTCATCATTCCTGCTTTATACCTTCTGAAGATAACCTAAACTGAGGAAATGAGAGCATATTCCGGAAGCGACTCACCTGTAGGTAAAGGAGGCATGGCTAAATGAATGAAAGAAGTGCTTGTGACCTAATTGCCCGCTCATCTCCCTCTAAGATCATCAACCTCCATGCAGCGTGAAACGAGTCACGTGGTCGGTGC
The DNA here is from genome assembly GCA_950004255.1 of Mesopsocus fuscifrons. NCBI lineage: Eukaryota > Metazoa > Arthropoda > Insecta > Psocodea > Mesopsocidae > Mesopsocus > Mesopsocus fuscifrons. The sequence continues at coordinate 9,876,359 of OX465377.1, forward strand.
GGTAATGTAATTCCCAAGCACGGTCAAAGATAGAATTAAAACCAACCGCTTGCAAAAACACATCGGCGCCAAAAACGTTTCAGCCAATTTCATCAAGCAACGTGAGCGCGAAACCACAGTCCGCGACCAACTCAAAATCTCAGACGAATTCTTAGGTGAACAGACGACCAGACAGATTTAAATCCGATTTTCGGATTCTGCAAAACGTGTTTTAATTTATAAAACTGTGAAAACGCCCCATTAAATTTTTTAAAAGGGACCAGACAAAAAAAAGAAGGTTTGAATGCGAGGAATTGGACACGGCTGATTAAGAAACCGCTTTTCCCAAGCCCGGGGCCCGGGGCTCCCAGAGAGCCAGAGAGGTGAGCGCCAGCGCCACCACTTACCACGCACCTCTGTCTTTCTCATGCCTCTCGTGTTGTACGATACCTAAAGCGACACCTCGACAACCACCCTCCCCCTCCCGACCCTCCGATCCCTTCCTCCTCCTCAGTCCTCACTCTTCACTTCTTTGCTTCTACTTTCAGGGAAATCTCGATCAAAATACCTCCCCCTGTTCTCCCATCATATCCTTTGAGGGGAAGAAAACTCTCCATACTCATGCACTGTGATCCGATCTTTATCTGCATTTAATTTTTCTCGAGACAGTCCAAGTCGATCTGAAAATTCACATTTCGTGAAGAAGGACCTCACTTTTTATCGCTGGATAAAAATCAGCAGTTCAGAGAACAACTACTGGGTGGCAAGAAATAAAATGGTAAATAGTACCATGGAGGCCTAGACTTAAGGCATGGCGGAATGCGGCGGTACGAAGGTATACGACAGTTCAATGCAGCTATCTATATAAAGCACACGCGCAGCCACCACAATGTACCTCAATATGACCAAATTTGGTAAACAGTGGACGCGTCAGAACTCGAGGAATTCGCGGGCGAGCGACCTTTACCATAGGCGGAAAGCGAGGTCCCTAAGGGGGCGGTGCCCCTCCAAAGGCGTCCCGGCGCCCGCTCTAAGGTGTGTCGTCTACGTATGCCCGCGCATGACGGGTGGCCCATTTAGGAGGGCGGCATCCTGGCTGCCTCTTCCTACACTTGTCCAGCACTTTCCTACTGCACCCTGCCATAATTAGATGCTATTTGTCTCATCACAATTCCAGCCCCCAAAAGGTCTACGAGCCTGGGGATCATCAAGCCAAGAGTCAACAAACTTGAGGGAGAAAGCTGTAGGTATACAAACTGAAAGAAGATGGACGATATACCTGTATTTTAAGCAAGGTTCAAAATTCCATTCTCGTTGTCCACCTTTGTGTTTTTTCAGTTCGCTATACTCGTATCTTCTCTTATTTTGAAACTATTGACAAATTACTTATTTATTAATTTTGATGAGTCTTCTCGAATTCCAGCATTCGTAGGTCGTCACGGACCCTTGATTCGGCCCAGTCCGCACTACGTGTCAATAGACTACAAGGGCACACTTTTAAAAGTTAAGCGCCAATGCACCTGTTCGTGTTAACTGTAAATCCAACTGACTCGGAGGCACAGATGCTGTTGTGGCCGAAGCCAAAACAACATTTATTTGGAACAAAGTCAGTGGAATCAACACAAAATTGCTGCTACCGGGATTCATATCTGGGACCTCAGTCCAGTGTCTGACCACTAGACTAGACCACGGCCACCACTCAGAATATTCTCCATGTGGCATCAAAACTACTTTTTAACTAATCCTTATAAACTGTTAAAAATATTAATAAGTAAAACATAAAACGTTCGTCTAGTTTCTAGTTGCACAGCATGCAGGGACCTAGAGCTTAACCCACAGTCGGACGATCTGCTCCACTGCCGTGACACGAAAACCTACGCGGATACATTCAAATAAGGTCAATAAGTGCCTCTAAAATCACACAGATCTTCCTCCAGGAAAAAGCTGCCTCTTTGGAAGAGACCAAGGTCCAGTTAAGACCCAAAGAGCGAAGAGCCGAAGAAGCAGTGATGAAAAAATAGAAAGACATGGACCAGGCGCTCCTGAGGATTCTAGGCATTCCGCATCTGCAAGAAGAGTTCAGAGGCCCTTCTCCCTCTCCGTACTTGTTCGGCTCTTGGACTCTTCCTAACGTTAACGTTGCTCCCGCGATCCATTTTCCCAGGATGACTCGGTAAGTTATCGGCAGAGCTCTGTCGCCGTGAGCCAGCACTACCAGCTCCTGAATAACATTCCTAGCGAATACGAACATAACATAAACCCCAAGGATCTTCTTCCAGACACTACATGATGAGTCGCGGAAAGCTGACAACAGTCAAGGCTCAGGACCGAAGGAGGTAGCTAGGGCAGGTGCACAACCATGGCAAGCAACAAAAAAGTTACTTCCCCTTCCGAAAAGAACACTATACCATCACGAATTAATTTTAAAATGCGGCAGCAAAAACACTCCCAAGTATCAAAATATATCTCTAAACACTTTTAGGTACCTACTGGACTTGCTACTCGTATATTTTACGAACAGATTTTTTAGGGGAGGGACCTTGATCTTGAATTTCCCATTTGATGTTGATTCGGGAGTGAGGCCACGAGACCGTAAGGCATTACCATAACGAGGCCACATTGACCTCCGTCATTTCCATGATTCTGATTGATATTTACAAAAGAGCGTAGCGGAAACATTAAAAATATGCAAAACGATGCGGAGACTGGTCCACTGATATTTAAGTAAGGAGCAGAATAGTAAAAGCCAAGCTAAGAGAAAAAATTGGAAATAGTTAGTAATATTGACTAGAAAATAAATGTACCTCAGTACGTTTGCGACGCTTTGCCATTTGCCATTGCCACATCTAAATTTAGTAGTTACGAGCAAAGCATACATGCAGTCATGGTGGCTTGAGCAGTTTTAAGAGTGACACACACAACAAAATAGCACATAAACAAATATGTATCTGACTATTCCCAGAGGCGGATTTAGGGCAGGCCTGAACTGAACAACTTTGTTAAGAGCGCCAAAACTTTTGGATCCAACAACACCAGGGTCGTTGACTCATCACGACCCCCCCCCCCCCCCCCCCCCCCCCCCCCGCTCATGAAAGGGAGTAACGGTGGATTCAGAGCAGGGCGAAAAGGGCTTCCACCTTGACGGGCACTTTTAGAGGATGGGCAAAACCTCCAACCAGGTTGTTTCTGTAACCGAGCTCTATTTGACCGTTTAATCTTCCTTGGACGAGAAACAGAAAAGAGAAGAGGAAAACTACAGCAGACCTGGGCAACCAAAAGATAGCAAATCTAGATATCGCACACAGAGCCATATCCATTTTACCCAAAATTGCCCAAGAAGATACATCGAAAACGCAACTTCTATTTTCTCGTAATAAGTTCAGAAACAATTCTCAAACGAGGGGGGTAACCACTCCAGACATTCCTTGAGATTCCCTGAGATTCCATAAAGATTTCCAAAGATTCCCAACGATATTCATAGAAAGATGAACCCCGAGGGGTAACTACTCCAAAATATTCCAAGATTCCCTGAGATTTCATAAAGATTTCCAATGATTCCCAACGAGATTCCTGGAGTGGTTAGCCCCTCGTTCAGAAATGACAGCTGGCTATGTGCCGATACTATACACAACCGTAACTTGAAGAATCGAAGTTCCATTAATTGTCACAACCCTATAAGGCAAAAATCGCTTTGAGAACAGTTTAAGAAGATTTTAAGTTGACCCTGATCCGTTCAGAAAGGATATGGTTGGAATCACTATTAGCTTAACTATCAAAGTTACGAAATTTGTTAAAATTACCTATGCACTTTCTTACTTAACTCGGAAAAAAAAACTGAACCAAAGGGCATCGCATCTCACTCTCTAAAAGCGTTAAATTCTATACAATCCACATTGCTATGGAATATGCATGGAGCTTACAGTCTTATGAGTCGCCGACCCCTTTCCTACTACCAATCATTTCTTAGGGTGGGGGACCAATATATGGCTGTTGGTAGTGAGATGAGATGAGCAGCTTGCAAGCCTACTGGTGGCATTCTCTGCCCTTTACAGTCAGTTTAATTACTTTATTACAGTTGAGCAATCAATTTCAACCATAAAGCGAATATGTGAAGGCTAAATGCAACTTCGGTCAAATCATCCCCGCATGCATCGCCTGCAGAAGTGCAGTGCTCGCCCATTTTGGGAGATTTTTACTACGCTACGACTTCTGAAAAATTTCTCCTTAGTTTTTCGTCCTGTGGTCCCTGGACCTCAGGAGCATGCACAGTCACTCGGCCTGAGGAAGCCAAATGACATGCACATGTGAGAAGATGCAATGCTCAGTATGCTCTGTACCCTTTTGACCCCATCGGCACTTCCTCGCAAGCCTTGGGAGGATTCGCCTCTCCAGGAAGAGAGGAAGAGAGTGATCAGGATGCAACTACTGCAGTTGTCCATGGGACTTCCTCAATTAGTATCGCGCGCCGCCGTGCCCCGTCGGTTCACCAACCTATGTACAATGAATGAATCATGCACAAGTAGGTCACGGTGAGGGACGCCAGGGGTGCTCAACTGACAAACAAGTTGCAGAATAACGGGGGAGCGGGGAGCGGCAGGGGTACAGAGAACACCAAACAAGGAAAACAGGATATGAAGGTAGGAAAAAGAGAAGCAGAAGATAAAATAGAGAATAAGGAGAAAAGACAGATAGGAAATAACAGGGAGCTGGATAGGGTTACCAAAAAATGCCTTACAGTTTACCTATTGTTACATATTATTAATTAGGGTATATGGCAGTGGCTGATAAGTATAATTAATGCACTTTTACTTAAGTGACGCTGGTCACGCTGCTGGTCACAATATTTAATGAAAGGGTTGGAACATAAAAATAGGGTACTATTATTTATTTTATATAGGAGCAACCCCACCTATAACAAGAGGACCTAATACAATACTAGGTGGGACATAACAGTTACCCCTATATTTTATTTTTATTTTAGGAAGCATGAATGCGCGCTTGCTTCGATGCATTTCGAATGTGAGCACAGCCACAAAATTATGTCTTAAATGGTGATTCGACATTTTCCACAAGTGAGGCAGCGCCATAAGAAGGAGAACAAAATGCATGGGTGGACTGATTGGTAACAAAACTAAATGGAATGATGGCAATATGCCGATACCTAATGATTAATATTCTCATCGCATGGTCTGGGAAGGAATGCAACGCAACGGTCTCGAAACATGAACAGGTCATTCGAGGAAGAGGTGGAGGGGGGAGGGCTACAGTAAAGGGGCAACTGGTAAGTGGATTTACAAAGGACGAATAACAAAAAGAAATAATACAAATAACAAGCGCGTTGTACTTGTAACATATTCTTCGCGTGGTCGGCAACGGTCCCAATATCCATTTGGGTCGGATGACATTTTATTTAAATGGTAACATAAATAACAGGAGGCTCAAGAATTCCAGGAAAGCGCCTCATCTCCATACAAAAAGAGCCGATTCTGAGGCGAGGACGTTCTCGTTCTCGCTAAGCACCAGCCCAGGTTCCTCACGCTACTCCTATGTTACTATGTTACCGCTGTCCTCAAACAGCCATCCAACTCCATAAGGAGTTACGTACCAAAAATAAAAACTCTTTCATGGTTCAGACGAACTCACAGAATTACTCACTCATTACGAATTGAAACAATTTTTAATTCTGTCATAAAAGTAAAAAAATGTAAGAAACCGAAATAACAAATTTTCAAATTTACGAACAGCAGCTCCCCCAAAAGCGACATCAAAATCACAACACGGAGTCATATAGAGATATCTTTAGATGAGAAGCAGTGTGTGCAGCCCTTTGGAGTTCATGTACCCTTCGCGTGCAAACCATAGGTTGGGCACAGTGCATAACATAAGAGGACCGTGGGCCCCAACGGCAGTGGGCTGACGTCGCACCGACCACGGATCTCCATATAAAGCTCGCGCACTTCCTAATTACTACTCTGTCATCCTCTGGCCCTCGCCAGCGCACCCACAACCAACTGCAGTACCGAAGACCATAAGCAGACATCCTGGACGAATGTGCAGCAATACATGCATCGTATAAACCACACGCAGACATCCTCGTGTAACAGCCACATCTGCGAATCCACAGCGCGCAGAGCATAAGCAGACTAAAGGGTGGTTATTCAGCAAGCGACTCTAAAAAGACGAAGTGGCTCATGGCCGCTGCAGAAAACTGCGGATGCGGAATGTTGAGCCGTAGGACTCCTCACAGCAAGTAAACTGGCTATATGGACCAGTACGTCTTCGAAGGGTCTCAAATCATAAAATTATGACGCTAAATACCCCCAGGCATATACGGCTCCTTAAGAGATTAAACAGCTCAAAAAGGTCATGACCGAAGTGAAGAGAAGAGGGACAGTCGAGGGGCAGGCGGTTGGCGCGAGGAAGGAGTCTTGTTGAGAAAGCGAACTGGATGTCGGGATTGTCGGGTGCCAGTGGTTCCCGCCCTGCTCCTGGGGCCGAGAAACAGGGGTACCCGCCCCGCTCCTTGTGCCGCGTGATAGTCGTAAACGTTCTGCTCCCGCTGCCGGGTGCCAGGGGTACCCGCCTGCTCCTAGCACCGGAAGCTAGGGCTAGGGGTACCCAGCCTGCTCTTGGTGCCGGATGCCAGGGGTGCCCAGCCTTCTCCTGGTGCCGGATGCCAGAGGTACCCAGCCTGCTGCTGGTGCCGGATGTCAGGGGTACCTAGCTTGCTCCTGGTGCTGGATGCCAGGGGTGCCCAGCCTTCTCCTGGTGCCGGATGCCAGAGGTACCCAGCCTGCTGCTGGTGCCGGATGTCAGGGGTACCTAGCCTGCTCCTGGTGCTGGATGCCAGGGGTGCCCAGCCTTCTCCTGGTGCCGGATGCCAGAGGTACCTAGCCTGCTGCTGGTGCCGGATGTCAGGGGTACCTAGCCTGCTCCTGGTGCTGGATGCCAGGGGTGCCCAGCCTTCTCCTGGTGCCGGATGCCAGAGGTACCCAGCCTGCTGCTGGTGCCGGATGTCAGGGGTACCTAGCTTGCTCCTGGTGCTGGATGCCAGGAGTAACTGCCCTGCTCCCAGTGCCGAATGCTAGAGGTACCTGCTCCAGAGGTCAGGTGGTAGTGTTACCCGCCCCTAGTGCTCCCAGTACCGTTTTCAATCACGAGCGATACCAACTTCTACTGGTGGAGTCCTATGTTGCAGAACGCAGTGAAACAGGGCCGGATGTTACTGCAAAATTTTAGTAAGGATCGTTTTGTCATATCCTCCCTTCCCCCACTATACCAAAAATGGGAAACCGCAGCTGAGAACCTGTCCACTGATGAACTCCTCTGAAAACGCCGAATTTACCAAAGGAATGGTCAGTATGACAAATTCCTGCATAAAAAGAACATAGGAATTTCCGGTTTAGAAAAGTGGCATGATAATTCATAACATATTTATACAAAAAATAATAATCGCACGTTCCTGGTCAATGGCAGCCTCGAGGAGAGACGACATTCCTGCGAATTAATCATGTGAAAGAAGACACTGAGGTTACCTCAGTCCTCAAGGAAGGTGAGTTTAACGGAACCTCAGAAGACGAGGTAGGTATCGTCATCACCAGCTAGCCCTGAACCTTTGGCTAGAGTCCTCTGGAACGAAGGTTCAAAACCTTCCGGGAATCGAAGAATGGGTCAGCCCATGCCCCCCGATGACAAGCTTCATACCAATCACATCTCCACAAAAATAAGTTCCTTTGCCCAGAGCCCCATCCCCCATGGAGCCGTCTGCGTCTTAGCGAATTCATTTTTACTTTCTCGCTAGCCATATATGGCGAGAAAGTATTGTTTTCGTGCAAAATTTCGAAATTGAGATTTTGGGTTTCCCATGATCCTGGGGGTCCCCTGAGTCCAAAAAAGTGGTTTCTGGAAAAAGTCTGTCCGTCCGTCAGTCCGTCCGTCAGTCCGTCCGTCAGTCCGTGCAGTGCTCTAGCGCCTATACCGTTCTTCCGATTTTGATGAAATTTGGTATGGACCTGTCTAAAATTACTGCCGAGGGGCATTTTCAAGGATTTTTTGATTGGTCAAAAATTGCGGCCGCTATTGTCAAAAAACCGCCAAAATAATTCAAAAATCGTGTTTTTGGTTAGTTAGACAAGCGCCGACGGTACACTTTTCAATCTATAACACTGAAAATTGGTAAGTGTGTTGACAAATAGATGCTTCGAGGTAATTTTCAACTAAAATTGAATTGGTTGAAAATTACGGCCGTTCTGGACCAAAGTTCGATCCTTTCGGCGCCATTCACATATATTGACCGATTGTCATGAAATTCGGTACATTTGTTTAAAACTACGTAACTTAAACATGTGTGGAACAGAATTTTGCTATCTTGAAAATTACGGCCGTTTTTGTCAAAAAAGTGTTGAAAATGAGTTGAGAATGAGAAACCACGTTTTTGAATGGTCGGAACGCATTTGGGACTACAGTAATAGAATGACAGCCATGAAACTTGGTAGGATTGATCTCAGATAGATGCTCTTGGGTCATTTTCAACCGATTTTGGATTGCTTAAAAATTACGCCCGCAAAAAAAAATCTCAAAAAAATAAAAAAAAATCATACTGGGCGAGAAAGTTAAGTGCGACTGTTGTCGGACCCTTTATTATTTTTGGTTCAGATCTGACGTACATTGACAATATTCCCTGCGCCCAACCAATGGAATCTGATGTTTTCCGCAGCAAAGAGATGCTTTCTACGTGGATCTACCACTGAAATTTCATTTCAACCAAAGTCAAGACTGAAGAGCGATGATAAATTGTAGTCGACACATGTCACATAAAGCTTCTCCCGCAACCCAGCTCACACTCAATAGTCACTATTACCAATTCGATTAACTATACAGGGACATTCTCAAGGACCACCGAAAACTGTACTGATCTTCAATCGAGATCTACCAGTGTCATTTTTAGTGAGATAATGGCAGGAACAAACGAATTCCAGATGAACTTGACCTCCAGCAAATGGATCCGGCCTCCTCCTTGTGGAGATGTGATGGCAGTGATGGAGAATTGAGATGCTTCATGTTCATATACGATACGGCGACATTCCATACCCGATTCGGACTTCTGGCTGGAGTTCTCCAGCAGGTTGCTGCAGGGGCGTAACCAGGACAGCAAAGAGGAATACAGAAAAAGTGTCAATCAGAATCAAATAGCTATACCACAGAGCTATATACTCGAATAAGAACCGTAGGTTTACAAGTTACTGATTCCACCCCCATTCGCAACACATATAGGTACCTTCAGTTCCGGTTATTCTCATTTTAGAATTCCGAACATTAGAACTATAGAATTCATCAACCCTTAAACTCTAAACTCTACCGTAGTGTGCAGTGTGCACTGTGCACTGTATTGTACCTATACCTACAGTGCGCATATTGCAGGAGAGCAGCTCCGGAATTTGCAGAGCCATTAGCTGATTACCACAAGCGATCATCCTTGAAATAGTCTACTTCGACTGTTTCTACAGCATAGAGAAATTAAATTTCCTTCTCTCATTCGAATGAGAATCGACCTTCTAGTGATGGGAACAAGCCTGGGATCAGGACCCGTTTCTACACATACATAGAGCCACGTGTGTGAACCTTCGATGTGAAAAAATAGGTATTGAGAAAGCCGAAGTTCAAGTTCGAGAAATGACCTTGGAAGAGTCCGAAACAAAACATTGAACCCGGGAGAGGAATTTACTATGAACCCAGACCCACAGCCTACTACCAAAATCTATCGTTCCAGTAACGAAGCCGGGAAAAGCCTCACAACGTACTGTCACAATAGAATCAAATCCAAATTTGACAACAAATCCATGAAAATGATGAAATAGAATATCACTGCTGAAACTGAGGGGGTGACCACTCCAGAGATTCCTTGAGATTCCATAAAGATTTTCAAAGATTCCCAACGATATTCATAGAAAGATGAACCACGAAGGGGTAACCACTCCAAAAAAAAATCCAAGATTCCCTGAGATTTCATAAAGATTTCCAATGATTCCCAACGAGATTCCTGGAGTGGTTAACCCCTCGGCTGAAAGTGGAAATACTTCGAAACCTACCTATTATGCCTTTTGGCCCTGCCATAAGGACATTGTTTACATTTTCATGTTTAACAGTTAAATACATTAGCAAATAGATAGTTTTAACTAAACTGGACCAGGATTGTAAAATCTTAATGTAAACCTTACCCCAAACGGAAGAATTATTGCATTTTAGGGCATAGATATATACCTTTAGCTCTCGGCATTATTTCATCCCAGATTATTCAACCGTATTAACTTGTTTAACAAATCCAAAATGACCAAAATCTTAGTGACACCACAAGAAAATCAGAGGAGTCATCCCACAATGCTATCAGGGGCGTCGGAAGTACTTTCATGTAGACATGCAGCCGTGGGGCCGGGGGAGTGACCCACTTCACAATATGCTTACTGGTTATATCGCCTGCACCACACTCCACTAATTTCTAATTTAATTTTTGAAGAGGAGTCACCCTGCCCCCAAATCCGACGTCTTTGCCTACAGCATGAGACATTATCATTTATTTTACCCTCCACTACCATACAGGAGACGAGGGGACTTCAAAATTCCCGCGCAGTCTCACGATAGCAACAAGTGTCTGTCAGCATCACCAGAAGTTTGTGAGCTGACTCGAGTTTAGGGAAACACAAATCTAAAAATCGCGAAAATTTATGAATTTGTGTAGTGGGACCTTATCACTGTATTTGAACTGAGGATTGTCGGACCAGCCGTTATAGCAGACGTGGAATCAGAATTTATCCCAACAAAATGTGACACGAACCACAATAAAAGGTCAATTCGGTTTGTAGGGTGAAGCCCATAACTAACTAAAATGAGTACCTACAATCACGTTTTTACAGGCAGCAGTCGAAATTTGAAAAAGAAATTGAAGCTAGTGCAAAAAACGTAATGAAAGTGGCTGTACCGTTAGGGTATAGAGCTCGATTCGGCCCTGAATAAGGAACTCAACCCCGCGCAAACTTTTCTTTAAACAAGGCCCTACCGGCTACATTCCTGGCTCCCCTCCCCAATGAATGAGCTGCGTGTAATCGTGAGCAAGCTCCCACGAAATACACTTCATCATAAGCGAAACACGCGATTGGTGTTCACGGACTACAGCAGCCCGGGTTGTCCTAGCTTAATCGTAAAATGACCCGGTTCGCATCTGGATCAATGTCCTAAGGAGGACTTATTTGAAAATCCCGATCAGTTCCAGGTAAAGTCACAATAAAAAGATGCTTTCGCCGTCTGCATTTGCATTAGAAACACGTTAAGTTTTAGAATTAGTCGGCCCACCGGCCAAGCTCATTCATAATATGGGACCGCAAGTCGCAAGACCTCCTCGCAGAGGCCTCACAATTCATACTATTCCTCATGGCCGGTGCAAGTCCATGTGGCGTCATCTGGCCCATTCACGAAGAACTAGACCCTGCTCCATCATGTAGATCCCGTTTTAGGCATTACATCCAATCAAGACAAATGCTGCTATCTATGATAAACCAGCCTAACGATCGTCTATTAAAATGAATAGCAACAAAGTTAGTTCGCAGACATGCGACACCGAAGGAGAGGCGTTTTCATTTTGTTTGGGGTTTCTTTTCTTAGTAACATCTCTTCAAGGCAATGATTAGCCACCTACATACCTATTTTTTCTTTGTTCTGAAATGTGACTAACCAGGGTGATGACCCACCTGTATCACCCAGGTTAATCTCCTCCCTCGGCGAGGAGTCGACAAACGAGTGACAAGTCGACGGAGAAGAGACGGAGTAGGTACCCCGGAGCTGCCCTTAACAATATAACAAAAGACATACCTGGCATTCTCAAAAGTAGCAGAGGCAGAACTGCCTACAGCTCCAAACCCGACTCCAACAGCAAGGCCCTCTGGGATATTGTGAACCTGAAAGAGGTGACACAATTTATTTCTCAGATTCAATTTTTCTACTCTTAATTATCTCTAGAAAAAATAGTTTATCATCTGCGTGATATCGTTTGATAGTCTCAGACAGGCAGGTCAGGCAAAAACAGCTAATAAACCATCGGCACCCACTACTAACACAGAAAGCTCAAAAGTCATGCACAACAAACCTATCGTCAATTTCCATACAATTCAGCTGTTCTTAAAGTTGAAATAACAGTGTTCAGTCCGGAACGAAATAAACGTAATGAAAAATAGAACATCAGCCTGCTCTCATTTACCTACTTAACCGAGATTATAACAAACATCCTGTTTACTTATTATTCTGGTTATAATAATAATTCTATTGTCATGGACAGATACCACAGCTCACAGCTTCCCAGAAATTTCACCCTACGTGGTCAAAACACAAATGCATGGCACCAAATGATTTTGGATGGCTTTGCAGAAACTAGTCTCATAAGTCAAATAATACACATTTGTAAACAAAAATGCCGAAAAATCACTCTATTGTTCAATAATTTCAGTATCACCGCATTACCATTTTCTAATGTTAAAAAGGCGTAAGTCGGTATTCTGTCGCAAGTATGAGAGGGCTCTTACTGTGATAGCGACAATGAGAAGAACAATCCTCTTCCACTGATCTGCGGACGCCTGACTGCTCGTTACGGACTCCCCTCCGTCCATTCCGATGGAAGGATCAGTGAAGTGCCTCGGGCGGGGCTGCCCCGGAGACGGCAAGGCAAAGCCACCCGCTGAATAGTGCAGGCTTGAAGGTTCAGAAGATGATATGTGCGGCCCTCGAAATCCTTCGTTAGAAGCCCCATATGGACCATAAGGCCCGTGGTTGAACGTTGGTGTTCGCTTCCTCCCGTAAGCTTCTGCGAGGAATTCAAAAGTAAAATACTCAATAATGATCGTATACTGAAAATTCACTGATAAAAATTTCTTTATTATCATACAAGAAAGTATGTGTGTATCTTCCCACTACAGCTTGCGACAGTTTACAGCCGATTTCAAAATCGTCTAATGCCCATACGGCCTTCCATTCTAGCAGATAATTAGTCCTTGTGTACCAGGTCATAGATTTGCTGTTCCTCTCGTTGTCAAATAAAAAATAACCTGTGACACCTTTGGCTAAGTTGCTCATAAGATTTTGAAATACAGGACACAAAAATGTCGTTACTCGGTTTACTCCCTTTGAGCCTGCTAGATGTAATACCGACTTTTCATTAGCTAGGTAAATATTTCCTAAAAATTATCTTATCCAGGAGCTATGGCATTCATGAATCATGACAACAGCTCGACCAACAATTTACCTTCCAGATTTATTCCGCGATCCATAATGAAGACATCGTCCTCAGGTTTTTCAATCTGTTTTCTTTTGCTAGCATCATTTTCCATTGCTAAGAGTAAATGAGGTGCGCAGAGGCCAAAGCTTGAGATCATTACGTCTGTTAGGAAAACAAAAAGTCCACCTATAAAGAAACCGATGCCAACAGGAACGAAGGCAAACTCGCCGTTAGCTCCATATAATGTTGACTCTTCAGCCAACTCTATGGCTGGAGCTAGCAAAGACCAATAGGACGCAGCAATCATCACCCCTGCAGCAAACCCCAAACTTCCATCAAGCAGCTTTCTCTGAAAAGAAATCAAACCACACATCAGTGTTATCATGTTCCCAGGCAATCGCTAAACAGCGAAAGACGGTGGGCTTTTGACGGGAATATCATTAAAACACACAGGTAGACTCTGTCTGTCCGTAGCCTTGACACGTATAGAACAGCTTATTTGACTATCTATATTATCAACAAAATAGGTAAGTAGGTGTCGGTGACCGCATAGATAGGTAGGTACCTAAGTGTACTTAGGCAAGAAATCTAGTCGCAGACGAGGCACGTAATTGTTCCAGACCGGAACATAGCAGGAAAAGGGCTAAATAACGTTAGGGATAAAATCAGCCCTCTGAGGGCTGGCTGGTCCTCAAGTTAAATTCAAAAGTTTTAAAAATTGGTTTTACCTGAGTGCCCCGTACCAGGACCACGACACCTGCTCCAGCAGCAGTCAATCCCCATGTAAAAAGAGTGCCAAGGGCAGCTTGGGTAACAGCACTATAACTTTCTATCATAGTTAATGATAATTTTACACATATAAAAATTTTTTAAAATTGAGTCTAAACTGTTATGTTGACAAAACTAACGCGTCGGTCCGCCATGTTAGTTATTTGACAGAACGTGGCAGGTAGTCGTGGCACCAGAATAGTTCAAAAGTGGTTTCTTGTTTGCGAGTTTTTGGTTTTCATATTTATAAAATCTATTATAAAATCATGTTCATTTTTAAATTTTATATATTTAATTACGTATTTATCTATTCAATAATTTAATTTTCAGTATTAATTATATTTAATCAATAATGTTCTTTGTTCTCTGTGGTTGGTTGCAATTTTTCAAAATGTCGTCAAGCGTAAGTTTTATTATTGTTTTCACAAATAAAGTAGCGAATTTTCTGATCTTTTTGCTCTGAAATATAAAATACGAGGAGACAAGTACTTTTCATTAGCCTTTTTTCACAGGTTCCTCTGCTTGATGATGACGATACTGTGCAGTTTGGAGAGGAAGACTACGGCGCCACAGAGAAGCTAAGGTAGTTATCCACAAACCTTGTTTATTTTAGGGCAAGCTTATCTATTTATATCTTTGCGAATGATTGACATATTTCTTTCTTTTCAGGCACCCATATGTTACCTTCTTTCATTTATTCTTTAGAGTTTCGGCTATAGTTGTGTACCTATTGTGTGGCTTCTTCAGTTTTATTGCTAGTTTCGTTACTGTGATACTTTTGCTGTCTATGGACTTTTGGACCGTAAAAAATATAACTGGCCGCCTACTCGTAGGCTTGCGGTGGTGGAATTACGTGGACGAAGATGGAAAATCTCACTGGGTGTTCGAGTCTAAAAAGGTGAAAAAGATACAACCTACGTAAGTCTTTTAGGAACTTATTACCTGTGTACCAACTGTCATTTAATAAAACTGAACTTAACAACTTCTAGCAGAGAGGTGAAACAGTTCACCAAACAAAAGACAATTCTGTCTTTGGTTAGAATTACAAGTTCAGCAACTCCTGGCTCATATGATATCAACAAAAATGTGTTAGTACACCCTGGCCTGTGTTTCTGGCAGGCAGTTATGTCTGTCTGCTGTATTATACCTGAACTATCTGCAAACGACGTACCACACCTGCAATTCGAAGGAAGGGCTAGGTATCATTTCATTCCAATTCACTTTATCCTCCACATTATGTGTAACGTTGGTTTAGAAATTAGAGCACGAATCTTTTTCTATGCCAGGCCCGTGACAGCACCACTTTGTATATTTTATTCTGAGAATTCCTTACCTTCTTACTTATGAATGATATAATTATAAGCAACCCTGTTTCAGGGGCATCAGCAGAATCGAGTAAGCGCATCGGAAGCCAGGACATTTTGGCTAGCATTGGTCGTCGTTCCTCTAATTTGGGTTCTTCTCTTCATCATCGCAATATTTCGCTTTGAATTACAGTGGCTGGTAAGTCGGTGACCTGTACTGTATCCGCAGTAGTCGAAATCAACGGTCCTCTCAGTTCATTCAGAAAATGATTATCCGACCTACTTAACTAACGTATCCACGTGCAAGTAGAGCCTGAAATTAATGAGACCTGTGTTACTTCTAGCTTTGTTATATGCTTTCAAGTGGATTGTTTGTTTCAGCTGCTCGTTGGAATAGCCTTGGTTCTGAGTGGTGCCAACTTATATGCCTACGTTAAGTGCAGAGTGGGATCGAAAGAGCCGCTTAGCTCGTCCCTCTCCAACATTTCTTCAAACTTTTTCAGACGTCAGCTTATACAAAATGTAAGATTAACCTAATCGCAGTTGAAATATGAATAGGTACCTAAGGGCTGTCATATAGTATGCAGGCCAGCAGCCAACTTCAGTATGGTAATCCATGAACGTATGTCGATAAAACTTAATACTCGTAGTTCCTCGAGGCTACAGAACGACTTTACCTATGAAATACGTACGCTGAGAAACTCACTGTCTTGATAAATTTGAACGTATTTGATTTATAAGTCTAGACTGTCTACGTTTTTTTTTTGACATGACACAGTGACTTTTCAAATGCCAAAATATGAGCCATGATGACAAAAAAATGAATTAGGTACGTGATAAAGGTCATTTGTGTACATTGGTAATTTCAGGTGATGCTCAAAACTTATTAATTTACTTACATAATTTTTCGTGATCCACGATTGGTTAAAAACGATCCCCGGACATATTTACCTATCAATACCAATGGGTACAGAGTTCGCCCTAAAAACGCGCCGCGAAGTAGCTGTTGAACGAGGTTTGTGGTATCAAAGCCAAGAGTTTATAAAATTAAAAGTTCTGAAGTGCCTATATTTTATTTTCAGATGACCACCATAATGACCAGGCCGCAAGAGCAGTCCCAACAAGGGCAGCCGTCAATTATTTAAATTCCATACATTCCATGAATTTCCCCCATTATAAAATTTATACACTTATTTACCAGAAAGGGCAAGTTGACAAAAATTAGAGGAGAAAAAATCTGCCCCAGGTGAGGCTCGAACTCACAACCCCGGCATTGCTCACGACCACTGTCTTATAAGTACCGTGCGCTAACCGATTGCGCCACTGGGGCATGTGCTCGCAGCCGGCGAAAAAGCCCAACTTAAGCTGAGGGATGGATGATTTATTGATTATAGCTACTTTTTTCAGGATTTATGTTTCCTATGTGGTTTATTAAAAGTAATATTGTATGAAACTTGTATTTGTTTACTCTCCTTGCCGTAGAATTTAATTTATTTCAAGGACGAGAATGCGGAAGATCCCACCGCCTTTACAGAGAGAGATGCCAAATATTCTGTTCAAAATAGCTAGGTTTGGCGGGATTCCAAAAAATTTAAATATCATTGTTGATTTTAAAAATATTAAAAGAAATTTTAAACAAACTTTATATAATTATTATGTAACTTTATAGATACAGTCACATAATAAAGGAGGTCACGATAAAAATCAAATAATAAAAATACCTACCTTCATACATAAAAATTTTAAGCAAGGCGATGCCGCTGCAACAAGCTCAAATTGCGGTTGTATTACAGGTAAATTAAAATGATTATAACAATATAAAATAAATATCGAGGTAAAAAGCAATATTAAATAGTGGATTGATCTGTGTGGAGTGCCAGTGTGTTTGTGTTTCATTGCCAAAGAAGACTTGTCTGTGTTTTTCTGGACGGAAGCGACGGGATACGTCAAAAGTCATGGTGGCCGCTGTAAAATTTATGTTTTAATTTCGGTTTTCATCGGTTCCAATGCTCAATCTAGCATCCAAAATGTTCAACGTAAATATGATGCCAAAGCTTTTACCGTTTGACAACTCTGGGGTGATTACTTTTTATTTTGATTCCTATTTGTTTGTGACGTGATTAGGTTATTGAATAACTTGGTTATTTCTTTTAACTTCATTTAGCATGTTTTTCAGGTTCTCCTGTGTACCTAAGTTTTATCGTTGAACTTTTATGCTTGTTGTTTGAACTTTTTTTTTTGATCAGTTCAATTAGATTCCGTAGTCTCTTGCTGCTTATCAAGGCGCATTCACACGCAAACGTTGGTCATGGTGGTACAAATCGATTATAGTAAACTGTTTCGGTCAACCATAATCCACTTTTATACGTTTTATTCTTAGTAGTGGGACCCAAACATTACCCTTTTAATTGTTAACTAAATTTTGGAAGCCCATGGGGGTATCGTATATACCATGCCGTACCTTCATACATGCAAAACGCACAGTAGCTAAATTTTGGAAGCCCATGGGGGTATCGTATATACCGTGCCGTACCTTCATACATGCAAAACGCACAGTGCCTAGGTCTATAGGTCTTGTTTAATGATTACCCTGGGATTGCACCGTTGCGGGTTGCGGGAAATTGGCCTCTGCAAAATATATTTTCGAACGAGGGTGGGCTAGCGATGTATTGGCTGTGTGGACGCCACTATAAGAAATGTTGTGTTTTAGAATGTGGCAGAACCCATGCAAGTTGATGCTCCGCCCGAAGACAATGATAATACTGAAGAGGAGTCCCATATTGTGGAGAACCCGAGCCTGGACTTGGAGGCTTACGCGAACGCTTACTGTGGATTGGCTAAGCTGAACAGACTTAAATACATAGCTGAGCATTGCCCCCTGTTGCGGGTGGAGGCACTTAAAATGGGGCTGTCCCATGTCATGAATACCTATAATGTCAGTCTGTACAAGGAATTTCACAAATGTCTTCAGGACTCTGTCGGGTATGTATCACATCCGCATCAATGTGTAAACCTCATCCATTGGTGTTTTTCTGCATAGTGGGTGGTAGAAAGGTGGGGTATCTAGGTTAGGTAATTCGCTTTTAACTGTCTTCAGTAAGCTAGTATGAGGGTAACCTGATCAGTAAACATTAACGAGCTTCGACAGCTCAAACTCACATAATTCATGTTTTCTAAAAACTTCTTTATTAACAGGAACCCAGCTAGTCTACCGGATGTAGCCGGTGGGGCACAATCGACCTCTCAAGACTTTCCTTCACTTGACCTCATATGGGTGGAGAACAAAACGAAAAAGGCAACGCTTAAGTTAGAGAAACTGGACGGAGACCTAAAGAACTACAAATCGAATTCAATCAAAGAGAGCATTAGACGGGGCCACGATGATTTGGGTGATCACTACCTGGACTGTGGAGATTTGCCCAATGCCCTCAAGTGCTACTCGCGGGCCAGGGACTACTGTACCAGTGGAAAGCACGTTGTCAATATGTGTCTCAATGTCATCAAGGTTGGTACTAGGGCAGGGTGCAAACACCAAGTGTGTGAATGCTGAAACGTAGACGTTTGAGATTTAAATTCATTAAAATTTCACCCTTTATACTGCATCAAGTTATTCTGGTTTAGCCCTCCTGTTAATTTTAGTAACCTCCGATTGCCGGATTTGAGCCAAATAATCGCGATCTGAGCGTAGGATGGGGAGTGGGCAAAAAATGAAAGATTTGTTGCAGTCTAAAGCTTTAAAAAAATAAAAATAAAATGAACAAATTTTTTCAGGTGAGCGTATACCTCCAAAACTGGACCCATGTGTTAAGCTACGTAAACAAAGCTGAAGCTACGCCAGACTTCGTGGACATGCACTCAAAAGAAAGTCAGTCGAACCAGACGATCCTGACGAGGCTGAAGTGCGCTGCAGGGTTGGCTGAGCTAGCGATGAAGAAGTATAAGGCGGCGGCCAAGAATTTCCTGCAGGCGAACCTCGATCACTGCGACTTCCCGGAGCTTTTGTCCCCCGCTAACGTCGCTGTCTATGGCGGCCTTTGCGCTCTTGCCACTTTTGATCGCAATGAACTTCAGAAAAATGTCATTGTTAGTAGGTAAGTTGATTTTTATCAATGTCATTGTTAGTCGGAGGAGTCGGCAATCCTCTACTCTCTTTGTTCATGTGCTTAAGGTGAATATACATTTTCTATTTGTTTCCGTTTTTTTCGACAATTTTTTGAGGACACTGTTGGATAAGTATTTAAATATTCTGAGATATACTATGTCAGAAATTAACTGGCTAAGCTAAGAAAAAAATTTGTCCAAAATCACTCGATCGTAAAGTGACACCACAACCAGTAATTTCTGACTTAAAAAAAGATCTATTATATTCCGAAATATTTAAATATCAAACACTGAAGCAGTATCCTCAGAAAATGATCGGGAAAAACGTAAATAGATATAAAAATTTATGTTCAGTCTTTAAGGTCACCACACAATCCAGTGTGTTGGTTTTTTTCCGACCATTTTTTGAAGAAACTCTTGGATACTTCAATGTTCTGAAATATAATATGTCTTCCAAAATTAGCTGGCTATGTTGTGATTTTACAATCGAGTGATTTTTGTCAATAAACTTGTTCTTTGTTTCAGTTGTTTCAAATTGTTCCTTGAGTTGGAGCCACAGCTGAGAGATATCATTTTCAAATTCTATGAATCCAAATACGCTTCTTGTCTGACGTTACTGGAGGAAATCAAGGACAACTTGTTGTTAGATATGTACATTGCTCCTCACGTCGCCAGCCTCTACTCTCAGATCAGGAACCGGGCCCTCATCCAATACTTCAGGTAAGCTTGTACGGAGTACGGATACCTTACACCTGTAATCGTGTGTTCAATTGAGAGATCGTAAAACTGTAAACCTGATTTCTGACGTTAAAAAAACATTATATTTCAGAGTATACTTAAGTATCGTCTAGTTTCCTCAAAATGGTGTCATTAAATAACGTCAACCAACAAAAAAAAAAAGTATAGGTGCACTGTGCAACATTTTCCTTGGAAATGTACCTGAAAATCCTTTCTAGTTCTACTTGACTTGTATCTTGCCCTTTTGGGGTTTTATGGCGGGCTGGAACCCTCAACTTTTTACTATTTCCTTCATTGTCACTGCATTAAATAATTCTTTTTCACTGGGACATACGTTTTCTAATGTTGTTTTTAAGATTTTCAGAATTATTTGTGCAGGTAGAACCTTCTAAAAAAAATTAAATGTGGGCATAGCGAACGATTCCTCCTGAGATTGCTCCTTTCAGGCTGTAATATTCACAGTAACTTAAAAGTTAAATTTAACATGGTAAATCTCCAGTTTAATTTTAACTGGGCATGGTGGGACGCACCTTAAGTCTTCAACGCCGGACAGGATAGAGATTTTTTAGGTACCTTTCATTTCTTCTTTTTTTTTTTTTTTTTTTTTTTTTTGCGTAGCGAAGTCATTGCAAGTCGATAATCTGATAAACTGGATTGATTACAGTCCGTATATGTCGGCTGATATGTGGAAGATGGCAGCTGCATTCAACACCACCATCGCTGCTCTGGAAGACGAACTCATGCAACTCATCCTAGACGGGCAGATTCAAGCTCGGATAGACTCGCACAACAAGGTACAGAAAAGTGGATAAATAACGTTCTGTTTGATCTTTTTAAATACCGAAATCCTAGGTGTATCAGATTTGGTTTGTCTGCCACAAACGTTCACAAACTAGCTGAGTGATTTTTAGACAAAAATTTATTCATATCTGTTGTACAATATGTCGGAGCAATAAATAATCCTAGGGTAAATTAATATGAGTATAATAATAATGGTTTGAATGTTAAGCTGGTTTAAAGGCATACAATTAATGGATTTCAGATGAAATAAGTGTCCAACAGCTTCTTCCGAAAAGGATTTTACAAAGCGTGAGCAAACAGCTACATATTGTGTAAAATCTTTTCATCTATTTTAGTTTTCGCCGAGCTTTCTTAAGATTCTTAAAATTAGTTAATATTTTATTTTATTATTATTTTTTTGTAATGTGGGAATATCGGGTTTAACAGATGGACTAGACTTAACAAATGACTTTTTAAGAAACCCCATGATCATGGGGGAAACAATATGTCAAATTTAGAAATTTTACACAATGAGCGGGTACCTAAGACGGTGAAGAGGGTACCTAAGAAAGTGAAAAATGTAATAAATACGAGAAAAATCCAATACAAGAAACTTGTCTACCTCTATAAAAACCCAGACGGCACTAGAGTAGTTTTTTATGGCAAAAAATTAAGGTGAAGTAGATGATAGCGTTGTATGTTTACTTGGAATCATTTTGACGGACATTCATGTTTCAGATATTGTACGCAAAGGATGTGGATCAGAGAAGTACCACGTTTGAAAAGTCACTTCAGATCGGGAAAAACTACCAGAGAAGGACCCGTATGTTGATCCTGCGGGCAGCGGTCCTCAAGCATCAGATCCATGTCCGAGTAAGTGATGTAAGTGTATCGGTCCAATCAAAAAATTCTAAGCAAAAACTGAGCCTTCAGAGCAAACTAGTGTCTGATTAGATATATTTCAGAACCAAGGAAATTTCGTGGGATGTAATGGCTAATTATTCAAAGTGAGGTAATCTCACTGGTGAGGTAGAGCAGCAGAGAACCCTTTGAAATTATTTTTTATAGCGGTGACATTTCGTATTGTGTTTTCTTTTTATAGAGTCCCCAGAGGGAGTGTTCACAAGGCAACGACATGGGCCCAGTAGCACCAGGCAACAGCACCACCGCGGCTCGCCCATGATCGGACGACGAAGGCTCGCATGAATTCTCTTCTCCAGCCCACAGTCGCACCCACTAGAGAAATGCTGTGCCGCCCAAGTGTGTGTGATTGTGACTCTTTCACTGAACTAAATATATAGATTTAAAATTTTCTGACGCCTTTCTCTGATTTTTGTCACCCTTGCTGAACTGTTCAGACTGTAGGTGCAGTCTTGTTTGTCGACGTTTCTTTATGACATGTTTCCTCAGAAATATTACTTATGTAGGTAGTGTAGCGTAGTGCGTCTTAAAAAAGGCTGTCCGCTGTAGATACAGTGCTGTTGGCTTAAGTAGGTAGGTACTAACGACAGTTTCTTAGGAAACTGTTGGGACTTTGTTTTTTCTTTTCTAAATAGATCTTTTAAGTTGTGATTTTTATCGATCGACGATGTTCCTGGATTTAATTACCTTTTATTAAATCGTAATAACTTGGGGTGGATAAGTCAATCCATTCGGGCGTACACAGTGAACAATTTTGAGCTTATGGGATTGAGCTCATTTTAACCTGACGTTAAGCTAAGAGCGGATTGTCATTTTTACTCAGTTAACCTGTTTCTAAAAATATAAATTTACTTATGGTGGTTTTTAGAAAAAATGTGATAGGTACCTATAAAGAAGGATAATAAATAAACAGTATTGTATCTACAGCCTGACTGAGAGTAAGCAACGAAATCACGTCCCCTCCAAACGAAAAGATGTCGAAAGTTCAAATACAGAAATGTACTCACCTTTGGGGATTAGACCAATAATAAAAACTCTGTGAGTGAATAATTAGGTTTTACTTTTTATAAAATTTAAATAACGGCGGGGTTTCCAAGACGTGTAACTAGTTATTTCGGTTCTCCTGCCACGCTCAGGAAAGTTTCATTTTAGTGTTTATTTACCTTCGCAGTATGCAATTCGCTATTGTAAATTTTGTTCTTTGAATCTAAATTACTGTAAAAACTACTATTTCACTGACTTTTCTTTGACTGTCCAGCATTTCATAATGGAAGAAATTAATTCGGAGCTGTTTGCAAAAGGTCCCAGTGACAATGACTTGGCCATGATAACCACCCCCTACGACTCCCACGAAATTACATGCAAAACTCGACGAAGGCATACTCAGCCAGCTACAAGCCTCAACTACCATAAAAAACATTTCCGTAAGTAGTGTATTTATGCCTCCCCTATGTAGGATTGGGCTTGTTGTTCGAGTCCGGTTGCCGAAGACGTCGGAAATGTTTCTTGTGCAGTATATTTTAACCAGAAACACCCAGTGTAGGTACCTTCCATCTTTTAAGATAGTGAGGATAAAAATGGGAATACCTTCCTAAAAAGGCCCAACCATATGGAACTTATCTGTACTTACTTAGTACCTATCGATTTTCATTTCAGGCGGAAAGAAACTTCGTCTTGCTGCATCGTACAATGACGTAGAAAAGCTGTCTGATATTTTAAAGGAAGGCGATGTTGATACAAATGCAGCAGATGAACAGGGCCGTACCGCCCTTCACATTGCGGCTTCCAGAGGATACGCAGGCGTCGTGTGGGCCCTTTTAAAAGCTGGAGCCAACGCTAATGCTGAAGACAAGTTGGGTAATACTCCCATGCATCTAGCGGTTTACACTGGGTCAATAGAGACAGTGTCCCATCTCCTCGAAGGAGGCTGCCGGCTGAGAAAAACTGCGAGATTACCTTATACACCATTAGAACTTGCACAGTCCAAGTATTTAATGCTGGAAAAACAGCAAAACTGCGTTCTACCTCGATCTCAGGTAACATTGAAGTTTAGAAATAGGTAGGTAGGTAGATTTACTTGCATTGAAAACTGCAGTGATAAAGCTATAAGGAAAGGCTTGTAAAACCTGTAAATCAGTTAATTTGGACGTCTGGATGCAGGATTCAGTCCATTCAGCCACCTCTACTATCCAGTCCTTGCCCCTCATACTGGTGGTAACATGGAATGGAGTTTTGCTACGAGCTTTCGAATAGGGTACGTACGCTGCAGGTTACGTCCTATGTATTTCAAAGTTAGTCCTGTCATCCGATGACGAGGCGTTTTATACTTTAGCCCCGCTTTTTTTTTTTTTTTTTTTTTTAGGAAGAGTAAGGTCAACACCTCTACAGTGCACTAAGAACTCAGGCACTGACAATGGTACAACCGTTATTTGTGACAAAATAATTAATAAATTATTAATTATTCTGTTCTTTCAGGCATTCCGTATTATCACTCTGCTGCGACGGGCGATAGAGACTGATCTGTTTAATAAGCTGACATCAGAAGCGAGGAAGCAAGAATTGGACGCATTGCTAAAAGGACTTGCTGACATCGATCTGGGCGACCCACCCAGTACAACATGCTCCACACATAGCTAGGTTATTCTTTCTGTATCAATTCTTCTTGCTTTGTGCTCTCCTTTAAGAAATACTTCTTCCACTTGTCTACTAATATTATAAGCTGGGTTTTACCTAAATATAGTCCTATTAAAGGAGGGTAAGCACATCACTCGTTAGGTTTTTTGCCTCACATTCATTTTTTTCCATAAATAAATTAATATCAGCAAGGAAAAGACCAGCGCGTGGAACAGCTCCTTGATGGCTATGATGGCTGTGGAACCACGGGGTTTTTATTTGTCACTGTTTGATAAGAAAACTGTCAAATATTTTTACTCAAAGCCTCGAAAGCTAAACATAGTGCGCAGTTCCCTGTCATGTTTTTCACATCCTTATGAAGGCCACCACTGCGAAAATACCAAAATTTTACTTAACTACGGTAGCTTGGTATATAACAAGTACTCGCTGTTATTTTTCTTAACATTCGTAATAATAAAATTTTAGTCCCTCTGAACATTTGGCAGACAAATAATGTAAAGTTCAGAAGCTCATCAAGAGGTGAAATGCCATCCAAACTGGTTCCACAACCACACAACTCACTTTAACGATTCTGCCGAGGGGATGAGCCTACATATACATGTACCAATACCAACGTCATATTAACAAGAGAAATCATTTTAATGATAAGAGAAAAATGATGCGTGAAATGCGTTTCAATCCTACACTACGAAAATCACAGAAATTTGGCTTTGTCATTCAGTTTGCAGTACTGAGAACCAAAGGACTAGACTACCTACAAATGGATAAAATGTTCAAACGACTTAAGTTAACAGTTGAAGCCCACTCTCTTGATAGAGTAATATCGGCAGCACCTAAGCCCACTCTCTTGATAGAGTAATATCGGCAGCACCTAAGCCCACTCTCTTGATAGAGTAATATCGGCAGCACCTAAGCCCACTCTCTTGATAGAGTAATATCGGCAGCACCTAAGCCCACTCTCTTGATAGAGTAATATCGGCAGCACCTAAGCCCACTCTCTTGATAGAGTAATATCGGCAGCACCTAAGCCCACTCTCTTGATAGAGTAATATCGGCAGCACCTAAGCCCACTCTCTTGATAGAGTAATATCGGCAGCACCTAAGCCCACTCTCTTGATAGAGTAATATCGGCAGCACCTAAGACCCTATAATTGGATGACCCAATTTTTCTTCTACCGGCTTCTCTGATCAAACGAGAGTCATCATCTTCTAATAATTTCATAATTGGAATATGAATTATGCGAAAGGACGGATGTGTTATCAAAATCTGGCAATTCAGGTAGGTACTTCCGACATCACACCGCTGGGCAGTGTCATAATGATAATACAAACACAATGCTATTGCGAAAATAAAGGCAGGCAGAACTCTAATTGAGGGCTTTCTGTTATTGCCCAATTTCAAATTAATGATACGATAGAAATTGTATCATTTGAACCGTAAAAAGTAAATAACAGTACTTAATGTAAAATGGTTATTGTAATAATAACTATGATTATGCTTCGATGTCGAATTGTACTTCCAAAAAGTAAAAAGTATGTTACATAAATTTGTCTTTATCTAGATACTAGGGATATCATTCTGCCAAGGACTGTTTTTAGTTCACAATCACAACCACCTCGTTCAACACGTTTCCTTTGGGGTTCTCTCATGCACTGAACTTTTATGGGTATTTGTTAAAGACGGCGTTAAAAGGAAACTTGCGAAGTAGCTTAAAATCCCACCTCTTGTAGCGGATTTGGTTGAGCTTGAACCCATAGTCGAAGCTTCTTTCGATGTTAAAACGGTCAAAATGGCATCTGTTTGACGTGATGATATACGGCCATTTCATTTACCGGAAAAGAGCATTTTATTTTTGTATTATAACCATAACTGTGTAAGCAGTGTTCAAGGATTCACGCTGGGCATACCAGCCACACTTTTAGCGTATCATTTCCCTACAGGTACTACACATTGGTTGAGTGCGGTGCAAAAAGTGGCACTGTCTTACTACAAAGAATCACTGCCCCATTTATAATGCTTTCAACTTACTCAAATGGTCCGCAGAGTGATTGAAATAAAAATAAATGTTAACGGATGTTACCGCATTGATGAAGGGAGTAAATGGCAGTGGTGGACAAGGATAAAGCTAAAATCAGCGGTAATGGCATGAACCACTTCTTGAAAGTTGCCAGTTACGGTTCCAAATAAGCACACAATGCCATCTCCAGTCAGCCTGAACTGAAGCAGTGCAACTAGCCCAAATGAAGGGAACTCAGTGCTGAACTAGTGCAGTAAATAACACGTTACAATAGATCTCAATACCCCACTCCTCTGCGCATAATATGTTCTTTGAACGTCGCGCGTTCTTTCTATAAAAAACAAAACCAAATAACATTTTCAATTGTGGCCAACTACTAAGCAGCTCCTGAGAGGACACTAGTGACTTTCGAGCTTAAAAAACATGAACCTACTTACTACTGGCGACTTATAAGGTGAACATCAATATTTTCTTAGCAGTACATTTTTTCTCTTTGTGCTTTAAATTTTATCTGAATAAATTAAACGAAGGTAACTACAATTATTTTCCCTTGAGTTGGGTAAGCACCGACCCTATCCGGAGTTGAACTAACGGTACAGCGTCGTCTGCTACACACGTGTTACCGTTCTACCGTTAGTTACATTTTCTGCCACTATAGGCAGGTCAGTCGTATTCAACTCCCACCGGAGTTGAACTAACGGTACAGCGTCGTCTGCTACACACGTGTTACCGTTCTACCGTTAGTTACATTTTCTGCCACTAAAGGCAGGTCAGTCGTATTCAACTCCCAATAGAACCTACTTACCTAACGGAAGAACTTTTAAGATTGACTATTCAAAACGATTTGTTTACAAGTGACTATTCAAAAGGTTTTGTTTACATTTTCTTTTTGGTAGCATGTTTCCAACGAAATTACTGGATTTTTGTCGTAATCTACCTGTTTGGCACCAAAAACTAGTCCAATAGGCAAGGAAATAATAATGGTCAGAACGAAAAAATGTCTACCACTTTTGTTGGAGATACCAAAAAATTCTAGTATAGTATCACTCATGTTTTTTTATTCTTAATTATAGCAACAACTGATTGTAAATAAAATTTGTAAGATTTGTTAGCTTTGTTGGTCCTTGAATAATAATAAAGCCTTTGTATAATGATGACTGATGACTTTTCTAACTACACGCCAAGTGTGGCCAGTTCTATTATTGAACCATTTATGCGCACTGTTTTAGGATTTCTCCAGAAAGATTATTTAAAAGAACGTAGCGTTTTTCTTTCAACCCCATTAATATAGGATAGTTTGACTTCTTAATATTTCGGAATATATAGCTGAATATTTAACGGGTTCAAATAAAGAACTAATGAAAACTTCAAAGTTTTAAGAGAAAAAGCCGGGTTGTTTTTGATTTCGATTTTCAGAATTCTGAACATGAATGGAATGGGGTTTCTATCGAACCCATGAGCAATCTACAGGAATGCTACCTAAGGTAAATGTAACCTAAGGATGTTTCCCGCATGAGTAACGACATAACAATTTGTGGGAATGGTAATATCAAAAAGGGAATGCACAAATATCAATGAGGTATGTACGTCTGCAGGTGCGCATTTAACGAGACATGATGGAAGCAGCACATGGCACTATCTCCGCCTGTAGTGGCCCATATGTCACACTTTCTCCGTCCACAGTGAGATGCCCACTGGCGTTCTCTGTCTTGTCTGGTTCCAGACGGAATGCTGTGCAAGGAATGATCTCCATTTGAGGGCTGGAGACGTGCGCTCCAGTAGACAGTCCCAGAAGGATCTGAAATTAAGATTTACAGTCAATCTCAAACAGTTTCAAGGAAGCTACAAGATATTTTTTAACATTCGGTATAAACTAATTTAATTTAATCACGGATTCAGCGTGCGGTCTAGTGGATTCCTTGGGCCGATCTAAGTAGGTGGAAAGCCCGGGACCTCAATAAAAACGGTTAGCATTCTGACCCGGCACTAAAAAAGGTGGCGAAACAGACACTGCACCTGTAGTAGTTGTGACCTAGTGGCGCCAGCGCGGACAATGAGCAGCCATATGACGCCATCATCCATTGTGGCGTCGGGAACAAGGAAGCAGTCGCTGCCGATGTGGCTCTGGTAGGATGCTTGTATCATCACAAACTCCCCCTCCATAGTTTCCCAGTGCGGGGGCGGGGGTTGCATCAGGGAAGGTAGCACTGAAGGAGGCCCATACATTCGAACAGGCAACGAATCACGTCGAGGTTCGATACCACCTGCAACCAGAGACATGTTGGTCATGGCCAAATCTTCAGTTAATTTTATAATTCTGTCATTTATGCTCTTCCAGTCCGGTCAAGAAGAATGCTCGACAGTAAAAAGTTTCATAATTACTGAGAAAAATCGTTATGCCATAAATTCGCCTAGATTCTAACCAAACGGGTTTCGTAAATTTATTTGCTGTGACCCACGTTTATTGAGTTTATCAACATTTAACGAACAAAAAAATAATCCTCGCCGAAATTCGTCGTTATAAGTAGCTAGGCTTAAGGTATTTACGTGTCTATATTGAACTTGGCATTGAGATAGACCAGAGGATCACTGAACGCAACTGAGAGCCGCCGCCAAAAAAACAAACACTGAGTGTAACTGACCATTACTTGCGGTACTCTTGTAGCTGGAGCCAGCCATACTGTAGTAAGCACTGTTCCGGCTGCTGGCAGAGTAATAGCTGTCCGCTCTCTCTCGCATGGGGGACATATTTGACCCGATTGTATGTAGACTTAGCACATCAGCTCCGTCCAGTACATCGATTGTATGTAGACTTAGCACATCAGCTCCGTCCAGTACATCGTCGAACGAACTGCAATACGTCCAGCGTCCCAATTATACTCAAATAAGCCAAGGTAAGGAAAACCAACTGGCACCGGAATGATTTGTTGACATCTTTCCACGGTATTGAAGCCAAAATAAATAAAGGGTCCGACAACAGTCGCACTAAACTTTCTCGCCCCATGTGATTTTTTTTTTTTTTTTTTTTTTTTCTTTGAGATTTTTTTGCGGGCGTAATTTTTAAGCAATCCAAAATCGGTTGAAAATGACCCAAGAGCATCTATCTGAGATAACTCCCACCAAGTTTCATGGCTGTCATGCTATTACTGTAGTCCCAAATGCGTTCCGACCATTCAAAAACGTGGTTTCTCATTCTCAACTCATTTTCGACACTTTTTTGACTACAACGGCCGTAATTTTGAAGATAACAAAATTATGTTCGACAGATGTTTAAGTTACATGGTTCTACACAAATTTACCAAATTTCATGACAATCGGTCAATAAATGTGAATGGCGCCGAAACGATCGAACTTTGGTCCAGAACGGCCGTAATTTTCAACCAATTCAATTTTAGTTGAAAATGACCTCGAAGCATCTATTTGTCAACACACATACCAATTTTCAGTGTTATAGATTAAAAAGTGTACCGTCGGCGCTTGTCTAAGTAACCAAAAACACGATTTTTGAATTATTTTGGCGCTTTTTTGACAATAGCGGCCGCAATTTTTGACCAATCAAAAAATCCTTAAAAATGTGTCTCGGCAGTGATTTTAGACAGGTCCATACCAAATTTCATCAAAATCGGATGAACGGTATAGGCGCTAGAGCACTGCACGGACTGACTGACTGACTGACGGACTGACGGACGGACGGACGGACAGACTTTTTCCAGAAACCACTTTTTTCGACTCAGGGGACCCCCAGGATCATGGGAAACCCAAAATCTCAATTTCGAAATTTTGCACGAAAACAATACTTTCTCGCCATATATGGCTAGCGAGAAAGTAAAAACTACTAACTCCACCATAAGAACCATTTCTATTACCTGATAAAATAAAGTTTGCGAGAAATAAGGTATCTACCACCCAATAATTTATCACTACTCTGTTAGGACCATCAAAAGAACTTACTGGCTGTTATGTAGGGCAGGCAGTCGGTTGTCCAGGTCTGCACTCTCACTGCAGCTCCTGACCAGTCCACGACTGTCCCCTCTTCGTTTTCCAACATCCTCGCACCTTTGGAACGATAATTTACCCCTGGAAGAAACCGGCAATTTTAACGAACCTCGATGGCAGTTTACTCAAAGTTGCCTAAAGATCGGAATCTCGCCAATAACAATTTATGGTACTTTGTGCTTCGGCCCCTAGTTCCGTAGCATGTGACACGATATAGATTGTAAAGCTAGTACACAAGCAAGGAAAACACTCAATAGTTCTCAATAGTTGTTATGTTATTTTTATCAAAATAAAGGTCCCAAATGCTTCGATCATACTTTCTACTTTCCTACATCTTTCAGAAACCATTTCTATGGCCCAAACTTCAAGCAATATACAATACTTTCGTTATTCGTCTGCTTACACTTCGTGCAAGAAAACAGACCCCACCTGTACGTTCTGAGTCCAATAAGCCGTGCAAGACTCCACAAAGAGAATCTCGGGCTGCCAATAGCGCGGAGTTTTTCGCTTTCGATATCAATGTCAGCAATGAGGCCCCAGCCCACAGACAGGAAGGAGAACATCGTCTCCTTGGCTGTCTCCACGCGAACCACGTCCATAGGACGCGATCTCCCGCGAACCACGTGAAGTGCTGAGATCAACCATGGATTGCTGTCATAAGGCTCCCTAAAGTAGATTAACAATTCATTACTATAAAACTAAGGATAAGCAAAATAATACTTGGGCTACGTCACACCATACTCGGTTAATTCTACCTGTAACGCTGATTTTCAATCTTAGGTTTAAGGCTTAGGGAGAGGACACCGCCAAACTGTTGACGGTCAAGAACCTCTTCTAATAAAGGTCAACTAAGAACTGAGAAGTTAACCTCACGATCGAACTTAATTCGGTAAGTAATTATGGGGTCAACTTTCTAGATGTGATCTCCGAAGTTTAGGCGGGAACGTCTTTCCGAACTTGGCTCCTAACACTGAAAATCAAAATTACACCGGAAAGTTTCCTTAAAATTTCTTTTAGCGATGAGCCTTGAGCTTCGGATTCTAATCTGGAGTAGCCGAGGCTTTTTCCTGGCCAATCTTTCCCGACCTTGGCCTTACCCAGCCTTGATGACTAGGTCTGCCTGACCATCCCCGATCAAGTTGACTCTGACCAGTCACCCTCTGGAAACATCCCACTGAGGCCTGCGTGGCTGTATCACCAAAGTTCATTTCTTATTCCTTTATTAATACAACAGATATAAGGTCGTCTCAAGCAATAGCATAGTTAGAGTGCCAGGCTCATATCCAGAAAGTGACCAAGGGGAGGGCCGAGGTGGTTTCAACATACTTTACAAATAGTGAATATACGAGATATCTATATATTTTTTGCTTCACAGTGGCAGCAAGACCACATTAATTTTCACTCATGGGGGAGGGGTTAACGCCCTCATTAGAGTGCTCAAGTCAGTTCGAAAGTTTTACTGGTAAGTATTTCTGTTGAGTGCGACTCCGGCCAAAAGTATCGCACGCACACCTACAGTTACGCCTATTATTCGCAGTTCTGTCACCTAGGGTTACTCTAACAGGAAGCTGCTAATTTAAACATCCTATTCCGGATGAGTGATGATGAGTGATGAATATGATACATGTGGGTCACGAAGGTCAGGCTCCCATTACCAGAATGCCTCATGCCCAATGCCTGCTCAGTGCTAAGCTAATTCTTCACGCGTTACATAATTTCTGCCCAGTAGCAGTGCCAGGGTGGCTATTTACGCCTCCACTAAGAGGTAGATCGAGAAAATACAGTGGTTGGAAACGAGAACAACATACTTAGATCCATACAATTATAGGTGGCTATCCTTTTCAACTTTTTTCTGGCGCATCCTCTTTCTTATCTGGTCACATTTCTCAATGAAAATGATTGGACCCCCATTCTCCGACCCCTGATCCGGATTAAAATATCATTTCCCGACCAGAGAGTGACCATTCAATATTTTCAGAACTATTTTTTAAACAATTTTTTAACTACTTATGTCCATCCCAAAAAACAAATAAACAACACATTCCGAAGAAAATTAGAAAAAAATAATTCTGGTGCAAATAGGTAATCCACCATGCAAAAAAAAGTGCCTATTTCGGTCGTAAGAACCACTGATATGAAACTTATCGGTTATCAACGTTGCGAAATAAGTGTTTGGTGTCGGGCCTATCGTAAGATAATAAAGAAGATAGCATAGTACAATAACGAAACTAACTGTCCAGCTCTATTGAATTTACTACACGCAGATCTCTACCAGATACGCTGTAGGTCGATCACTCATACCTATTCTAGAAGCCAATATAGGTTCAGCTCCCACATTACCAAAGATTCGTCAGATAACTTCATTCCTGCATTTTCACCCCCATTACAACAACGCTGCAAACGTTAAAAGTCATTTCTTTTTAATTTTTTCCCTTGCTTGGAAAGACTAAGAATTTCGCAGCTTTTAATGAAGCGACGGTTGTACAGTAAAATGATAAATAATCGGTC
Organism: Mesopsocus fuscifrons; assembly: GCA_950004255.1. NCBI lineage: Eukaryota > Metazoa > Arthropoda > Insecta > Psocodea > Mesopsocidae > Mesopsocus > Mesopsocus fuscifrons. The sequence goes on from OX465377.1 coordinate 9,909,364, forward strand.
CTTACCCGGCAGCATGGGCGATGGCTTTGGCGAGGCCGTTCCCTGACCCGCAGGGGATGATTCCCAGAGATAGCTCGGACAGTACCATTTGCCAGTCAGCACGCTCAAATATCCCATTCAGCACCTCAAACAGGATTCCGTCACCTGAACAATAAAATACAACATTACTTACCTAGCGAAGCCGATGAACATAGATAGGTAGGTAGGTACCATTTTGGTTCCACACCATCACTCCAGGAGGTGTATTCCCTTTCTTGAACGCCAGCAAACCCACCCAACTAACACCTTCAAAATTTATTGTAAGAAGAACTGTTCCTCGTATATTGCATCATGGCGTGCCTTATCTTCTTACAATAAATTTTGAAGGTGTTAGTTGGGTGGGTTTGCTGGCGTTCGAGAAAGGGAATACACCTGCAGCCTGCTCCGAGCTTACTCTTCCTGAGTGAAAACCATAATATATTACCAAGAGTAAGTAAGATACTACGGTTTCAACGAAAAAATTATGGGATGCTGAGATAAAACCATTTAAATTTTGCACTGGACTCACTGGAGGCGCGGAGGCGGAGGTTGCCGAGATAGGGTACCTACCCGCTATTTTTTCGTTTATCTCACTATCAAAGCGAACATTGTTACAAAATGTATCCAGCGACATTTGTTTGTTCTTCAGTTACCCTTGAGAGGTTTGAAGGAAAGACGGTATTTCTCTATTTCAGGTTGCTGGGAGTTATTCGGACTTTTCAGAGTCGTTGGTTACTCCCTAAAAATTATCTTCACACTTCTGAAGGACTACAGAAGAATGAAAAAAAGTCACAGATCAAATGTTCAATGTCTGGTTCAGTGGCGCAATTTCACAACCCCCCCCCCCCCCCCCCCCAATAATTTACAGACTACTCCAGCACCATCTCCATCTCAAATCATAAGCGCCCAGGTACAAATCATAACTCCAACCATAATCACGAAGTTAGAGGGTACTTACCCCCTACGACAACAATGCCGCGCCATTGGAACACATCCCTGAGTCGGACAAAGTCGCGAGCGTAGTTACCGTGCTTGGTAACGTGAAGATCGTAGCCCACCTCGGCCTCGGACAGGACCGGGGCTACCCTTGCCTGGAACAGCTCTCTCGCTCGCCCTGGGCCCGCCTTCGGGTTGAGCAGAATCAGCAGTGGTCGAGTATCTTCCTTTCCACTACCCGGCGAAGCTACAGATATGGTAAAATTTTTAAAATAACTCAAGTGGCAAATGGTCAAGATTTAAGCTAAGTACTTAAATGGGTACACGAAATATGGCGAGTACGAGGCGGGTAGTATAATAAATTTAACTGGAACAGCTCAAACAGTGCAACCGCTAGGTAGAACTACTCCATCTTTGCCATCAGTGCCTATCATGTATTTTCATGTTTCGGTGTTAGTACAATATGTATTCCGCAGCAGAATGTGCTTCCTGAAGTATGAAGTAGAACGATCGCGATAAGCACTTGTAGTCAGCACTTAGCATTCATGATAAACTTGTTTTGGTGATGTGTCTACCGCTGAGACTGATTGCTAATAACAACCAACGACCCTGAGGTCCCTCCTGCTCGGAATTAACGGGATATTGCACTGTGGGGAAATTAGGCCAACGGCCAACGGCACTGCCTCCAAAGGGGTTGCAGGGGCCGAGGTTAGGTTACACAAAGGAAGTCTGACGGAGGAGATCTAGGTAGCATGGGTTCAAACTTCGGACGGAATTTCGGCGTATTTGTCTGCGGATGTTAGGGCTCGGTTTGGGGATTCAGGTATCCAATTTCTACGCCACGAGTATTTCGCTAAAATAATTAGGTTTGTGTCCTCTGTTCCGTGTCAACCTACTAATGTATGAACGTTTCCAAGAAAGACCGAGTCATGAGAATGATGAATAAAGGCCAAATCTTATAATTATCAGAGAGAGAGAGAGAGAGAGAGAGAGAGAGAGAGAGAGAGAGAGAGAGAGAGAGAGAGAGAGAGATGCCACTGTCGAGAATCCAAAAGAATTACAGATTTATTTCGGAAGTGGTGGGAAAGGGAACATAAAGAAAATGGTATTGATGTTTGCAGTGGGTAAAAAACAACCTTTTAGTTTCAAAGCATTCTGCCTGTAGGGCAACAAAGTGCTGAGGCAGTCAACCGATGACTCGGAACCGGAATACCCCCCAATCTACTTTATCCACTTCTCGTTTAGCTTATTCTGCCTTGTTCTAGAGTTGCTTCAGCGGCGAGCCAAGAGGAGAACGAAAATAAACCAAGAGAGGAGTGAATGAAATTTTTTTGTCTACTTTTGTTTCCGTGCTACGATCTAAAGATGACACCTCATTCGCAGTCACAAATTTTTCAAGATGAAGATTTTCAAGAAAGGGGTTTCCAATCTAGCTGACCAATAAGCGCCTTCGGCCTCAGGGAGCTCTGGACAGCAAATTCGACGTCGTCGAGACACCCAGCTTCGTTTCCAAACGTAACATATCAGGCTCCAATATAACAAAAGGTCTATGTAATCAGAAGTTTACCTTCCCTTATACATCACAGCACACGACTGTACTAGGGCTTCATAGCTTCAACAGGTTCACCAGGCTACGGCACAGGTCCCTACTCTCTTTTGACGCTGGATTACAATGGCATCACTAATCATAACTCATAACAGATTCGTCATTACGACGGGGTGTTGAGACCCAGTTCTTGGTTAGGCACGAAGCTGAGGATATGATGAGACCTAGGTAGATACTTGTCTGCCACTGTCATGCAAGGCCGCGACCTTGATACCTAGTTCATACTCTATAATACAACCGTACCTAAAGTCAAGGTTGTCTCCAAGCTACTCCTACTTTCCTAGGTTTGTCATGCTCTACCTTTCCCACTGTTAACCTGCCTCCGACGTATTCTTTGTCATTTTTCTTCCAAGCATCTAGGGGACTGGACTACCGAGGTTGGACACAGGTCTAAGCTAAAACTTGCCCACTCCTGTATTAGTAAAAGCCAGGGAAGAGTGAGGATAAGCTGAATGACGACGATGACCGTGGGAAATACAGGATGCGGCACCGAGTGCTTGCGGATTGACACATACTGGTCCTGGCTCATAAGGGCCAGTTTTTTTAAAGATCCAGAAAGACCTGCATGCCCCAAATTTTAGAGAAAAAAAATATTCCTTGTATCATTAAAGGAAACAGTAGGGCCTCTGCTGAAACAACACTGACGAATAACGGGATTTCCTATATCGAAACTACAGGATCCGCTACTGCACCAAGCAAAATTGCTGTCTATTACTCTATACCTACTAAATTACTGTCATCAGTATAGTTCCTTTCCCAGTGATGTAACAAATGACCAATTGAAGTGTTCAGTGGATAACTTGGTGGGGAGGGCGGAGAGCGGGCTATTTCGTAATGGACATCACACTAACTTTCTTCTAAGTAGGTAGGTATCTAATTATACGCTGAACTTCTTTCGATAAGTAGGTAATTACTAATTACAGAACAGAACACCCAAATGAGCTAGGCAAGTACTTAATCATTTCTCCCGCAAATGGCCCAGAATGGATAAACATAAAAAACGTCAAGAAGTAGGTGTGATTGATATACCTAGGCAATACCTAGGCAGGATATTGGGGCCGGGATTCTACACCATTTCTACACTTACTAACGACCTCTTTTTAGCCTGAAGCAAAAGGGAGGTAACTTCAGGATTGTCCCGTCTCTTAACAACCCCTGCAGTGACAGTTAGCCCCGTGATCTCAGTTCTGTTTCAAAGTTTTTAGATCTAGGATTTATTTACCTGCTGCTCCGTGATATTCCTGGTATCTAACGGAACCAGGTATTGGCCTCTTCTTTATAAGACATCGAATTGCTGTCCGCCAGCGCTGAGCTTCCATCATGTTGTCCTCAAACTTGTCAAACGACCGAAAGCGCAAAGTGATGGTCATCCTTTCCCGCTGTTCTCCAGATTTCACTCTATACTTCTTCAAAATATATGCGTAAATGTATAAATATGCACTAACATCATTCTCATCCTGGTCAATAGAGTTTTCCTCAACTACTTTCAAGTCATTCTTTTTTGAGTTAGGCCCACATACACATGAGTTTGAAGTGTTTTTTCGTTTACTCCGCATACAGCGCGCACCAACAACATCGTCAATACGAATAGTTTCGGTCTTTGTTTGCCCACTGCTTTCCTTTTCCAATACCAAGCCCTTTTCAGTCAGCTTCACTTTATAAACTGTGTTTTTCTTTGAGAATATGTAAAAAGTTTCCTCAAGTACAACATCTGACCCGCACACCCCGCCGTCCATGTTGAAACTGGGAAGTTATTGTAAATCACGTGGTTTTAGACAATAGCAGACAAAAATTCAAATTTTCCCGCTATATTTATAGTCCTGATTTTACTCCTCCGCGCCAGCGTTTACGAACTCCAGGGTCTAATTTTTTACCTGAGATAAAATAAGCCGACAATAATATCTAGCATACCTATTATTATTACATGCAGGATAAATTATAAAGCTATTAAAGGCACCTTTTCGGGGTCGGGTAGGCAAGACTCAATTTTTACTTTTTATGTAACGGGACACACGTTCGCAATTTAAAAACCCACTGTAAACGTTGTGTTGTAAACAAGCAAGCACAAACTCACTACTAAATACAATCTCACAGGGGAAAATGAAAATTGTACTTTTAACAGCTTCTTTACTTTTAGTCTTAGAAAAATGGGAAAGATACATTTTTGACTTCGGAACGTAGGTAAATTGCACAATCGTACAACCGTTGGTACTTCAGACTTCAGTACCTACCTAGGTTAAAAAGAGAAACTGAAAACGGCCCATTGATATTTTCTGGAACTTTCCAGTGGCACTTAACAGTTTAGGCGGTCGCTTCCTCACCTATTCATACCCATCAAAAAATTGTTCCATCGGCCAATAGGATTGCCCCTCATCTGAGCATCTGGAAGTAAACAAGGCAAGATATTATGGTGGACGTTGTAACACTCAGTTGGAAATTCATTATGATTCCTCCGCTGACTGTTAATGCAGACATGTCATGTCAGAGGGACCGTAAAGACAGAGTAGGATGCTAACTATTCTCACTAACTCTTCTAAGTACTATACTGTATCTACCTAACTATAGTCCAAGTCAGGCTGGGAGCATACCGATTAGTCATAATTTCTTGAAGATTTTCAGTTGACGCCGCGCCGAACCAAATTTGAGTTCCATATCCTACCATACGCTAAAAATGCCAACCCGACCCTGAGAAGATATTTCCCTGCTCAAAAAGAAGTTTTGACGAGCCCTAGTTTGCAAGAAATTATGACTTATTGGTATGCTCACAGCCTGACTTGGACTATACCCCCTACTGTCCTACTGTAGGTACTGAGATTTGCTTTAATGAACAATTGAGAGAACATGGTATACCTACTTTCAAGCAACCTCAAAACTAGGTGTGCCACCATTACTATTTTTTTTTAACTTCCAACAACAAGGAATCAACAAATTTTTAAAATAATAGTAAAATTACCTGGCCTTTGGTCGAAATAGCGCCGCCTTTCATCATACGAGAGAGGGCGTTGGGTCTTGTATCCCTGGTAAGGTCGGGAGTTAGGCTGGAGAGGCGCAACTTGAGGACAGAACACTACAGGGGGAACACCGTTTCGCCAATCACCTTGGAAAGGTAGGAAGTTCGGGCCAGGAAGAAAAGGACGCGTATTCCTCAGGGTGTTAGCCGATTGAAAGCGCCGACGATCATCACGGACAGGGTGGAAATTAGGGCGGGAATCGCGTCGGCTTCGGTCGGTTTGGTTCGACCGGCCGGCCGCTCCTCTGTCTGATTGAGAACCACCAGGAGTTGGTTTGTTTATCTGACTGTCTTTAGTGACATTATCACGGTTACTTCGCGGTGGGTGGGTAGTATTTCGTGATCCTGAATCTGACACGCTGATAGGTCCCACGCGAGTGACATCTTGGTGTCTATGAGAAGAGTCTCTGCTCATTTCTGGTCCAGAGTTTGAAATGGGGGCCGGAACAGGAGCCATGTGATTCACTCCGACAGGGGAGTTTTCTCTCAATTGTGATCCTTCGTTTGAAGCGGTGACAGGGACAGGACCCACGTTATTGACTCCGACATCACGGCTACTCATTTCTAATCCTGAGTTGACAATGGCAGGAGCAACGCCACCTATAAGAGCCCTTTTCTTTTTTTTCTTTGGTTTTTTTTTCTTAGGGCTCTTTTTTTCACTCATTGCGTTAATGAGCTGACTAAGAACAACGATATCATTCTTCAGACGTACGCTTACAGTGCCTCTGCGTTTGTTCCCCTTATTACAGATTTTTTCTCTAACTATCAGAATATCTGAACTTGGATTAGAGACAGGATTTGGTAGCACTGTGCTACTATCTGGGGCCGCAACTGCCCCACCGCTTTCACTCATAACCTGGAAATATCGTCTCTTTTTGCGACAAGGAGAGGAACCTAAAACTGAAAAGTAGACAGTTAATATACATCCAGATGTCCATCACACTATTGCGGAAGTTGGAAATTTGGAAGTTTTTTTTTTTTCGTTTTTTAAAGATGCCTTTAAAAATGTACATGAGTAGTGATTTTAGACAGGTGCACACCAATTTTCAACAAAATCGGGGGAACAGTGTAAAGCTAAAGCGGACGGCAAGGACAGACAACGGGCATTGTACTTTAATCTGGATGAATGTAGCTTTCCAAAAGATATTGCTGAAAAGATACTTACTGGAAGTGTTAGGGCTCTCTATGACTGAAGTACCAGATGTACTGGCAGGATTTCGGAAGAACTGCCTACTCCTGGGCTCACATACAGCTGAATCAGCAACTTGCACATTATCAGCCTTGTCCACGGTGAAAGAACGCTCATATGAAATCACCAAGGTCGATGTCGGTGCATATGAAGCGTCTCTTGGCCCACGGCATTCAAGCTCCACATGCCCTTAAATAGAGAGAATTAAGTATAACCAGACTATATTTCAAGTTTTATCGTCAATAACTAAGCAGTAACACTTGCTGTGACTTAAACAGTGGACCACCAACAGTGACTATTCAAAACAACAATTGCTTTACTGGAAACAACGATGTGTGCCCATCGCCCATCGTTCTGAAAAAATGGACGGCCGACACTTATTCAGCGGTGTGGGCTCATGGACACCAGGTCACCGTATACTGGACCACACAACGCCATCAGTTCTAGTTCTAGCAGTCCATCTTCTGCAGTCCCAAATCATTTTAAGACTTTAATTCGATCCCCAAGTTTACGACAATCATGTTTTTTCTTCGACGCAGACCCACCTCTGCGGCCACAATTACAGCACCAGATATTGCCAGCAGGTTTGTGTGCCGGTTCCGCAGGTGGCTGGACGTTCTTGTAGGTAATGACATGATGGAAACGACGCCAGTGGTCAGTACAATCTGTCAGAGTATGCCCAACAACGTGACAACGGGGGCACTGGCTGTTCCGTCCTTGCAAACACTTCTGACAAGCGTTAACATAGGAGTTCGTTTTCTTTCCGCACTATAAAAATTAATAAATGTGCTATTAATATAAAGGGAATTGGAAGTGACTACTATAAAACCACAATATGACATATCTTACTTTTCCGTAGAACATAGATTAAGTAACCTGAATATGTCAGGTATGTCGTATGTGAGCGCTAAGTTGCTCCCTCAAAAATTAAACAGTGCACGATTTCTAGCCGCGTTTTTTAGAGCCTCCTCTATCGGGTCATGACTGAAAGCTGACTGATCTAAGTTTTAGGGAAGAACTCTATATTTAAAACCAGCCACGTAGGTAAAACGGAATTTAGGCAACTGCTGACCTGATGTGCCTCTTACGTAACTACACAATTCAGAAATACATAAAATAAAATACAACACTAACCGACAGGCAGATTTTCCGAGGACAAAATTTGACCGAATGCCCGTCGTTCCCACACATGTAACAGCAACTAGGACGGCAGTCTTTTTCCTTGTGGCCATACTGGCCACAGTTGAAGCAGGCAGCTCTTTTACGGCTACGCCTGTTACTTTCTTTGTGAAAATTTCCAATATCCCACAAATGAGGGGCCTTCGCCATACCATCTTGCAACTTTCCGACGTGGAAACTTTCCTCATCACCCCAGTCATCATTATAATAGTTTTTCATGTCTGTTGTCCAGTGGTATGGACTCAAACTGTCTCCTTGACCCGACAAAATATTCGTAGTTTCTGGTGTTGAAGCAGTCATTCTGAAAGCAGTAACGGAAGATTACAGACCTTGTCTTACACATGGTACAACTTACCTACTTCGAAACAAAGACTACCACCACAAACAGCAGTATTTCAACCATGGTCTCCGAGAACAAGAACCTAAGGTACCCCTAGCATTGTATGTGGGACTAAGCTTTCTTCCACCAAACACAACAGTAACTACATCAATCTTCAATCCCCTGCTGGCACGCAAATTCTAATTTTAATTTCCGATAAAGTTTTAGTCAAAATAAACATAAGTAATTTTAGTCCACCTTTAAGGCTGAATATACATTCGCTATTTTCGACTACATGTACTTGGTTCGCAATGCTAAGTACTTCAAGCCCTACTCCGAAGTTACAGGGCGAGTGGAAAGTGTTTATAGGGGGATGTAAACCTGAGACTCTTTGTCGTGAGGTAGTGTTGTATTTTTGCATGAAATGGAGTAATAAGCCCACAGAAGCGATTTAAAACAGTCAACTACCAGTCCACATGTTTTTTGACAGATCGCGAAAACACAACACTACCTCACGCGAAATATTTTTTTGTAACGATTCGGACTAAAACAGTATGATTTTATCGTCACATTTAGTAGAAAAGCTTGATAAATGTTTGTACTATTTACCGTAGCCATGTTGCATTTTGGCAATTTTTATTTCACTTACGGAAGTGGGTAATTTCAACAGCATTTCTCTACTTTTCTCCGATAAAAGCTAAACATAGTGTCCTACTTTTACTCGTTCGTTTCGCGTTCAAATAGCACATTATGTTTAGCTTTTAGAGTAGACACAATCAATACGATATTTCAATTACCAGTCTCCGGTTGTACTAAAATGTAAACATTAGTTTTGTCGAATATTTACTTTCGCACAGTGGTTTTGGCGGAGTTCGTCGAGAATGTATGGTGGCCGTTAACGGCCACCATACATTCTCGACGAACTCCGCCAAAACCACTGTGCGAAAGTAAATATTCGACAAAACTAATGTTTACAAATTAGTACAACCGGAGACTGGTAATTGCAATATCGTATTGATTGTGTCTACTCTAAAAGCTAAACATAGTGTGCTATTTGAACGCGAAACGAACGAGTAAAAGTAGGACACTATGTTTAGCTTTTACAGGAGAAAAGTAGAGAAATGCTGTTGAAATTACCCACTTCCGTAAGTGAAATAAAAATTGCCAAAATGCAACATGGCTACGGTAAATAGTACAAACATTTATCAAGCTTTTCTACTAAATGTGACGATAAAATCATACATTTTTTAGTCCGAAAATTTTCAAAAAAATATTCCGCATGAGGTAGTGTTGTGTTTTCGCGATCTGTCAAAAAAACATGTGGACTGGTAGTTGACTGTTTAAAATCGCTCCTGTGGGCTTATTACTCCATTTCATGCAAAAATACAACACTACCTCACGACAAAGAGTCTCAGGTTTACATCCCCCTATAAACACTTTCCACTCGCCCTGTAACTTCGGAGTAGGGCTTGAAGTACTTAGCATTGCGAACCAAGTACGTGTAGTCGAAAATAGCGAATGCATATTCAGCCTTTAACGAAACAACTTAGAAAAAATTCGGTGATCCCCTATGCCTAAAATTCCTTGGTTCGCTTATTTCCGTCAGGTACTCACTTCACTTTAATTCTTTCTTCTTGACAATAGGTGACCAAACTGCAACCTTGGGCAGGTATTGAGACAGCGGTCACAGAAGGTGAGCCGTGAGATAGTGAGATGCATCTCATCTGTCAATTTTAGCTTAAAATATTTATAATAGTAGCTCCAAGTTACTCACCCACTGCAGTCAGAAATCTCGATGCAAGAAAAGGAACCGCCGCTAACATTCAAAGTGAGTTCTCCTTCAACCTCAATGTCTATCAGAGGTGGAGGTGTTCTCGGCGGTTTCGCCACCTCCACAATCGAGTCATCGCTTTCAATCACATCAGCATTAACTCCATTCATTTTTCATATTTCAAGCAGCATAAATAGTTTTAAATTATCTGCAGTTTCAAATAACTACAGCCAAAAAATTAGTCCAGTTCTGACTATTTTTTCTTCAACTAATCACAACACATGTTGTCGCTTGTCAGCCATCTTTTTTGACCAAATATGCAAGTGGAAGCAGAATGATTTTACTGACGTCCTATGTTTGGAAAATATCAAATATAATTAGTTTTGAAATATAATAAAGATTTTAAACAAAAAAAAATATAGTAAAATGCATGAATCGTAGAAATGATTGATTTTTCACTCCAAATCGAGAGATCAGGAGATCAGGAGATCGATCTCTCAAAATAGAAAATTCCCGCCCAAACCTCAAATGCTATTTTGGTTTTGTAGTTTTTGTACCATGAGTACCTACATGTACCTTCTGTACCTTCAACCTACCTCAACATAAATATTGAGGGTTTTACTTGGTTGTGTCTTTCTATAAAACAGAAATTATACAGTTTAGAACGTCAAGATGAAAGAGGTTACAAGATATACCTACCTACAGTGGGTGTGTTGTGTGTTTGAGATAAATGTCTATGAAAAGACCACTACAAGAAATAATGATGAGGAGGATAATACCTAGCAGCGTTTAATCTGCGTTCAGGTACCTGTACTATAGGTAATACCTATCTAGGTACCTACCAACTTATTTCAAGTAATAGCCTCAAAGAGTCCAAAAGCTCATAAATGAATTGGGCTGGAATCTATTGTCAGTGTTGCCATGCACGTGTAGGTACCTAAGTAATGGAAATGTGATAATAAGCATCTATTCTGTTCCCTAACTAGATTTTGCGTCGATCTGCGCAGTAAGCTGATTGGGAAGAAAATGTAACGGCGCAGAAGCCTATCCAAAAGGGTGGAGGAGGCTTGACCGGACGAGGGTTTGAAAGGGAAACCGATAATATAAACAAAGTCGTTGTTCTGTGCATAATCTGCTCGAAATGTATAGTTGGTTTTAGTGCTGACACTGGAGCGTTACAAGAGTAAGTTAATATTTAAAATATCCGCTCGCTTTCAAGGAATTATTTGCTTCAAACTCTCCACCAGAGGGTATTGATCCTAGGCTTATTTCGTCTGTTAGCTTTGCCACCCCTTTCAGTTTAGAGCTTAAACTTGTCTTTTTTTACTTTCCCCTGATATAAATTTTATAGTACCTACTTATAGTGCGTCTATCGGGCTGCTGTAGCCTCTGGCTGTGAAACATATTTTCACTTGGCCGGGCATGTATCTCCTCTTTTGTGTGTAAAGGGCGGGGGTGGCAATCGATAGTAGGCTTACAGCCTTTATAAAAAGCCCCGTCCCTAGTTTATGCTGGCAGCTCCCACTTCTGTCTTCTTTTTCTTCGTTGAATGGGAAACAATTTATGAACCTAGATACTGCTGTCTAAACCATGTTACCTCTGCTGTAAATTCCATCTTATTGGTGTTGGTAGGTAGAAGTAGATGGTTATTGGAGCATTAGTAGTCACAAATTCAAGCCAAAGTTCTCTCTCGTTCGTGAGACCCTTTGTTACTAATGCGTGGTGTCTTAGTAAGGTAGCCCTAAATATTACCGGCAGTCTCCGTTTGTGGCCGCTATGTACCTACCTTCTATAGGTTGTCTGGATGACCTAAAATAGTTTTTGACTGATATCCAGTTAGAAGATTGTTTGAAGAGCAAAATGATGTCGGGACAGCATTATTGTCTGCGATGGAACAACTACCAAAGCAACATGACCTCCGTCTTCCATCAGTTGCTTCAGACTGAAGCTTTTGTGGATGTTACACTGTCCTGCAATGACAACTGTCTCAAGGCACATAAGGTAAGCTTGATCAGTACCTACCTACCAAACAATACGTAGGTATGTGCGTTTATTTGTTTAGTATACAGGTGAAAAATTCATTGATTTAGAATTGATAGCTTCTTTCCCATTCATGCTGTTACATTATCCGTTCATATTCATATCATAACAATATCGTATGGTCCATATGGTCCTTTCCTGCTCTGAGGCGAGAATGTCAAATTTGTTCTGTTAACAAAAAATATATATATTATAATGAAGTAATATGAGTCACCATATGATTGTAGGTGGTTCTTTCGGCGTGTTCGTCGTACTTCCAGAAGCTACTGATGCAGAATCCATGCAACCACCCCACTATCATTATGCCCCCTGACGTCTCCTTCAGCGACCTGCGGGTTATCATCGACTTTGTCTACCGAGGGGAGATTGATGTCGACCAGGCACAACTCCAGGTTATTGTTTCATTGGTTTTTTTGTGTTCCTCAGTTTCTGACTTATTTCTGAACGTGTCTGGTCCAGTGTAGTAGTGTGATGAAGAACGAACGGATAGGTTGTATTATGTGTTCTATAATTCCGTATTAAGAGCGTAAGTGCCATAAACACAGGGAAATTGGTGTTTTTTGAAAATAATGGATGGTATTTGGGGGACCTTAGGAAGATATCTATTTACCTATACCGTCAGACTGCAGCCGTTTTTTTGACTTTCAAATCCGAAATGATATGATTGATGCGATTGGTGGCATGAACAGTACCTGTTGTTTGTAGCTCCGTTTGGATTGAACTTATTGGATGTTCTTTTTTACATTTTACGTGTACCTACCTACTTAGTTATTGTTGTACCAAGAAATGGTGTAAATTGAAGTGAAAACTCTGTTTTTCTCAGTTTTCTTTGAAACTAATAAAATATTTTGAATTCAATTTGAAAGTTTTCCTGAAAAATCCTTTCATAATTTTTCCTTCAAGATTACACCATTTGGGTTATCATTTGGTGAATCGCTTGTCCTCTTCCCTTTTTCTCACCATCATATTCCTTAAAACTTGTGTACCTACCTACCTACCTATCTTGATTCTTAGGGACAGTGGTAGGTAGGGAGGCTGAGGCACGTAGGTACTTGTAGCAAGCTGCAAGTAAACTTTGTGAGGTAAGGAAAGGAAAGCCGTAAGCCGTAAAGAAAGCCAATAGTCCATGTCATAAGCGGAAACTTTTTCCGTTACGCCGGGATTCGAACCAAATTTTTGCACTGTGGCGGGATATGAGGTACCTACCTGGTACCTACTTAAAAATAACAGGCAGTACTTGGTGTTAAGAGGTATTGGTGATACATATTGCTGCCTGCTGCTAAAAACTAAAACGATGACGTTTTTTCTGCAGTCGCTGCTTAGGACGGCAGATCAGCTGAAAATCAAAGGGCTGTGTGAAGTGTCGGACTCACGGGAGGCAGAGGAGCCAGACCTGCCATACAAACACCACAACGTATTCGGCTCCGAACCTATAAAAACCGTCAGCTTTGAAAACGTGCCGCCACCGACCAGCTTTAAGAACGCGTTTGTACATTCCGATCTCCATTTTAATCAGGTACGAGTGAAATTTTGGTTTTAAGTAGCATAAATCATAGCTGTATCCACAGGGGGAGAGGGGGGAGGAGGGTTTAGGGGTTAACCCCCCCCCCCCCCCCCCCCATGACCGCTTTCTGGATACGAGCCTGGCATATCCAGGTTTGCGTTAACATCGGAAACACCAGAAATTAAAGAACAGTACAAATTTTATTGCCACAAAAAAGGCTGGGGTCTCTATTTTCGCGGAAATAATGGAGCCTGCACCTGTAGGCGAAAACGACGCGTGCAGTTGCGATATAGTGGTATCGAAATTACATTTCGTTCTCTGCACCACCATTTTTAAAAAAATGAAATTTTGGTGTATTTTAGACGCAGAGGTTCAAACAGAGTGGAAGCCCAACATCGTTCGGAGGAGAAGGATTTCTTTCTGTGCGTCACGTGACCGAGAGCAAGGACTTTGCATGTGGCACTGACATCCCTACTCATCACATCAAACGCCAGCTCACCAAAACGTAATATCCCTGGTCTCTAGATACCGAAACTAAAACCCAACCTACAGCTGCCTGTTCAGTTAATCAGAGCTAGAATTAGGAACCACGTGTTGTATGATTGACTGACACCTAATTGGTGGGGTACAAAACCTGGCCATTTCAATAAAACCATCCGTTGTCCTCAGGTGGCAGCGTTACCACGTCAGCTCCCCAGATGTAGGTACATCATGGAGACAGTTTTAGCTGGATTCCGCAATTCACGTCAAAGAAATAAATAGGCAATATGTTTATGCCTGTGCTCATTTTTCATTTCTATCTCGAATATGGGACCCTATAGTCACCTAATTATTCGTCTATGAGTAGGTGCTTAATTGTTGGTCGTGGTTTTTTAGTAAGGTGTGCGGGAGTGGGAACAGCTTGGCGGGAGGTGCGACTAGCCCAGTGCCTGTGCGGAAGAAAGCTCGGCCAGCCGTGCGGGACCGCGCGGTGCAGAGTGACGGCGAGCCCATGAATCTCCCTTCGCTGGCCATGGGCAGCCTCGGCGACCCCATGCGCCACGAGCCGCAGGTCTGGCGTTGGGTAAGACTGAAAATAATTATTATTTTCACCTGAGTGCAGTTTAGGCTAGTTAGTGATGTTTTTACCTCCTTTTCATGTGTTGCAGATTCAAAGCAACGGTGAACGTGTCCCGGAGTGTATCACGGTAGCGACCAACACTGAAGAGGACCAGAAGAACAACCCGATGGTGATCTTGGAGCGTCCTGTTGGAAACATGTCCATGATTGTACACAATCTGCCACATCCCCTGTCCCCTCACCAAGGTGTCGATGGCAGTAACAGCAACGCAAGGTAGATCTTCAATAGGGTTCCACGCTGTTTTTTGAGAAGCTGTTGCACCTTATTCCTTTTTACCCATCTTAATTTTGCACTTATTTTCATCTTTTATTTATAGCATCCACAGCTCTGGGGATCAGACCCCTCCTGAAGTGGAAATCCCTCCAGAGGCGCAGCCGCCTGCGCCTAGCGCTACTCTGGTGGAGAACTTGGACCTGTCAGAGCAACCGGAGCCAGAGACAGCGGAAGTCGATGCAGAAGAGTGTGGAAACGTTAAAGTCAAGTTTGAGACTCTCCGCTCCGTCGACCAAAGTGGTGACACAGTGGATATTGACAGCCATATGTCAGAACGGGTACCGTGCTATGTTTCTTTTACTATATATGTATTAATTAAAGTAGGTTTTACCTCTACAGTACCTACCACGTTTTTCGCTTTTTCAAGATTTGGCTGTGAGTTTTGTTAGAAAAGTCTTTATCTCGAAAAACTGCAATAATTAGCTTAAGTTAAATAACCGTTGTTGCAGAATCAGGATGAGTCAGAGCAGTCGATGCAGACAATGATGATCACTCCAGAACTTCTAGGCCTTCTTCCTTCAAGCTCAGGTACATAGTTTAAATGTTTTATATTCAGTACCTATTTACCTAGATATAAACCTGCTTATTTTTCCCGGAAATGGTTCTAGTTTGTTTTTTGTTTAAAGAGACTTCCACGCCCGTCACTGCCCAAATCGGTCGAGTGCATGCGAGCGAACATGGCTGGTATCTCAATGTAGGTTCGGCTTTCAGGAGAGGCAGCTGCGGGACTGAAAGTGTCTGACATATTTAGTCTTCTTACTGAACTCTGACATGAAAATGATTCAGTCCCAGCACAAGTATAATCTTCCATTATTGGCTTTAGGGGAAGGTTGTGAGGGGGATGGGAAAGGCGGCAAAGGATGGACGCAAGAAGATATGGATCTTGCCCTGGACGCGCTGCGGAACCACAACATGTCGCTGACACGCGCCTCCTCCACGTATGGCATCCCCAGCACCACACTGTGGCAGCGCGCACATCGCATGGGCATCGACACTCCCAAGAAAGAGGGCAGTACGAAGAACTGGACAGAAGACAGTCTCAACAGCGCGTTGGAGGCTTTGCGCACCGGAACCATTTCCGCAAATAAAGCCAGCAAAGCGTACGGTGAGTACCTACTCTCTGGTTGATTAAAAATTGGGTTTTTGAGAAACTATCGCAAACTGAAATGGGATGCTGAGCATTGATAATTCAAGAGCGAACAAAAATATGGTGACAGCCCTGGCCCTGCGTTGCAGGTTTTGCCGTCTTCGGTCCCCTTACATTAGCGGGGTTATACCATACCAAAACATCGAGAACAGACTAGAAATTTCAGCAATCACACATGTCCTTCCTCAGTTAGTCTTGATTATTCCAGGTGCCTGCTGGTAAAAAAAAAGTAATAAGTGTTAAAGTTCAGCCATGAGGGAGGACAGCAAGGACCCCAGTAACTGAAACATCGTGATCTAAATGCACAGTACCTACTTCCCATATGCACCGAGCGATCTTTTATTATCCTGTGAATCAAAAAATTAACGAATTGAATTTTTCAGGCATTCCCAGCAGCACACTGTACAAGATAGCGCGGCGAGAAGGCATTCGCCTGGCCGCGCCATTTAATGCGGCGCCAACCACATGGACGCAAGAGGACCTGGACCGTGCACTTGAAAGCATCCGATCCGGCCAGGCGAGCGTCCAGAGAGCTTCCACCGAGTTTGGCATTCCCACTGGTAAAAAATAAACCTAATGCCGGCGTTTTTCCAAGCTCTGCTTGTTTAATGACTGGTTCTGGAAAGCAGGGAAATTCACAATGTCAGAAAATAACTTAGGAATAAGCCGCCTGTTCTGGTTACTGTCAGCTGTGCTGTAGCTGCTTTTTTTCACCCAGTTTCTCATTTAATAGAAACTTCCATTATTGTTATCTGATACATTTTGTAATTTTTGTTTATCTTTCAACTTTTAAAGGGACTCTTTACGGCCGATGTAAAAGAGAAGGAATTGAACTTAGCCGAAGCAATCCAACGCCGTGGAGTGAAGACGCAATGGGAGAAGCCCTAGAAGCCGTTAGGTAATATTTTGTTCTATGCTACTGGTACTACTGGTGTGTGGACGGCTTTTTTTTGTTTTCTGTAGCTAAGTTGGCAACCGTTGATCAACAAAGTAATGCGAAACCATAGAGGTGACACAGAACAAAAAGGAATGCCAGCGACGTGTTGCCATTAGAATTTACATCGTATTTCTATTTTTTAAGGGTTGGACAAATGAGCATCAATCAAGCAGCCATCCATTACAACCTTCCATACTCCTCCCTCTACGGTCGGTTCAAACGAGGTAAATTCGATACGGAAGACTCGAATCACAGCAACGGGGAAATGTCCCAGGGAATGATGCTTGTTAACTACCCCGACGGATACACTGGACTCCAGGCGTACCACCAGCAGCCGGGCAGTTGAAAATTACTGAAAACTGAGCCGCAAGAAAGGGTTCTCGACATTTATTAAAGTGCCAGATACCCGTGGCTCAGTTTCCACTCTGATAAGTGTATCTACTGTTGCGAAGTGCTTATGCGTAATAGATGTAAACACTGTACCGTAAATTGTGTAAACAAGCAGCTACATTTTAATTGGTTCCCGATTTAGGGGGGTTTTAATTTGGTTTATATGCTCGAGGTTGCAACTGCGGCAGGTGCTTTCACATACCGAAGCTGCAGGGATCATAAACTGCTGGAAAATGCATTTATGCTGTTACTTCAGTTGATCAATTACTGTGAATGAATGAATATCTAGACCCAACAGAAAATTTGGTAGCAGACAGTACCAGAGCAATAGGTGTTGGTGGGTACTACTTTTTTGGGATATCGCTTGTGGTTGTCTTTTGGGGGGCTGAACGCGTCTTCAGGATTTCGCTCGGTAGTATCTTGACTACAGCATACTTCCAAGAATCGAGGACAGAGCCTACGATGTTAGTGGTTTATACAAAGTTAATAGAGCGGCTTTTCCTGTTTCCATCAACTTGTCTAGGAAGAAAATTCTAAAAACTACACCTATCTGCTGTAATATTATACATTCTAGAAATCAGCTGAAATACCTACTGACCTAAACAGGTACTTCGTTGTTTCAATCAATTCATGAATCTCCTTAATTAAAATCTCAGATTATGTGGTACAAATTGTCCATCACTGTAGCCAGGCTACCACGCTTAAAAGTAGCTCGATATTTTGCGGTATGAGGTATTTTACGTTAACATTCCAAACGCCTCATTACGTGTAGAATAGTGAATAGTTATCAACTAATGTTTATACAACGTACTTTGTAGTATGATGTAGAAAATGACTAAAATGGATTACTGTAACTTCCACTTGAAGATAAAAAATAATTTTTGTTGAAACTTTTGATCTCTCTTCCAAAGAATAGTTAGGGAAACTTGTTTTTCGACTGATATGTTATTATCGTTTTACTTTCCAAGTTTTTTATTTTATGTGCCATACCTAGGATATTCGAAGATAGGTACAAATGTTCTTTTTCTAATTTTATTTTTGTTATCTCTAGACCTATTGTTTTTGACACGAGTCACCACATCAAAATTTCCAACCATTCGCATTTCTTTCATATTTTTTTTTCGCGCGATATGTATGGGTATTTTAAAGATTTCCGGCACTCCTTAAGACTGATACAATGCTGTTTGTAACTTGGTTGACTGCACAATCAAAGGATTTTTGTCACTTTTTGGGATCCAAAAATCATTCGCAAAAATCATATCGCAGCTGGGTCAACTACTTAGTTAGAGACGTGAAAATACATATAATTTCAGAGCAAAAATTCAATAGTTTCCTCAGAAATATAAACAAACGTATTGTATCTACAGTCTTAAGGGGGCTTATTTTGATTTTAACCGTGTTGACTGAGAAAGAGATTTAATAGCTAAATCTCAGCATTCCGCGTTTTTATCGGGAAAACAAAGTTATTGTGCCCTAGTCAACCATTGTAACAAAATCATGTTTATTTCTGTTTTTTCTTCCCATTTTTTGTGGGAACTATTTTTAGTGTTCTGAAATATAATTGTCTTTTTAACATCAGAAACTAGTTGGTTGCGGTTTTGATTGATCGTGATGAGTGATTTTTGACAAAAATTACTCGACCGTAAAATCACAACTTCGCCAACTAATTTCGGACTAATTACATTTCAGAACATTTAAATATCCAACAGTCTCCTCAAAAAATAGAAGAAAAAATCATGCTGGTGCCGTGTTCATTCCAGAAATATTGTCAACGGCGGAATAAGTAGGTAGGTGATTACTGATTACAGTATTTCTGATTGGGTGGGTTACAATATGACTCACGTGAAATGTAATCATATAGTAGAGGAATATGACTACTTATACAAGCAAATGTGTTGTAATCATATACCTACTATCTACATTTACATTAGACGAGAATGTTATTTTCTGTTACAACAAACGAGTACATTTTTTTGTTCGTAACGTTTGGTCTTATTTATTTTCCAATCGAGGAAACATGCTGAACTGGCATGATTTATAACGGTATGACAAGGGGACGCTATCAGGGGTGTACATTATAGAATAGGTGGGCAAGTGACCAAACTATCTTCAGAGGTCAGCTGGTAACACTACCCAATACCAGCTTCCCAGCCACCGTGAAGTAGAACATGACGGGGGCCTACAGTTTTAAGTGAGTTCAAGGTACAAGACACCTATGCAGGTGGATCAATACCTCGATACGGAACATCAATATAAATCAGTGTCAATAATTGCCTTTATATAATAGATTGTGCTACAGTAAAGGGTCAAATGATCACATCCAAATAAATAGGTAGGTACATCAAGAGTAATGGCTCACGTTGTAGCAATAATAATTAACATGAATCATTTCAATTCATGTTTCATTAAACAACTGAGCCATCGCACAAATGATCACATAGAAGACAAATAGCATATACGAGTCTTAAAAAATAGTTTAAATCCACTGAGAGGGCGTCTGCCAAAGAGAAATATGAAATGGCTTTATCTCAGTGTTCTTTGAAACATAACAGAAAACAGACTTGTCCTAATCTTGCTATAATAGTTCACTAGGGCAGAGGCGTAACGAGGTGGGGCAGGTCGAAAAGTAGGCGAAGCATAGAGCAGAGCCGAGTTTAATAAAATTGGCGGACAAATATTTAAAAAATGACACTGATGACTGAAGCCGTATTGAAAGACGAGATTAGGAAATGTACGTTGGAATGTTTGTATCGATTTCAGTGTGAGCTGAGGACGCGAATGGAAAGTGTCATCGCCTCCTGCGACATTTTCAAATGTGTCTTACCGGAAACAATGGTGGAGCCCTTAGAAAAGCTGAATTTCTAGCTATAACAGAGAAATTAACGGATTTTTCTGGAGTAAGCTCCGAGCAATTGCCTGAAGAATCAAAACGGCTTTTAGATAGCCATCGGCAATCCAAAAAGGAAGTGATGAGATGAATCTGATATCGTTACGCCTCTGCACTAGAGCACGATAATTATATTTTCTTGATATAAAATGAGGAATTGTGAGATGTAGCCATGCATATTAGATCTCTCATTAGTCTCATTACCCACGGGCTGAGAAGAATTTTTTTGAGTGTAGCCGGTAGTCCCTATTTACAGATGCTACAACTGGGATTTTTTTTAACGAATTTGATTCTGACATTGTCCCCGTCGTTCATCCCTCCTGCGTTTCTCATTATTTCTCAGATAACCAGTGCCACAGTTAAGAAATATTTCCCTCCACGTACTTAGGCATCTCTTTTTTTGGCAGATAAAAAAATTCTAGTCTGTTCAGTGCTGTAGTTACCTGCGAGCCCCTGAACACGGGGCAAATTAGCCCTGATACTCGTTTAGCGGATACTCGTCCAAACAATACGCACCTATTTCACTATACCTATATTACCGAGATTGTTCATGTTAAAACTTGAGTTCTTTTCATCAAATGATGACCGAAATGTCGGGTGTATTCAATCCTCGAGAAGCCCATTGAGCTCCTGCCCCACTTCGGGAGCGTCCGCAGCTTCCCCCTCGTCCGGCGCCCTTGACGCCCCGGGGCCAGGGATGGGGAAGAACGAACTGAGGGCAGGTAGATCTCATTTGGGGCTGGTAATGGTCGCACTGGCCAGGTCACTGAGTCGGGGGAATCGGATCCTCTTCTTGTCGAGCTCATCTTGCGACCACAAGATCACCTTCAGAAGGTTAGACAGCTTCGGGGTGGTGGATTCACGATTCTCCATTTTCAAAATTGCAGCGTTTAATTCGCTAGCCACCTAAAGTGAAAGTGATAAGTTCTGTAAGCTGGAAGGAAGTTATTTTCCTCACTGTTGATGGGACAAGCCAAAAAAAAGAAATATGTCTGCGAAGCGGATAACATGTAATTTAAGGAACACAACTCGGCAAGAAATAACCCGATTTATACAGTGCATCTTAAGTCTTCTTCAGAAAATATAGACATCGACTCAATCAATCGAAACTCATAGTTCGAGAGAGTAATACCAACATTCTTTTAATCATGACATAGGAGCTGACAGCTGAAATGCCGTCACTCAGTCACGTACGGGTTCTGTGCCTGCAATCTCACGAATATGAAAGGGAATCCTATTAGAAAATAGTAAAGCTGGAGCGAGGTTACTTAAAGTCGATGAAGTGTGAAAATTTTGTTTTCAGTTTCATTTACAATTTTGGCTGAAATCTTCAACTGACCTTTTGCCTGTGAGTTGGCTGAAGTAAATCGTTGTAAGGGCTGGCTAAGGGCTCCTCGAAGGCAAGCAGGGCGAGCGTGCGTTCCAGCTCAGACAAAGCATTTGGATCTGACTCTCCAGCTTCACTAAGATGCTCTTGGGCAAACCTCAGAGCCTCCTCTAGTTTATTGGAACGGATCAGTTCTATTAGGTGAAGTTGCTGAAATATTTTTCGAAACATTAGTCCCATATTCTTTTGACCAGTGTTAGTGCTCACATTTCTGTGAAAAGTTAGTAAGTACATGACAATACGGCAAACGTAGACACCTTATTGATTTTTCAGTCTCTGATAGTGGTTTAGGGCACAATCCACTCTTTACTGAAAGAACAAACCAGAGGTTTCTATCATTCCTGGCTGCTTAGCATGCGACCAGTTTTATCAATATTTTTTGTAATGGGTTGGTACCCGTGCAACAGGCGAGAAACACTCGGGCAGGACTCGATTCCAGGCCACTTAGCATTACAGACGTTCTCAAACACATCAGAAATAAAAATGCCGAAACGCATTTACCTGCAAATGAAAGTAGAGGTATCTGTCATTATCCAGTAGCTCTGGGTGAAGTTCGTTGACCATTGCAGTGGCTTCCTGGATAGCTCCGCTCTGAATTGCATCACGGATTTTTATTCTTTCATCGAGAGTATCTAACTCAGTGCCTGGGTCAATTCCAGATTCCTGTTGGAACTTCTCCGCAGCTTCTTTAAATCCTTCTAAAATATCAAACTGAAATAAGCTCGTAGGCACACCTAGAACCTTTTCAAGACTGCCTTCATGGAAAGAGAGTGAGAGTAGTAGATAGGTATACATCAGTATACATTCAATGGAATCAGTTCTGCAATCATGGATCAATAACGTCTGGGCCTAAGACAAGGCGGGGTGTCTAAAGCCCATTGTGCTAGGAGTGAGGGAAGAGGGAAGCACATACCTCAAGCCGCCATTATCGCAAATCAGATTCCGCCGAGACAGACCAATCTACCACAGGTAGGTACTTGGCATTTGGGTCTAGAGAATCGGTACTAAAGAGGGTAATTAATCAATTAGGACTTTTTGTGGACGTAACCTTTTATTTGAGGAAGCAGGTATATTACGTAGGATGATCCAATTTATCTAGGTAGGTAGGAAGGACATAGGTAGTGCACCTATCTAGTTCGAATCCTCCTTCTTGGAAAGTCACCAAGCAAGGTTTCAAGGTTTACTAACACACACAAGGACAACCAAATTAAGGCACAAGTGAACCTGGAAACCATAAAAGAACCGACCTGTCACCAAATAATTCATCACCAAACGATTCATGTCAGCGCGCTGCATGTGAACTTGTTCCAGCCTCATCATCCAATCATCTTTAGTTATGGTTTCATGTTTTTCCGTAAATGCCATTGTTTTAAAAGGTAGAATAGTGGAAAAGTAGGTAATCCTGAAAGTTTCAAACCTCCACACAAAACGAAAGGCAATTTTTATTTTATTTACCAGACTTTGTTTAGTTCTGATGCAGATGTTGGCACCTCGGGTTGATCTGTTTGTCTGCTAGCAAGACGCCAACTGAACAAAAATAATAATTACCCGCCAAAATTACTTCGGAAGTTTGACCAGTAGTTTCCCAAGAATTTTTTATTGAATTTTATTTCCTTGTAGAACAGATCCCTTACCTATAGAGATCTCACATGATTTTTGCCTGCTTAAAACTTATTATTTTTATTGTTTTAAAAGGTAGAATAGTGGAAAAGTAGGTAATCCTGAAAGTTTCAAACCTCCACACAAAACGAAAGGCAATTTTTATTTTATTTACCAGACTTTGTTTAGTTCTGATGCAGATGTTGGCACCTCGGGTTGATCTGTTTGTCTGCTAGCAAGACGCCAACTGAACAAAAATAATAATTACCCGCCAAAATTACTTCGGAAGTTTGACCAGTAGTTTCCCAAGAATTTTTTATTGAATTTTATTTCCTTGTAGAACAGATCCCTTACCTATAGAGATCTCACATGATTTTTGCCTGCTTAAAACTTATTATTTTTAACTCTGTTAAAAAATGGAATGACAAATAATTCACAAAGAACGACATAGGCACTCGATAAAAGCATGGCATGTCCACGGGCTTTATAGATGTTGCAAAAAGCTGCAGCTTTTGTGCAGCTTATTGCTGGGGTTGGGGCAATAACCTCGACAAAGACGTACCCATTCTATAAGGCAACCTCTCACCTCTCTGATAGATAGGTAGGTACTTAGCACATTTTCCTCTTTAGTCATTCAAAACATTTCATTCACAGTTGGATACATTTAATCACTGGTAGAGCAAAATACAATGGAGAGAGCGAGTAAAACGGGGAAATGTGGTGTTGTTGCCATTATTTCCTCGGTCACGGAGGGCTCAAGTGGTGGGGGGTTTAGTGGTCTCCTTCCCTTCATCCCGTAACTGTCGAAGGGCTCTCACACGTATTTCTTCCACTTAGCAATAAAGGAGTGAGGATGCCTGATTGATTCCACTTCGCCCCCTCCTTCGTCCTCCCCCTTCTTCCTTCACACATTCTCGCCCGTCACCGCGTATGCACATCACGCTACACGCCGCTACCACTCAGCATTCATCACCATAAACTTTTACAGCACTCTTTTCTTCCCCAGTACTTTGAATCGTTGAAATCTATGTCCTGCAAACCGAGGTTTTATCGTTGAGATTAGGGGAATTTATTGAGACAATGGAACAGCCTGAGCAGACTGTCTGCGGTGAAGGTATATGTACATACGGCCGGACATGGGAGTGTTAGGTACTTCATTTACATCCGCTTGTTATTTTTTCGCTTCGAATGAAATACCAACCTACGGAGAGTATACAGTGAGGCTGAGAACTGCGGGAGAAACTATAGGTAAGGTACCTATAGGTACAATTTTTTTTTTTTTTTCGTCACTTCTTGGTTAGTAATTTTCGACACATTTATTTTTATAACGTTATTTTGAGATTATAGGCGAATTATTCAATTATTAAAAATTTCCAAGGTATAGCCATTTACCAAGTAAGTACCTAGGTACCTACCTATCTATAGGTAAATAATGATTAGCCTATCGAAGCATTGTATCTTTTTGAAAAGGTTCCAATCCTGAAGTGACGCAGGGACTGGATGATGCAGCAGGGAACGAATTGACTGACTGACTTTCCCAAAAACCACTTTCTTCGACTCAGGGGACTCCCCAGGATAATGGGAAATAAAAAACCTCGATTTTGCAGTTTTGCACGAAACCAACATTTCCTTGCCATATTGGCTAGTGAGAAAGTAAAAACACACAAGTCTGACGCGAAAAGCTCAATCTCGTTGGTGAGTGTCAGTCTCATTCTCCATCAGGCTGATTTGAGCGAGATTGCTTCAAACAGCCGTCCTGTCGTGTTGGGGATGGGGGTGCGCAGCAGCACAGCGCTCAGCGCTCAGCGCTCATCGGCTCAGACTGTTGCTCAGACGACCGTCAGCACACGTACAATAGTCCGCAGCGGAGCCGGTGCGTGTAGCCCAATGCCTTATCCCGCGTTCCGAAACTATAACCATTAATATACCTGATCCGCGTCTACTTTTACTTCAGCACTGAAGTAAGTTCCTAAAAGTTGTGTTTTCTCTAGATATTTTAGAATAGAAGTTGTTACTTCAGCTGTTAGAATTGTGTTTCAGAAATCCTCTGAAATCTTTAAGACGACGTTGCTCTCTCATTTCCCAATAGCAGGTACGAAATAGAACTCTTATAGATGTCTCTCAGCGGCCATTTGACAGGATACAGTTGAAAAATCTGCTGCTTTTTTTTATTTTTTAATAATTATTGTGTATGAAAATAAAGTAGGAAGTAATTTCTGCATTTCCCACGATCCTGATGTACAAAGTTCATTCAGTGCCTCTCAGTGGCCGATCGGTCAAGGGGATCTGAAAGGTCTGGGTTCGAATCCCGGTGGAAGCAGAATTATTTTGATTCTGAAGCTAAATGTGCACTCTTCTCCTTGCCGAAAGAAATAACTATGTATTTTGTGAAAATTTATTGGCTTCTTAGGTCCACTTGCCCACAAAGTCAAAAAAACTGAAGACGCATGCTTCAAGGTTTCCGATTTGCTGGAAAATTCGAAAGTTGCGGCGCCTTCTAGGTATCAGTTACCAGCAGTGTTAAACCATGAACTGACATTTCGAATGCTTATCTATCAAGAGGTTTTTCATTTTTCCTTCTTTTGTTATAGCCAAAGAATCGTCATATGGAAACCCCAATTTTTGAAAGAAAGAATAAACAAACTATACATATACTAGAGGCTTGTAGCACACCAAGTATTACCTATACCTACAGCACCAACAGTAAAAATAAATTCAATAAAATAAATTGAACAAATACCTCCTGGACTGACAGACAGGGGGAACTGCATGATCAGAGTGGGGGATAGGTAGATATAACATAACATACATATATGTGTTTATAATATGCACGTACAATAGATACCTATATATTATGTTTGCCACAGACTGACGCAAAGGTGTTGGTGGATGAGCACAATGTGGTAATGAAACTTATGGTCCAATAATTTCAGGCTACCGGTGACCTGATAATTCGCTGCATTGTCATCGGCATCAGCAGCAAGCCATTCAATTATTCCACTCCTGTAACTCCAGCTAGACACTCCGTCCCAGCTTGTTCATTTTACGATACCTACCTTATTGACGTTTATGATGACTGATCATTTATAATTGGACAGACTGTGGAAGTCCGTGCAGGTTGAAGCATAAGCTTCACAAGCTAAGCACTATTAATGCTTAAGTCTGTCGTACTTTCTAAGCATTATGGCACGAGAAACTATAAGTACCTACCTATAGGGGTTCGACTTGGTCGATCATAACTTTACCTGTGACCCCATGTATTTATAGGACTCGGGGAAATATTTTCTGCATTAAATTGCCTGTAACCTCCCAAATTAGGTTTGATACCTCACAAGTCATATTTGGTGATATGACACTAAAGCAGCTCATCTCAAGGTGGCGGGGGATGGGGGATTGTTGAGGCTTCGATCACCAATTTGACACTGTCCCGGAGAATGTAGCAGCACTGCAAAATGTCTGCCCTCTCCTCTCATTACACCATGGTATTCGTTGAATGAGCATAGGAGGGAGGGGAACGGGGAAAAGCAAGTAAATTTCCATGTTAATCGCAAGTGTGGCTATCTACAGGTTCGTGACCGCCCCCAACAACCCCACGATTAAATGAAAATCACAGGCTAAAGCGTCAAGAGTGTAAACTGTGAATATTGCCCTGCGTTTGATGTGAGTGCTGCAAAACAGCGCGACCAGCACCCGGATTCCATTTCCCTAAATCTCGCTTTACAATTTCACGAGTGAATTCTGGGAGATATTACTTTGATATTTTGATATGCCATGTAATTTACTTTGGTTAGATATGAATTAAGATATATAATAATAACTAATAAAAATTATACTAACAAAAGGTACTTCTTATAAGAAGGGACTGAAACAAACCCTGGGCTGTGCCTTGGGTCTCCGGTTGTTATCCATACATGACAATATTTTATTTTTATTCCTCTACAATAAATTACCTGTAAATTATGGAACCCCCATAAATATGACGTAATTACCTACCTACCCTGAAAGGAAAACGCTGCTGGAACTTTTTTGTGCCGTATAAACTTCTCTATTACTTTCAAAAGTAAGTACCTAATTTTAAGGACAACCACACAATCGTGTTTGTTTACATTTTTTCTGCACCTTTTATGAGGAAACTACTGGATATTAATATGTTCTAATATGTCTTTTTAATGGCCTAATTAAGAGGCTATGCTGTGATTTACGATCGAGTGATGTTTGCGTCATCAAATACCCGATTTCGAAATCACAAAATAATTTCTTAATATATGACGTTAAAAGACATACCTACTATATTTCAGAACTTGTAAATTTCCAATAGTTTCCTCATAAAGTGTGCCGAAAAAAGTAAATAAACACGACTGCGTAGACGCACTCCTATTTATTTTCAACAAAATGAAACAAAGTTCTTTAGTTCTCTAGCTTCTTAGCAGAAAAACAGGGAACATAGGTACTCAACATAACGTACCCAGAATACGCCCAGCACTTACAGACGTACAGTAGCGCTGTTGAGATACCAAGGGGTTATATGTAGGTATGCATATTCGAGTTCAATCATTCACGAGGGAGGGGTGACGAGTCCTTTTGCAAGAGCTGTTCATGTTCCTTTTAATAAGAGTGAAATCTTTAGGTCGAAAACGAGTGTAAAAGGACCGTAGGAAATCCATAAGCCGGGATTAGAGGTTAATGCTTTTTGCCCCTCCAACCCCCTTCCCTACTCTCCCAGCGCTTTGCGAACCGACAACAGGTTCACCAAGCAACAGCTACAACCCCGTACTTCTCTCCAAATCTACAGTCAGAGCTGCTCACTATCCCATACTTCTCTATACAGTCAGAGCTGCTCACTATCCCATACTTCTCTATACAGTCAGAGCTGCTCACTATCCCATACTTCTCTATACAGTCAGAGCTGCTCACTATCCCATACTTCTCTATACAGTCAGAGCTGCTCACTATCCCATACTTCTCTATACAGACAGAGCTGCTCACTATCCCATACTTCTCTATACAGACAGAACTGCTCACTATCCCATACTTCTCTATACAGACAGAGCTGCTCACTATCCCATACTTTACCTTTTGCTGACATCTTTCTAACTGTTAGAAATTGTTCTGAAATATGATTCAGAATACCTATATAATCCAAAATAATTAGGTTCGTACTTTCCAATAAATCTATAGGGACGGTCAACCACTGTTCAACCAATTTGATTCAAATTCGGCAGTGCCGATGTCTCAAATTGTGACTGAAAATATTCCTGGACAGCCTGAACTAATGTCTTATTTTAATGCTATAGTATTAAACGAAAAATACAGTTCTGAAGACTCGAAAAATTGACACAGAGCGAAAAAGTCACTGTCATTAGGTAATACGACGATTCCCGTCCCTTTTATTTTATATGTCGAGAGTGTTTGCTAATGACGGACAGACACTAATTGCGCAACACTGTTTCCTGCTTGACATGCATCTTTTGGTACCTAC
The DNA here is from genome assembly GCA_950004255.1 of Mesopsocus fuscifrons. Lineage (NCBI taxonomy): Eukaryota > Metazoa > Arthropoda > Insecta > Psocodea > Mesopsocidae > Mesopsocus > Mesopsocus fuscifrons. The sequence goes on from OX465377.1 coordinate 9,938,155, forward strand.
TATATTGACCTATTAACCTACTGTTGAAGTAGGTTACTCATCCTTTATGTTTGTCATGGACTCATTTAGAATATGATGAAAATATAACGACTTCGGTCAAGCAGTACTATAGACTATATACGTAAGTACAAAGTAAGGTACCTAAGTACCTAATCTATTTATGAAATTAGTAATAAAGTATACAAAATCTGGAATTGTAGGTACCTACTTCTCGTACCTATTATTCTAGCAGTAAGCTGATCATTGTTATCCTTATTTATTTGATTTATTTATTATATTATATTTAGGTATATATTATATAATTATATTTATATTATACATTTATTTATTTTATATGTAATATTCCTGAGGTCAATAAGTAATGAAGGTACAGCAAAAGTCGGAAAAAACTAACTTTCCAAAGTTTTCTTTGGAATAAGCATTTCTTTGCAACCTAAGGTACATAGTATGGCTACAAAAAGCGGGTGGAATTTTCTGAGGATACCGTAAGAAACATTCGAGTCAGATTGAAGTAAAAGCAGGCTATCGTACATTCGTACCTTTAGAAATGCTGCTGTGGAAAAGACGAGAAAGCAAACTTCTCAGATACATCTTGTTTACGACTACTGTTCACAATATACGAAAGAGACGAAATATTCGCAAAAGCGAATTATATTATAGTCATACACGGGCAGAGGATGACAATGATGAGCATAACGTTGAAAACTTGTTATTCAGCTTTTTCGCTCAACTACAAGATCGCTGCCGCTGTTGTAGGTGTCACTGTCATTCCACTCATTGCAAGTTGTTTTTTCCATCAGTATTTCAATGTTATTATTACGGTGTATTTATTACTGGCTCCCACCTATAGGTAGCTACTACCTATACGGTATCGAAATAATAAGTATCTACAATTAGATAATAAATAATACAAATCCGCTTATAGGAAAAGTTACCTAAATGATTGCACTCGTAAAGCACATACCGAGGGGGTAACCACTCCAGAGATTCCTTGAGATTCCATAAAGATTTCCAAATATTCCCAACGATATTCATAGAAAGATTAACCCCGATGGGGTAACCACTCCAAAAAATTCCACGATTCCCTGAGATTTCATAAAGATTTCCAATGATTCCTAACGAGATTCCCAACGAGTGGTTAACACATACCTAAGTACGTGATACATACACGTCACTCATAGGGGATAGGGGAATGAGTTGAACCAAGGGCTGGCTACAGGAGATGATCTGGCTCAACTTCCCAAACTTCGCCCTCCCTCCCTTTGGTTGTGGGGTCTTCCGCTCCAAGTTGAGACAACTTGGAAGTTCGTGATGAATATTTGAGCCAAGTTGTGATGAAGGCATGGAGGCATCTGCATCATCGGCATCAAATATCCTCTATCTATAGAAGTCGTTAACACCCCCGAACGAGCCTTTGCAGTATACAGGGACGAAATAGTCGCTACTCTTATAGGTACAATGTGTAAAATAGAAATCTACCCACACATTGCAAATGTCACCCTCACTACTAGGACACCCTCTGTAGGGGTTGACTAACATAAATTAAATGCAAGGGGTTGCAAAACAACAGGAAGAGATCACTCATGAAACTGCATAAAATTTGCACGCTAAATTTTACATCGACTCAACCTTTCGTTAATGAGAAGGGAATTGCTATACCTGCAAAAGCTGTCGCAGATGAAACCAACATGGAGTTCATTAATATTTAAGTACAAGGTTGAATCGACATCCCGTGTGTCGTCCTCTTAAGGGAATGAAGATGATTCGCTAAACATTTAGGTGCTTACCTGCTTACGTCATCCCTAAATCAATGCCAGATTTCTTTATTAACACCTAGTAATGTACGTGTATAAATATTATGAGGTGCACAATATTAATAGATGCACTACGACCACATTATCCACCTCCCAATTCCAACCTCGACAGCTGATGTGAAAAACGTGTACACCGACTTTTAAATTACATAATCATGCTTTTCGCAGGCGCACTGATATGGGTTCACAATAGAAATATTTTCAAAAAATGGTGTTCCGTGCTGAGAGGTTTTAGGACCGCTGATATAGTGGAATACCTTTGGGAATGTAGGTTTTTTTTTGTTAACAAGTTTACATCCTCTTCCATGCACTTCAACCTATATGAAGCTATAATATGTACCTATAAGAGTTTCGAATATTATCTACCTGTTTCCGTATAGATAGGTAATGGCAAAGAGAAGTAAACCAGAATTCAAATTTGGCGCCAACGGCTGACCCCCCTAGCGGCAGCGTCAGGAACTAAACTCAAAAAGAACAGTTGAAGCTTGAAGACGACGCTGTGGTGTTATGAAAAATGCTGAACCGCAAGTGAGCCCGCCCGATTATTCACCACGAAACCGCTGATAGTATACCCGCTAATGTTCCCCCGCTACATAATTTTGGTCCTAAACGAGTCGGATAAAGTTTGTGAACGTTTAAAGTGCAAGTTCCTGTGCAAAACTGGCAAATTTGGAATTCTTCGTGACAACATTCGTGACTGTGCATTGCAAGATGGTGGCAAGTGACTGCGCCTATTTTTCCCAAATTTCTGGTTTTATCTATTCATTTCGTTGCTAATAATGAGTGAAACGTCATTTCACATGCATTTTTTAGGTTAACTTGTTATTGTAACTCGCTTTATCTGGAATATTACCGCTTTTTGAGTCTGTTTGACCATGGCACAACCAGGTCAGATAGCAGTGCTTCTTGCGCATAGGGAAGCGTTGCTCCCTAGAATTGTTAGAATTTCGGAGTTTGTACAAACAACAGCAGATGTGAATGCAATTGCTATTCGAGTTGAGGAACTCGATGGCTTACGGCGTAATTTTGATCAAATACAAAATGCAATAACTGTTGCAAATTTGCAGGTTCAGGAACCTGTTGATTTAGGTGAAGTAGACGCACAAGTTGATAGTATGATCTTCGAGGTTAAGTTAAAGTACAGGCAGCTATTGGCAGCTCAAACAGTACCTCCAGCTCCACCTGTTGAGCGAGTCTCAGAACCTCAGTCACAGGGTGGTACCTGGCGAGAAACGTTACCTAAAATTAAGATTGAACCGTTTTCGGGTGTGGTGAGCGAATGGTCTAAATTCATCACCCTTTACGATGCGGTGGTGCATCGTGCTCAAATGCCAGACATTCTCAAGTATCATTACCTTCGTAATTCGCTGAGGGGAGACGCCCTTCAGATCATCGCTAATTTTCCGTTGGATGAACCAAGCTATGCGTTAGCCTACGCAGCGCTCAACAAAAGGTATCAAAACCTTCGTTTGTTGGGCTCCCATCACCTAAATCGAATCTGCACTTACCAGGTAGGTGCTTTGAATACCAAGGAAGCCTTACAAGAGTACTTGTCCGTGCATAAAGACTCTATAGATGCATTTTCTGGCTTGGAGATTGAAGATGGCATAGATTTCGTGCTGTTTTTCCTTGCATACCGCGCGCTGGACAAGACTACTCAGGTAGAATTTGACAAGAAACATGACCCTACTGAGCTCCCTAGCTACGAGTCCCTCATGGAGTTCGTGACCCATAAACTTCAGTACGCCGAGATGAACGCTTCGCAGACTGCCGCTGCGGTGCAGCCGAATCGTTCGCGCCCTCAGCAGGCATCTAAACCTGCACCCAAACGTCAGCATGCTTTGTTGGCCAAGTCAGCGGCCAATGATGCATCGTGCCCTTTGTGTCAAGACACACATTGGCTTATGAAGTGCCCGAAGTTGAAGGAAATGAGTGTAGACGACCGATATGAGTTTATTCGGAAGTCGAACCGCTGTCTTAACTGTTTTGGAACCCATTTCAGGTCCAGTTGTAAAAGTAACTCCCGCTGTCAATCGTGTAAGGGGACGCATCATACCATGTTGCATTTCGAGTCGCGCCCCTTGCAAACCGCTGAACCACAGAAACAAGACAAAGTTCCTGTTTCGGAAAGCAAGGACTCCGCAGTAGTTCTAGCTGCTCACCAGACTACCACTAGTCAACAAGTACTATTGGGAACCGCTGTACTGCTGGCGTCCGACCGCAACAAACAAGTTCAACCGCTACGAGCTGTCGTGGACCCTGGGTCGCAAGTGACCATGGTTACGAAAGCTACCGCTCTGCGTCTTGGATTACGTATTCAACGCACAGATACCGCTGTTCTAGGCATCTCCAACGCCACCACCCCAGCTGTAGGTGTGGTGCATTTCAATGTTCGCTCTCGTGTCGATGCTAACTTCTCATTACAGGTTGAAGCACTGGTGTTGACTGACCTACCTTATGTGATGCCTACTGCAAAGATACCTATCGAGGTAACCGCAAGATTCAAGAATCTACAATTGGCTGATCCGCATTTCGATGAACCCGGTGGTATTGACGTGATACTAGGCGCGGGTGACTTCGGAGACATTATGAATGGAAAGCAGGCCATCCTTCATGGAACGCCTATGGCTATGGATACGGCCCTTGGATGGCTGGTTGTGGGTAAGGTTCCCGCATCCACTCCCGGGGCATCCCGCGTGTCTCTGCTGACTCAGTGCACATTGGACGTGGCGTTACGCAGGTTCTGGGAAGTAGAAGAAATCGAGAAGCCCGCACAACCAGACCCCGATGACGTTTATTGTGAACAGCAGTTTCGCACTACACACACCCGCAATGAAGAAGGAAGGTACGTTGTCGCGCTGCCTTTCCGACCGCAAGCACCTTCTCTTGGTGAGAACCGCAAGTATGCTGAACAAAGCTTCTATAGCTTTGAAAAACGTCTACTGAAAGACCCCGCTGTTTACGAGAAGTATACCACCACCATGCAAGACTACGTTGATTCTGGCAAAATGACACTGGCGACGCAACCAGCTGCGTACGTCATCCCGCAACATACTGTGTGCAAGGCCTCCACTACTACGAGCGTGCGCACTGTTATGAACGCCTCAACCATGTCTTCCACTGGTGTAAGCCTGAATGATACGCTGTTCCCAGGTCCTAAGCTACAGCAGGACCTCACTGAAGTGCTGACTGGTTTTCGGCTGAAACCAGTAGCAGTCTCCGCTGACCTTAAGCAGATGTACCTGCAAATCCGCGTTCGAGAACCCGATTGTGACGTGCAACGTGTGTTCTGGCGCCGCTCACCCGCTGAACCGCTAAAGGAGTACGTTCTTCGCACCGTAACGTTCGGTGTGAACTGCTCACCTTTTCTCGCTCTTCGAGTTGTCCAACAGCTAGTGGAAGACGAGGGATCCGAATTCCCTCTTGCCTCGGCTGCCCTCAGACAAGGGACGTACATGGACAACATTACCGCGTGCTGTACAAATGAAGAAGAAGCCCGGCAACTGTATGAAGAGTTGCAGGCCCTCCTGCTGAAAGGCGGCTTCTTACCGCGAAAATGGGCCAGCTCTTCTGCAGCTGTGCTCGCTGACATCCCTGTGGAGCATCGTGACACCCCGCTGGTGATCCGCGACCATGGGGACTGGGCCCTCAAGGTACTCGGCCTCGAGTGGAACCCCACCGCTGATACTTTCGGTTATGCAATCGTAGAATTTGACGACTCATCCATCACAAAGAGAGCATGCCTCTCCTACATAGCGCGCTTATTTGACCCGCTCGGTTTGCTGGCACCATTCACCTTCCTTTGTAAAGTATTCATGCAGTCACTCTGGTTGATAGGAACAGGCTGGGACGATCCTCTGCCTGCGGAACAGGCTGCTGAATGGACCCATATTGTGTCAGAAGTAAAAGTTTTGAAAACTGTACAGGTACCGCGTCACGTGCCAGTGACCGAAGCCAAAGAAGTCCAGCTCCTTGGATTTTGCGATGCCAGCACCAAGGGGTATGCGGCTGCCATCTACCTACGACGTGTCGGAAAAGACTCCGTCACCATCTCTCTACTGCGAGCTAAAACCAAAGTCGCGCCCTTAAAGACACTGAGCGTTCCGCGTCTCGAACTATCCGCCGCTGAGTTGTTATCCCGCTTATTCGTTTCAATGGGCTCGATTCGCGCACGCTTACCTCCTCATGATGTTCATATGTTTACCGACAGCACCATCGTGCTTGCCTGGTTGAAGACACCGCCGCATAAACTGAAGACTTTTCTTGCAAACAGGGTCGTGGAAATCCAGGATTCCACGCCTCCGACCGCCTGGCACCACATTGCCAGTGAACTTAACCCCGCCGACTGCGCGAGCCGTGGGTTGACCCCTCCTGAACTACTGGAGCATGGGCAGTGGTGGACCGGACCGGACGTCTTGATGCTACCGCCGGACCAGCCCCTGCAAACCGCACCGCTTACGCGCTCTGACTTAGAAGAAGTCAAGGCCGAGACCAAGGACCCTCCACCTGCAGTAACTGTGCTAGTGGCTGCAGAAGATATAGAAAACCCGCTTGTTACGTCTTTCTCCAGGTTCTCCTCGCTTACTCGTTTGAAACGGACGTTTGCGTACGTTCTCCGTTTTCTTCGCCACTGTCGCAAAGGAGCAACCAAGACAACGGGTCCCTTGACTACCACCGAACTACAGGATGGGCTGCTGACCATCGTTCAATTACAACAGCAGCAGTCGTTCAAAGAGGACATCGCTAACGCAAAACGAGGACGCCCAGTTAGCTCCTCTCTACATCGCTTGACCCCCTTCGTTGACTCCGGGGGCCTCTTCAGGGTAGGCGGGCGCCTCGGCGCCTCCGACCTTCCGGATGAAGCAAAACATCCTCTGATTCTATCGTCAAAATGTCATCTAGCCCGGCTAGTATGTCTACACTACCATGAACTATCTGGCCACTCTGGGCCTATGACAACACAAGGAATGATTCAGCGACGGTTTTGGATCATTTCCGGCCGTTCTTTGATCCGCCATCTCACTTTCAATTGTGTCAAGTGCACTCGTCTTCGCGCGACAGTGCTCCAGCCCGTTATGGCAGACTTGCCCGCAGAACGGGTTAAACCTTCTCGCCCCTTTACTTACTGCTCCACCGATTTCGGTGGACCTTTTCCGATGAACGAAAGCCGTCGCCGCAACGCAACCATCAGTAAAGGGTACCTATGTGTATTTGTATGTGGAAGAGCTAAATCCCTGCACCCAGGCCGCGACGGCGTTGTACGGGTGGCCGATGTCAAGACCCAAGCCGGAGTCTATCGTCGAGCTGACCAAAAACTTGTTCTGTTGCCCATCGAGGCCCAATGTTAAATGTTTGTTACAGGTACCAACCTCCAAAGGCTCACCCTGTGACTCTAGTTTCTTGTTTAAGTAATCCTTGCGTTTATGTTTTAAAAGTTGCGTCTGCACTACTTTCCCATTGTTTTAGTTTGTAATAATTCGTAATGTTCATAATGCTAACTATGCACCCACCTACTGTTGTTTGTATTCACGCTAGCTAAGAAGTAAAGAATACCTGCGGTTATTCTTGGTAGGCGGGATGTTTCCGTATAGATAGGTAATGGCAAAGAGAAGTAAACCAGAATTCAAATTTGGCGCCAACGGCTGACCCCCCTAGCGGCAGCGTCAGGAACTAAACTCAAAAAGAACAGTTGAAGCTTGAAGACGACGCTGTGGTGTTATGAAAAATGCTGAACCGCAAGTGAGCCCGCCCGATTATTCACCACGAAACCGCTGATAGTATACCCGCTAATGTTCCCCCGCTACACTACCTCTACACTTCTTGTTGTATTATTCTCTTCTCATAAACGCTACTACGTAACTACCTAACAGCTTAACACCTAAGTAACTTAAAAGGTGATAAGCACTCTTACGGGGGCAAAATGAAATTAGTTAAGTAATAAATGTGAATAACGGACAAGGGCGCAGAGGAATAAAAGGCTGTATAGAAGGGGAAGGGGGATTCGGGGGGAATGGGTTACCCCATATGACGGGGAAATTCCGGACTTCCGGCAGCTTCCGGTAGACCAAAGTTGTTGAGCAAATCAATTTCCTCCGTCTGTCTGCGGGTTACATCAGCAACTAGCAACACGCTACGGTGTTGCGAAGCTGACGAGAAGAGACAGTTTTTAGTTTCTAAAATCGATTCTACTCTATTTCCACCCTCAAAACAGATTTCACAAATCCAGTTTAACGGTTAGGTAAAGGTAAGTGCGTTTGGCCATTTCCAAACACACGTGTAGGTATAAGTTTTTTTTTAACGTGCGACGTTCAGAGAACATATACCAATCTAGGTATGCGCCAATGAGTTGGTTTGTTAGATTTTTTGGCCGAAGCCAAATTTGAGTCGGCCAAAGGCAATACATCCATATGCCGTAAGCGGAAAATTTTTCCGTTAAGCCGGGATTCGAACCCGGACCTCTCAGGACACATGCACGTGAATAAGAAATGATAAACTTAGGGCTCGATTTAACAAAAAAATAAATTTATAAAAATACTGTCCAAAATGTAACATCAATATACTTAACTTGCAATTCACTGTTTTTGAGCCCATCACGGAGTACAGGCCGGTACCTAGGTACTTACCTATAGGAGATAATGGCTGTTGTGTTGGGATGGAGACTCCACTCAAGCCATGAGATTTTCAATTTTAATCAATGCTAGCTTATTCGACTCCATGGGGATTACCATGCAAATCCGAAGAGATTAACAACTAGTCTGCTATTGAATGATCAAACCTGGTTATTCAACCGAAGTGGCAAAGCCCCGTTTACAGAACCATAGCATGTAAATATTGCTAATGCGTGGAAACAGGGCACTAGGTAATCACAGTCGCCTTCTCATAGAGATGAGATTGTAGTATACATATTCATATGCCTACAGAAGGTATATTATAATAACTAACTCGCATATAGCGGACAAAAGTAAAAGCCTTGTTACTTTTAGGTAAAATCAATTATTGTACATCCAAGATTATACAGAGACACTCAACTAAATTCCGCCTGAGTTACTCAAAGGATCCTTGACAGAGGAAATATGTGATGCAAGCTTGCTCAGAGAAATACTCGAGGCGCAGCTTTTTACTTTTTATGAAATACCTACCTGTCCCGCCCAGGGTCGCCATGGCTTTCTACCCCCACCCATTGGCCTCTATTGGATGTTGTCGTTCAATGTTCATGCTAACCCAAACATTTGTTGCTTCAGGCGAAACTTCCAAAACATTCATTTCTATTTTATTCCGTGTATTTTATTGCTACATCTCATATCTCGGATCAGATCATGCAACTTTTCGTTATTTTCCTTTTCATGAACACATTTAGGTTAAATCCGAGGGGTTAACCACTCGTTGGTAATCTCGTTAGGAATCACTGGAAATCTTTATGAAATCTCGTAGAATCTTGGAATTTTTTTTGGAGTGGTTACCCCTTTAGGGTTCGTCTTTCTATGAACATCGTTGGAAATCTTTGGAAATCTTTATATTGAATCTCAGTGGAATCTCAAGGAATGTCTGGAGTGGTTACCCTCTCGGTTAAATCTGAAAAAACAGGAACCTGTTCAACAAAGGCGAGGCCATGCTTTTGAGACTACTAAAACGTCCTAAAATCGTTTAGTAAGAGACTTGAACATAATTCCATAATTCCACCAAATTCCATAATTTTAAAATTTTGGCCGTTCTCAGAAGCCACATTTTGGTATGGTCGGACTGCAGGCGGGACATGCAGTTTCTGACCAATAACGACGAGATAAGGTATGAGAGTTGTACCAGACAGAAGATTCTGAGTCATTTTCAACCGATTTTTGATTATTTAAAAATTGTGCCCGTTAAGAATAAAACAAAATCGTAATCTTTAGGTTCCGAGCAGCATGTGCTGTTCAACGGATTTACCTTGAATCCGATATGCAGATTAGATTGCAATTATTACAGTAACGGTAAATAATAAACTTACCGTTTACTGTAAGATGTGCAAAAGATATGAAACCAAAACACAATACAGTATGGAGCATGCAGCGTGAATCTTTTTTTAAATGGAGATCCTTCTCCCTCTCCATTTCCGCAACAAAAATCCGTTTCCATTAGGGTGTGCCCTTTTCCTCGACAGTGAAATTAATGGAATGTGAGAGAAGGCTCTGATAGGTAACGCCATTATTCCCCAAAATATCTTCCCTAACATCAATCTAAGGCCTGTATCTCACTATCAAAGATTTCATCAAAGTTTTTCATCCAATAAGTATTTGATGACGCCATTTTAATCTTTTATAAAAGATAAACACAAGCGCTTATCTTTTGTAAAATATTTGATGAAAATCTTTTATGACAAATCACACTGTCAAATATTTTATAAAAGAAAATATTTTCATCAAACTTTTATGGAATCTTTGATAGTGAGATACTGGCCTAGATGCCTCCCAGGCCAATCCACCATCTTGCAACTATTCTAAAGACGACGTTGTAACGGCATGCAGTTATAATGTACTCACCTTCTGAGACTTAAGTAGGTGAAGTAGGTATGCCAGTTCATAAAAATAATATTTTTACTCTGTTAAGGGTTAAGGGTGTTGGAAAGTGACCGAGGTAGGAAAGCCATTGTTTTGGCACTCCTTTCACTATAGGTACACATCAGCAAAAAATTTGTGGGCGAAGGTATGCCACGCGCATTTGGACTTGCGTCCCCGAAAACCCAAAATCTCAAAATCAAATTGTTTACGGTGACGTTACTTTCTCAGCGCAACAACACCTTTTTGTTTTCGCAAGTTGTCCTCCCCTTACTATTACCAGAGGGGAAGAAATACCTATATCGGTTAGATGACACTCAAGAGGTAAAATAAGGTATGCTGGAAAAGTGGAGGGGGTGGGCGGGGGTGAAGGGAAGGCACCCAGCTCCCAGCTGTAGAGTTGTCCCTCAAGGGACAACAGTGAGAACTGAGCTTAGTTATAAAACGGCTGATTGATGACGCCAATAAATTGAAGTTGACTACTTACTATATTCACTATCAGTTCTACCACCTTAAAATTATATTCATTCTGCGCTTTAAGGACAGTTCTCTACAAGCAGGGCCACCAGATGAGAATAGTAGATTAAGGATCCATGTTTAGTTAAACGTTAGTGGACCCAGCACCGCCTCAACCAGAGTTAGTATTAGGAACCACCACCGAAAAACTGTCAAAAAATAACTTAGTCAAAACCCACGAAAAAGTAATAATAAATCCTAAGCGCTTTCGACCTAGACGGTCATCATCAGAGGGGTACAAGAAGGGAAGAGACAGATAAACCTACTTGTGTTAGTCAAGTGACTAACGAAGTAATGAATAATGAATGAGTACCTAATGAACAAATCCCGCTTTGAACACCAAAAATTATTCTCAAGCTGGTACTCTTAATCCTCATCATTTCGGGTAAGATATAATAAGGGCCGCCCACAGCGTTCGCGGGCCCCAATGCGGACCACTCCCGGGCCCCCTCCCCCCCCCCCCCCCCCCCCTCCCCCACAGTCATGGATGGAAATTTCCTCTTCTTGACAATACTTTGGAAAGAAATCTGGGGGCCCCGGGCCCCAATGCGCCGCGCATTACCCGCATTATGGAGTGTCCGGCCCTGATAATAGTCAAGTAAAAAAAAATTACAGTCATTCACTGGCATCAAATGAAGCTTCGCTAAGCATAGCTGCAGCTTTCAGAGAGTAGGTAGTTTCTCGAGATCAAACTGCAGCAAACTTGGCGATAGTTATAGGTATACATCTTCGACGGATGATCCTCAAAGCGAAGCACTTTTTACTTTCCCATATACACGAAGTTCGAGTACATAGGAAAGCACTTTTTACTTTCCCATATACACGAAGTTCGAGTACATAGGAAAGCATTGTGATCGTTCAGGAAATCGATTTTGAGTTTTGCATTGCAACTGCCGATCATTTAGAGGCCCCAGACCCAGATAAGTTGTTTTACGTGCTGTGTGTGTATGCGCATTTGTACGCAAGTACGGAGAGCTAGAGGCCAAACCGTTCGGCCGATTTCGTTTATAAACACATCATGCGCAGACAATTTTTTGCCTGACAGCCCTCAAAAAACCTCGAAAAATCAGGGTTTTAATTTTTTCTCAAAATCTGGGGCTATTTATTATTAATGCAAATTGTTGTTGGTTTTTATATGTTCCATATGCCATGTGGGTATTCAAAATGCTCAGGGAGACTTTCTCAGGTTAGTTACCTCGTCTAAAAGTTTCTCCAAGCGCCCTTCCGGACCTCTCTTCTTGAGGGGGGGGGGGGGGGGGGAGGTGGTACTCGAAACCCCTTGTTTCAATTTTAATCCTTAATCAACCGAAGATGTAGGAAGTCATGTTATTGTGTTCTGCAAGACGGCTGAGATTTGAAAATGGTTGATGTGTTGGAAGGGTCACCCCTGGACTGTCAGCAGTGGCGTCGTCCGTCCAGTCGGGAGCTAGCGCCAGCCCCGGGTCATCTTCCTCAGCAGAGGACAACTGCAAGCCGCCGCCCAGGAACTGCTACCGCCTAGTAGTCCTCGGCTCGTCTCGTGTGGGCAAAACCTGCATCGTTGCGAGGTAGGGGTGAATGAATTATTTATCTTCAACCCTAAGATTTTTTATTCATTCCGGTAAATCAAAGTTAATATGCATAGCTCACGGGACTTGTATCTTTTCTCGCACTATACTTACTGGGAACAGTAACGATTATTATAAAAATAAAACAGCTAAAAATACTCATCCCGAAGAAGAAAGAAAATAATTAATTCCGTTAACGAGGAATATTATCGAAGTTCAGTCGGAAATCAATACCTAATTATTGTGAATTAACGAAGAAGGCAAATAAATGGTTTTCGCCAAAGTGAATTTTCAATAGGCGTAAGTGCTTACTCGCAAATGGATGAGGCAGGGAGGGGGTTCTCGAGAGGTCGAGGGGGGTGCAGACACAGATTGTATTCCGTATTGAGTTGTCCCGGAACAGCGAATCAGTGCCTGAGGGAGCCGGAAAAGATAGGATCCAATTAGAAAGAAGCTGACTCAATCTGAAGCTCATTCAACGGGTCGGCAACCTAGTTGCATTGAGTTTACTCAGATGGACCAATTCACAAGATTCTGGTGGGTGCCACTTTTTTTGACCTTATAAAAAATTTAAAAGATTTATCAGGATAGCTTGTATGGAATAATAGTAGGTGAAGCTGAAATGTAAGAAAGTGCAGAGAACGTGCACACTCTGAAGGACGTCCTACTGGGAATGAAAAAAAATAATCTGCGAGGAGTGAAATTCCAAGAAGTTCCAGAAGAGCTTAGGAACAAAGGAATGCGTCCTTGATGAGTTTTCATTTTTTTATAATAGGATCTGGTGAACGTCTCACAGATTAATTTCAGACAGACGATGAGATTTGCTTTCTCTAACTAAAAGGGGGGGGGGAATAGATTTAAGTTAAACAGAGATAATATAGCAGAGGCGACAGCAGCAGGTAGTCTCGTACCACGAACGGGCAGCAAACTGAACCGATACCGACGCTCGACCTACAATATTATAATGTGTGAATTTTGAGGGTTTCTGAAGAACCACAAGGGAATAATTAGCAGCATATTACATGAGTAGACAGCAGACAGCTCAAAGGAATAACCAATGATTTAAATACTTCCTTGGCACTGGCAAACGCAGTTCCTCGAAAGTTCACGAAATTAAAGGGCTACAGAAAATTGAACATGCTCCACAGGTTTCTTAACAATAAGTTTGAGGAGTGCTACACGCCAACTATAGAAGACTTTCATCGGAAGTTGTACCGGATCCGCGGGGAAGTTCATCAGCTGGATATCCTAGATACTTCTGGCAATCATCCATTCCCTGCCATGCGTCGCCTCTCCTTCCTAACAGGTGGGTGTACGCTCCATTTTTCACTCGGTGTTCAATGGAATAGACCGAGGGGTTAACCACTCGTTGGGAATCATTGGAAATCTTTATGAAACCTCAGGGAATCTTGGAATTTTTTTTGGAGTGGTTACCCCTTCGGGGTTTATCTTTCTATGAATATCGTTGGGAATCTTTGGAAATCTTTATGGAATCTCAGTGGAATCTCAAGGAATCTCTGGAGTGGTTACCCCCTCGGATTAGACAAATAAACCCAGTCGTATGGAGGTTCCTCGTATTCTGGCAATAGTGGCAATTAGTTCTTTACATAGACACTGAGTTCTGGGAGTTTACCAACATTTAAAATGAATGACGACGACCGAAAATAAAATTCTACTGCTGGACTGATTCCGATGCGACGTAGGTAATACGGTAATGGTTTAAAAAATATAATATTGGCATCTCACATCTAACTTGGTGTCTCAATCTATACTGCGGTGCAAGGGATAAGGAAATGCCTGAGGCGAGGACCCAGCAAGTGGCAGGGTGACCAAAACAACTCCACCCTAGTGTAGGCTGGTGACGTCACCACCGGTTATTGCTATTACATTGCGGTACACTTTGGTCACCCTGCCACTGGCTGCATGGGTCGTCGCCTCAGGCATTTCCTTATCCCTTGCACCCTAGTATAGTCAAAGCTATCTCACTGAAAATATTGTGAGGTAAGTAAGTATATTCCACATCTCACAGACTATCTAAATAAAAAATTCTGACCCACCACCCTGAGATTTGAGAAAAGTTCAGGATAAAATAAATGCAACAATGAACGCGCGCAAAATAAAAACCGGAAACTCCACTTGACACAATGGATATCGGAGGAATGATTAAGCATATTTCAGCAGCATATTTTAGAGGATACCCTTTCGGGGAATCTAAAATAATGTGGCTCAGTTTTTCCCTTCAAGGCTTTCCCGTCACTGGGGTAAGAGGGGAGCGGGGCTGCTTGATGGGGAGAAGAGCGAAGAGCCCATGTACAGGCACTTGTCGTAAAGCCCACCATGAACGATAAGTAGCTATTCTTGTAAGTTCAGCATACGAGACGTCCCTGGTGATGTCTATCACTTTCTACACTCTGTTGTTCTCCCTGATGAAGCATCCGCGAGACCCGTGGTTAGGTATTTTCCTACCAACTTGTTTCTCATGAGGGCTTTGTTGTCACTGAGCTTGCTAACGGCTTTGTGAATATTTTACGTCGGAGCACGACCCGAGAGGCTATACAGCCCCAAGGTCTACCCGAACGGCGAACAGTTTCCATCCTTGGAGAATTCTTTTTCTTCCCATAGACTTGCTATTTTACTGACCGAAATGTCAACCACATAATGTACGAAACATGTCCCAATATTCAGAAATACTTACGCTACACTGTAGGTACGTGTACATCAATAATACAATTCATGATATTATGCACAATCTCGTACCTGCAATAGACAGCACATCGTTCTGGGTTCTGGGGATATTCGAAATGTCACGGCTCGTGCTATTGCCTATTTCCCATTTTGGGATTCGTTTTAAACTACTTGAGTAAGGCGGGTAAGTACCTTAATCTGGGGTAGACATCACAGGAAAAATATTTTTCAATCGAAAAGTGAGCCTTTCTATATTCAGACCATAAGCAGTTCCTCTGAAACCCCACCAGAAAGATTGGACCAATCACTTTGGGTTTTACCTCATAATCCTTTACTGGGAGTGAATTTTCCCTCTAAATATTTTGTCATTCTAATTTTCAATGAATAAAAAACGGCTCAAACTCAGCACTTTGAGAACGGGAACAGGTCTACACCTACAATTCACGAATTTGATTGAACTGAAGGCCACGGAGCCGTGGAGAGGTTGGAGGTCGTACTGGAAACGAAAGGAAAAGCTTTCAGTTTCCCGCAATAAAATTAACGCTAACGCTCCCCTTCCTCTCCCGCTCCCTTAATTCTATCGGACCGTGCTCCGGATCTAGACTAAAGCCTTTAAATCCACAACTCACAACTATTTATCTCACGCTCTCCACAAATGACCGTTCGTATTAAAAAGTCTCAGTCTGTTGCTCAACTGTCCGTCAATTGATCCTTACACGGATGCCTTTTTGCATAAATCGCGAAGAATAATTCTGGCTGAACGCTTGGGAATAAAGTTATTTCTTGACAGTATGTACCTATACCTACCGACCTAATACATCGGTTATTCCTCCACTGAAGCAATTGCTATCAGTGGAGATACTTCGGAAAATTAAATTCCACCAGGTTATGGTGATACTACCAACACTTTTTCCATTTCCATTCTTTTTGAAAACTGAGCTCACACTACCTAAAAGTTGGGCCCCGAAAGTATTATACCTACCTACTTACCCATATTATGCAAAATACAATTTTATTTAATAATTATTATCATTATTATTTTTTACTTAATTTTTAAATTTTTAATTTTCATCAATCAGTAGTAAATTTTAATATCATTTAAAATACTTTTTGTTCTTTTTCAGGAGCATCGTAATGTACACCCACTTTCAAATTACATAATCACGGTTTCTGCAGGCGCATTGAAATAAGTCACACAATTTTATTTCTGAAACGGGGATCCTCTAGGCCTCTAGGCCCAGGCAACGCTTTATATTTTCATACAAATGTTTTCCATCCGGAAGGAAAGGAAAAATGTCTGTGCACGCACTGACTTGAACATAGTGTGGGAGCGCTGTCGCGTTTCTACCGGTGTCGAGTGCGCGAACGAAAGTACGCTGCTGATCGCAAAGATATTGTACAGAACAGCAAATTCTGTGCATGCACATCAGGACTGTATTCACCAAAGTGAACATTCTGAGTGGCATCTCCACTCCAGTGGACCTTTAAGTAACGTCATGTCGTATGTCGTCTTCAAACTCAAATACGCAGCCATGCAGAACAGCGCTCAGCGTTGCAACTATAGCAACAGTTCACTTTCCACACCTTTGACTCTCTCGCTTCAGTGATTTTTCAGGCCAATCATTTCAGTCAGTTAGGTATAGCAGTGTTTGTAGGTAGGTGCTGCGTGTTGTACCTTACTGCTGGTTCGGAATTCTTCAAAAACGAAGCAAAGCAATAATAAATCCGAAGTCATTTCATCCCTCTCAATATCCTACCAAACCTAAAACTAATGCAATAAACAAGTAAGGGAGATGTAAAGATGAAAACAAAAACTACAAGTTTAGCAATTCCGAAAGATAAGTTAGGTACCAGAAGTCTCTGTTGGATCCAATGACTTTACACCGCTTATGGGCAAAGAAACTAGCACTATTTGGACTGAAGACTTCTGCGATGAGAGTTTGGGAGTTGAGAGACCTAAGGAGGAAAAGAGTTGACGAGACACAATGAGAGAAAGGGGAAAGGAATGGCGCGGAGCGACACTGATAAAGTTTTTACGAGAGCTAGAAAGCCAGTGGATCCCGATGGGAGCCGTTTACAAAATTACCAACATATTTCTCAGGTGGCAAACTGAATAAAACTACTTTCTCTGTTGAATTCTCCATTCCTTTACATAGCCAGCTACCTCTAATTTCAGACCGAACAACCAACATCTTAATGTCACAAATCTTCATGCAAATCTGTCTTTACCTTACACAAAGATAACAATTGAGTTTGCTACAGATCAGTGGCACATCATTGAATTTTTTGGGGATGCATTTCAACATTTTTGAGCTGGCAAGGATGACAGCCAACCCCTCCTATACCTGACTGTCGATTCTAAAAAAATGTTTAAAAAAATGTTCTACCAATTTCTTTTTCAGGGGACCTGTTCCTGCTAGTGTTCAGCATGGACTTGCGGGAATCATTTGAGGAAGTGATTCGTCTCCGGGAGCAGATCCTCGAGACGAAACTCAGCGCGACGGCTAACAGCTCGGGGGCCAGACGGAGAGCTCCACACCTCAGAGTCCCTATGGTTATAGTCGGCAACAAGTGCGATAAGGACATGAAGTATGAGTATGCACCTAAACACTGGCTCAATCCCACTACTGATATTTAACCAGTAATATACAATACATTAACATCACATTTTGCTGTGGCTAAGTTAATAATTTTTACTTGAAAGTCAATGGTGGGACTGCGTCTATGTTATTGTTCAAAGTGGGATTTTTTATAAAGCACCCGAGCTGTTTGAAAATAATCCATATCCGCAGGTAATGAGGGTCTTGCATGACACAATATTGCTAGCAAGAAGTAAAAGCAAGCAAAAACTAACCCTGAAAACAACGGCATTTTAAAATTACTCTTCATATCAAATCCTATTCAAAGGAAAAATAATTCGCCCAGCTTTCTAGGCAGAATGTAATCAAAGGAAGCTTTCCACTCCAGCAGACACTTAAGGAAAATGAAACAATTCGCCCACGCAGATGCTGGAGCATTGTTGGAAATATTTAGCTATACAACAGAAGGCACCCACCAAGTCTTGCTGCTGCGGGAGCTGCGGTGTGCGGGTGCGGTGTGCGGTACATCCTCGAAAGGGTGAGGGGCTCGAGAGCTCCCACTCTCTCTCCCTCCTTTATTAAAAACCCTCACTTCGCCTTCATTTCCCAGCCAATTTATAGAAAAAATGTTTGGGCCTTTCCAGGCTCTGATGCGAATTGATTCAGCAGGACTGACTTCCCTCAGGCTTTCTAAGTAATTTCTGAAGTACAGAGTGCTCAGTCTTGTGGGATTTTTGTATTACTCCTTCAGCTAAAGCCGTCATTTCTCTTTCACCATGCTGCAATTTACTGTGGTCGCTGACTTTATTTGTATTTTATCTCTTCACATTTTTATGTCACACAGACATCTCTTTTATTAGATCCGGAGGCTGTGAGTGACAGATGAGTGACAGCCGGACCAACTGTGTCGTGAGACAATCACTTTAATGGTAACATTAATTTTGCCTTACAGGACAGTGACTACAGATGAAGCGAAATCATTTGCAGCATCCCAGGATGAGTGTTGTGCATTTGTTGAAACTTCTGCCAAAAGGAACCACCACATAGACGACCTTTTCTACGAGTTATTCCAAGCAGCAGGATTGCCACTGGAGATGGCTCCTAACCACCATAAGCGAGTGAACGCTCAGTTTGGGAGCCCGTACACTTTACCACCTTCCGGCCCGACGCCCAAAACAAAAAAATGCACCATCTCCATCAAGCGGCGGCTGAGTGATGCGTGTGGCGTGGTAGCTCCCAACGTGCGGCGTCCCAGCATCCGGACTGACCTCATGATCATGCGAACCAAGACAACTCATGCGCTCACAGCAACGGGAGTCCCAGGGAAAGGTCGGGACCCAGCACCTCCCAGTTCCAAATGCGTTGTACAATAGAGTTCATTTTGCCTGTGCCATTTTGAGCGTGGTGTTAATGTTAAATAGCAACTGTTTTTGCAGCTGCAGGGGCGATGTTCAAATTGATCACTGTGTAGATATACGTCAGAATCATAAGTTTTGATTTACTTATACCAATTTAGGTTTTCTTTTAGTTTTAGTACTATCCCGTTTCCCACCAATAGGCAAAGGTACAATTTGGGTAAAAATGAAGTAATCGTGGAGCCAGGTAAACGACTTAACGAGTAGATACAAGAATCAAGGGAAAAGGACATTAAAAGCTAATGCGAAGGGGTGTCTATAACAAGCGTGCAGGTTCGGCCTCACTTTCGTCTAGTGTTGCACAACTGCATGAGGTCATGACTGCATGAGGTCATGACTACATGAGGTCATGACTGCATGAGGTCATGACTGCATGAGGTCATGACTACATGAGGTCATGACTGCATGAGGTCATGACTGCATGAGGTCATGACTGCATGAGGTCATGGGTTCAAATCCAGGGAAGAGTAGTTTTCACGGATGTTGTACCAAGTATTAACTTGGCCTCGGTCACAAATGAGTTTTCATGGAAGCAGTGTCTATCTATCTATCACGCCAACATGTTGGATAAAATCGTACGAGTGTAACAGCGGAGATATCGAGACCGTGGCTTTCTCAGTGGTAGAATAAATACAAAATAAATCTACACTTACCAACTGGGTACACTGACGCTCGCTGTCAGCCAAAGGATTCAACCTTCCGGAAAATAGCTTTTACACCGTATGGCCAGTTATCAGTTCCGTGCACGAATAGCTTCGTCAAGGCAGTATGGGAATCATTATTGATCATCCTTTATAGTTAAATAGTCTGAACATTGGAAGTGTTAAACCTAATTCCGTTATTAGGCTGGGAAACGCATGACAACGGTACCTACTTAATTGAAATTAAAAATATTCTTAGGTAGGTACAGGTTTTTAAGATTTTGCTGATGATGATTAGCTTCTAATTTTCTGACCACGCATTTCGGCCGTTAATTCTGTAAAGGGAAATGGGAGAGATCTCGAAAGCATTGGGAAACTGGGTAACCTGTGTCATCTAATGATATATCGTATCTACTTATGTATCATTCTATTATCTTCAGATGAAAATAACAGATAATAAATAAAAATTTGAAGACATCTTATCTAACACTACATCATTAATCACTTAGATCAGTTCTCGGTGGTTCTCCTTATGTGCTTACCAATTATTATTATTCCTAAAATAAATCAGTCAGACCCATAATCCCTCACCTGCATCCTGTGAGAGCTGGAAACGATTAAATTAATCCATTATCTAAAAAGTAGTTAAAGACTTAGTGAAGCTTTATTCATGTCTGATATAGGTACAATATCACTCTGTTGTAAGAATATGAAGAAATTTCACGTGTAGTCACCAGGAAATTCAGAACGAACAATCAAAAAAAAAAATAATAATAACTGGACGCTATTATCTTACACGTACCTACACTTGAAAATTTATGGTTTTATCTATAACTCAAAAGAAATTATTTCAAAGTGAGTGGCGTCTGGATCTGCCGACTAGTTTTGCTGAATTTCGATCATTTCATCCCCTATTCTTTTTTAGTGTTGCCATCTTTTAAAACTTGATTCACAAACTTACGTAGTTTGTCAGTATCCTGGAGTCCCACCATCTTGTCCACTACTTTCCCATTTTCAATTGCTAAAAGGACAGGCACCGACATGACCTACGAATAAAAAGTAATGTTCGATTTCCTCTCGCCTGGGCACTTAGGTACCTACCTACTTAAATGCTTTTTTAAAGACTCCTGTCATTCCAGACAAATAATATCGACTGGTGCCAATGTACAGGTAATGTGCCTAACTATTTCACCCTATTCTCACATGAATTATGCTCTCAGAGGCAATACTTTTTAAAGCTTTTAAAAGACCTTGTTCCAGTAGGTTTTAACTTTCATCGCGGAAAGTGAACTGCAAACTGCTGGCAAGGCCATTCAGTGATTAGATAATTTTACTCTTTCATTTCTTAGGAAGAAGACTAGAATATATTATCAGGAATGACTTACCTCATAGTCGAGGGCCAAATCGGTATTCTCATCGATGTCAACTTTGGCCAGTAGTATTTTCCCATCAGCTTCATTGATAACTGACTCCAAACGAGGCGTCAAAGTTCGGCATGGATTACACCATCTGGAAGTATAGCAGTACTATTTTAACAAGTCTGACCTGAAAGATGTACATCTAATGACAGAAATTATAGCACTAGCTGCGATAACATTTCTGACAGAAAAGATATATTATTCATCCAATGCCTGCGTAATGTTCCATGTCTTACAGAGACTCGTGGTGATTAAGAATGTGGTTGACTACGTGTCACCGGTGTCACGTATAGTCAAGTAAGAAGTAAGTTTCAAGACTGACGAACAGCCTGCAAGAGGATGGCTGAAGTAGACAAAAATAAACCCGATGGTGGGTTGAAGGATCAGGGCGTAGTAGGTTGCAGCGTACTTTCGCAAGTTCTGAACATTTGGAGGTAACCATGGCATGTCGGGACTATGCAGAACCAGAGTAGATATCTAAAAGTTTTTTTCTATCTATAATAATTAATATTATTTATCTATGGCAGAAACTAGGCCCACCGCCTTCACAAATCATATCATCAGTGTCCTGGGGCCTGCCACTGGGCTCCGCTAAGCTGGCAACTGAGGCAGTTATGGTAGATTCAATTAGGAACCAACTTTTTTAAGAAAACAAAGCGATGAATTACTATGCAAGGGCACTTACGAAGCAAAGAAATCAACTATAACTGGTTTCTTGCTATTCTTGACCCTTTCGTTGAAATCTTGCGGGTCTTGAATTTTAAATGTATTTTGGGCATTGAATAAAGCTGATCCCCCAAACTGCTTGGTTTCTGCATTGGCCAAAGCTTTTCCAGCGGTAGCCAACGCTTGACGTCCGGCTGAAAACATATTTTACTAGAAAATTAAACACAATAAACTTTAATCTTTGATATTTATTTTGTTATGTTAGCAGAAGATGTCAACACACACGTGTCAATAGCACAAAAATTCGTGGAAGCAGAGAGACAGGGAATGGAATGGCGTCCGAATGATGAGTGTGAAGTTGTTTTCAGGAAGTTTTTGAAAATTAAATTTCTCTAAAATGGATGCAGCTACCAAGAATAAAATCACTCAAATTCAGATCCGCTTTCTAAGAGCAATCAAAAGCCATAAGGTAATGATCAGTGTATAAGACTTTTAATGGATTATTTCTCTTGAAAGGCATACCTACTAAGTAACTCCCTTGAACAATATAGCCACCAAGGTGTAAAGGGCTAACGCTTTTGAAAAGTTCATTTTTAATAGTTTCTACAGATAAAACCTTCTTTTCTAAAAATATGTATATAATAGAATTATACCCCACAGAAAATATGGAAAAAATGTAAAGTGCATTCCAAAATTTGAAAACGGCTGTGGATTTACCTGCTTTTTTCTGATAGTGTGAACCCTGTTTTCTTTTGCAGGCTTGCTACGAAAAACTTCAAAATGGTGACCAATCAAGCGAAATTTCGGAAGAATTGCAGAGCCTTAAAAAACAGATGCTGGAGTGCCATGAAGAGCAAAAGACTCTGCTAAAGGAGATATCCGGTGTGGATGGCATGCCTGTTTACAAGTTTGATCTTTACAAAATTCCAGCCGATGCTCTTCCTAAGAAAATTCGCAGCCGAAAAGAGAAGATTCAACCCATGAAAATAGAGTATGTTGAAGTAGTAATCCGTCCGAGCTGGATTTCGAAATTTATAGCAGAATAAGCTGCAAACGACTGTTCGGCTCTGGGATAAGCCGCACAGGGGTGTACTATCCCTTTGTTAGGGTTAGACATAGGACGATGATTCGTGGTTGGTGCGCTACGCCCTGGGTCAAAATTCTTTACTTTTCTTAGGTAAACTTGATATTTACTTCTGCAAGCCATATTCTGCCTAACTAGGCACCCATTGTATTGCATTCAAGTGATTAAGATATTTTTTATTTTTCTTAGGAAGAATAACTCTCAAGAAGCGTGGCGCCCAAGAACGCCATCCCCAGCCTCGCCGTCCCCGAATGAGTCGTCGTCATCTTCCTCTTGTGAAGATAGTGAGGAGGAGGATGAAGTTCTATCGCAAGCATCTCTTCCTGTGCCGCTCCCCAGGCCATCTTTGCTAAACAAAAATAGCTCTCTTTCAAGGTACTTTCGGATGTGAAGGGTGTCATTAACAACCATTCTGCTTCCCGAATATTCACTAGATAAGATGCAAAGGTGTACACCACAATTTGCGGGATTGGTTCACGACTGGATGTATCGGACTGATAACGCTAAAAAATGTCACCTCGCCGGTACCCGGGAAATTTTTACTTTCCATATTTTTTTAATGCATTGACTAAAACGGAACTGGCAGTCCTTTAAAACGTTCTGACGTTAAAAGTAGGACTATCGCACTGGAACTTTCACAGCCGTGTCACTCTTGTTTGATTTTACGGCCGTTTTTGAGGATTCCCAGTCTTGCTTAAGTTTGCTCAGATCTTGCCCAGCTTGTCCAAGAGACGTTCCTCAAACTCTATTTTAAAGGGCCTTATAGACATTTCTAAAAAAAAAAAAAATTGTTTCGTGTAATCGCCATATGATGGGAAGTTCCTTGTTTGTTGCAGGCATGACATTCGATACCCGAAAATTGGGAGGCGAACAAGATTGTCAGTAAAACGAGAGGAGGAGAGTATGATGAAGGAAATCCCTGTCTACAATGATCCTCCACCATCCCCTGAACCCACCGATGAGCATCAGGCTAAAATCAAGTGGGTGAAAACGTACTTTTAATTGGTTTTAATTGAGGACATAATTATCACTATAGGCTAGTCATTCGCAATGACTGTGCACCTTCCCTTTTACTGCTTCTGACTGTTCCTGTTTATCCTCGAGACTTCTTTTATGGGGTTGTTACTTTTGGAGGATGTATTTAATAGACAAGTGAGTCGTGGGGACTCATGACACTAGTCTTACACTTAACCACTACAGACACCATGATACTCCTCACCCTATTATGATTACGAGTTCGTGACAGTCATAAGTAACGTTGGAGTGTGTCATCAACACCTCCTCTGATATTTCAGGTTCATGGCAGCCCTGCATTTGATTCCCATAGAAGCTCTGGCGGAGCTTCTGTCGAGGAAAACTGAACGCAAGCGACGAAGCACGGCCAGTAACCAGTATCTCTACAACAACGACTGGGAAGTTCCTGCTGTAAG
The DNA here is from genome assembly GCA_950004255.1 of Mesopsocus fuscifrons. NCBI lineage: Eukaryota > Metazoa > Arthropoda > Insecta > Psocodea > Mesopsocidae > Mesopsocus > Mesopsocus fuscifrons. Next base: position 9,962,481 of record OX465377.1, read on the forward strand.
TTATTAACTTATTATACTTCGATGGAATTAACGCGTTTTATCAGAAAAGTACAGTTTGTTTTATTTAAATGACGTCAGATCGTGTTAACCAGTTATGGTTCCTGGTGTCACACGCTTAGATACTGTGGTAGTTTTGTGCACTTTGACGTCACATTCAGACGAGACAAAATTAATAAAAATCTACAGATCTTGGTGGACTCCACCTCACTCTTGGATGAGGTAAATTCAGTCACATCGAGGGGTGGATAGACCACACAAATGTGAATTGTCGTTGTTAAACTCTTTCAGATCAATGTGGCCCCTTCTTGTTAAGTCTACGTCTTGTTCCGAACAAAAAATAATGTTGTGAACTCTGTGTTTTTTTTAGAACAATTTGTCGAGTTACCTCATCTATGAGCAAGGTGGACTATAGCCGGCTTCTATTTTTTGGAAACAAATTGCTACTATACCAGTCGCAGCCACTTTTACCATTGCTTTGTCTTTACACTGAATGAAGTGCTTATCTAGAAAGAACTAACGAATTTATAGAATTTTAGATTTCCTTCCATTCTCATTCAACCTACAACGTCATTTAATAGTAAATGTTTTCAGGTGAAACGAAAGCAGTACTTATCCCCTGTGAAGAACAAGATATCCATTCAAGCCTGCCCTCCCAAATCTGATAAGAAAAAAAGTATCGCTGGTGTCTCCTTGAAGTCCCCTCAACACGGTACGGGATTTTTCCGTTCTTCAAAACCAATGGACACATTTGCCTAGCATTTGGCTTGAGACTCTGCCTTTGGTTGGAGCCACGTTGCCGCCAATTACCAGGTTAGGTTAGATCATTTTAACCTGACAGAGTAAGGATGCGACCCACCATACTCGGTTAACGTTAAATTCCAATTATTGCTCGGTAATAACTGACTTTAACTGGAGTTTAACCGTTAACTGAGTTTGGTGAGACGCACCCTAAATGCATTCGAAAAGAGAAAAGACGTCCAATATCCATAGCTACTGCTACGAATGTCTTGACGAAAAGTATTTATTGCAATATCTCGTTTCTCTTCAGATGATGGTGACAACACTGGGGCAAAATGCGGAGTGTGCGGAGCTTGTGGTGAGTTAATCCTATAGGTATCTACTTACTTACATCCTGTACTAGGGGTGGATGTGTAGGTACCTACTTACATCCTGTATAGCCTGTATAGGGGTGGATGTTTAACGATAAGTTAAATTTATGAATATTCGAAGCAAATTAAACATGTATGCTTCGAATGTTCATAACTTTAACTTTGGCAAGAGTTAAAGGATGTTTAGAGGACGGTTAGCCTCTTTCTGAAACCATGAAGTTGTGAGATATTAAATGAGTAGTAAAACTGTGTAAAATAAAGATCGATTGGGAAATTATTAGTCCTGTTAGTTTTCACAATTTTACTTTTAGCTATTTCGATAATAGTTGATGATATTTAAAATGTAATTTTCTCTGTACATCTGTACATACGCGATTAACTCTTTGTAATTTGTAATGATTTTCATAGTTCAGAACAAAGAATTGCCCAACGTTATGGGAATTTTTCGAAAAAATAATTATAGTTTTGTTTTTTCAGCTCAGTACCTACCTACCCCTTAGATTCTGGGATTTCGTAATAGTGGCTAATGCCGTCTTTTTGTGTCCACATCGCAGATACGATGGTTTCGTGTTCCGAGTGTTGCGAAAATTTCCACCCGAAATGTTCAGTCATACCGGAATTGCAGCAGAGCTTCTTGCTCTGCCGCCGCTGCAACCGTGCCAGGAACGACACGAAACCTGTTGAGCCATTGGAAGAGAGTGAGGTTTCAGACCCCGTCAAGGATGGGGAAACAGGCGAAGAAAAATCGAAGGCCAATTTTTTCGAGGGTAAGATATGTGGCAGTTACCTTGTTTCTCTTGTTATGGGATGCATGCGTCTTGGTGCACAGTTGGCACGAAAAGCTTACATCATACTCCTACCATTACTACGCCGTCTCCAGACCACTACTTTTTAGCTCTTTTACTATTCCATGTAACAGAACGATTGACGACTACTCTTTTACTCTTTGTCTGTTCCATGTAACAGAACGATTGACGACTACTCTTTAACTCTTTGTCTGTTCCATGTAACAGAACGATTGAAGTTACGCAACCACCTCGTGAAGGTTCTTCGTTGTCGTATGATTGAAAAAAGGGCAATGGAGAGGAAGGTATTGCAGCTGTCCGAGAGTCTTGCTGTAAGTCTTATTTTTTTCCTTTTTGTCTTTGTGACGTATATTGATTTTTTACTATAAAAGTAACCTGCGTTGTACTACCTAACAGTTTTCTTT